>OW388291.1:45190499-45584884 GCA_936450465.1 Gibbula magus
TGATGACGTAGGGTTGACCACCTGGTGGCGAGTTTCGGTACAGGGTAGAGCGGCGATAACTCTATCCTTACTCTGTGTGAAGGTTGTCGGAATTAGACAGATTAGGATAATCGGGCATATTGTTAACTATCGAGGAGAGTATATTAAATAATAGAATTCCAAAGCTAGCTTTTAATATTATTTTACATTTCGGCAATACATGTATCTATTACACTATTGTAAGAGACCTTTTGCCTCCCGCGGTATTGGTTTTGTAAGTATGATCCAAACAATTGGAAACATTAAATTCATTTTTTGTTAACTTTAAAAACCAAGCTATTAAAATGTTTTATCAAGACATGATTGTTACGGGAAATTTAAAATGTCACTTCAGCCAGATATTTTTTTAATTTGATATGATATACAAATTTAAGAAATAGTTTCACCAAATCTGGTTTGCTAGATTTAAGTATAAATGAAGGCTCAAGCATACATAGCATAGTCCATTGTATTTCGTTCACAGAAGACGAATATTTCTGTTCAAGATTTGAAACCTTCCAAAATATCATAATAAGAGGAAATGAGATAAAAACGTTAGAATTGAAAAGAAACGGCGCAACTGGAAAATTGATGAAAACGAAACTGAAGCATGACGTCTATTTGATGATGATTGGTGACTGATTGCCGGGATAAAACTTCAACTTTGGAATGACCTACTGATATTTAACTGATAAATAAATGAGAAAACAAACAATTGGACATAACACATCAAACTCAAGAAAAATAACATCGAGGTTTATTAATCTGCGAGGATTCAGTTACAGTTACTACTGAATAGGATATACAGAATGTCATATATATGTCACAACTAGCTAAACTGAAATTAAGTTATATAAATATTATATTGACATACAGTAACGCAATTTATTTTTTGAGATATTTTGTAACCTTAGTGTAATTCCGAATCAGAATAAACATCAAGAAAGTCATTTGTATATCAAAACAAATACTGACATTTGCAATTCATTGATTATTTGACATTTTTATTTTGAAATCTAATCAAACAGTGCATTTGAACAGAAAATTCATGACTCATACCATCACATAACAAGTGCTTCATTTCTAGAGAGATAACGCAAAAATGTCATTTCATTAACCCATCTAATTTCGATTTAGCGCACCCAAAAAGTTATTATAACAGTTTCGAAAATATTATCTTATCCTAACGTATTCATTTACAATAATATATTTATGTAAACTTCACGACTGAGTCCTAAAGGATGATCATTTACACTTTAAATAATATTGCAGGATATAAACGATGCTATAAAAATCGAACTGCATTCATTACAACGATGACAATGTGCTACAGCCTATTTGATATTCATATCTAATACTGTGACCAAATACAGTCTATTACGGTGGCAAATATACTCTTCAAAAAAAGAAACGCATGAGTGAAAATATCAGTGTATTTTATTACATTTTCAAAGAGACATATATAATGATTGAAATAAGCTACAAATCTCAAATTCAGCACAATGACAGAGAAGATACCGGTGTTTCATCTGGTGAAGCTAAATAACTGTTCAAACGCACAATGTGTCCTTGGCGGCGTGCTGATGCTAGTACCGGTTGTGGCCACCCCTTGCTGCTAACACTGCCTGGATTCTCCTGGGCATAGACTGAAACAAACGTCGAATCGCAGCCTGTGGAATATTATGCCACTCCTCCTGCAAGGCAACGGTGAGGTCAGCCAAAGTCTGAGGTTGACGTTGACGGCGTCGGACACGTCTGTTCAGTTCATCCCACAGGTGTTCTATGGGATTGATATCTGGTGATTTGGACGGCCAGGGAAGAACATGAATGTTCTGATTTGCAAGGAAGTCAACTGTTACACGAGCTGTATGGGGTCGGGCGTTATCATGCTGAAATAACTGGTCGATACCACCCACCACATGAGGTCAAAGGATTTCGTCAATGTAGCGAACTGCCGTTAGATTGCCTGGGACAGTCACAAGCTGTGACCTACGGTCGTATGCAATGGCCACCCCCCCCAACACCATAACACTCCCTCCTCCGAACCTATCGACCTCCCGGACGCAATTTTGAGCAAAACGTTCATCACGTCGCCTATACACCGTTGTTTCCATCTCTTGGATTGAGTTGGAATCGTGATTCATCACTAAACCAAATTCTGCGCCAGTCCCAAGTCCTCAATCTCGTACACCATCTGACCCGCAGTCGACGATGTTGCTGTGTCAAAACTGGCCGAAAAGCAGGACGTCTTGCTCGAAGACCTGCTTCTCGAAGACGGTTCCTGATCGTCTGATCGGACAGTCTCCTTACCCCTGGAACTCTGGCTGCTGTCATCCTGGCTGTGAGATGTCGGTTCCGTAGATGAACCACCCGGATGTAGCGATCTTGGGTCTGTGTGGTCACTCGAGGCCGGCCACTTCTTGGACGATCTTTTGTAGAATTGTGTTTAAGGTAGCGATTCCAGAGACGGGAAATCGTACTTTGATGAACCCGGAAATGACGTGCAACATGACCATGTGATTCTCCAGCTTCAATGCGGCCTATGGCAATATTGCGTTGGACGGCACTCAATCTTGGCATTTTCGAACGTGTCTGCCAACAAAATTTGGCCGGTAGAATGATGAACAACGTGTCAATTTTTATAGCCATGCCACTCTCTGTTGTTATCATGAATTGCACGGGCATCCCCTTCTGCAGTGATATTTTATGCATCTATTGTGCGTGTTTCTGTAAACTTTCGCTTCTAATCAAATAAAGCATTCTAAGTTGCGTTTTGGCGTGGAGTTTACTCCGAAATTAACTGTTTATGTAATCCTAACTTTAAAATACTTTAAATCAAATCAATTTTCCAAAAATGATGA
The DNA here is from genome assembly GCA_936450465.1 of Gibbula magus. NCBI lineage: Eukaryota > Metazoa > Mollusca > Gastropoda > Trochida > Trochidae > Gibbula > Gibbula magus. The sequence goes on from OW388291.1 coordinate 45,193,379, forward strand.
TTTTTTTAAAAAACAAACAGTCATGCGTTTCTTTTTTTGAAGAGTATATTAGTTGAGGATGTGCTCCCTTTACACCGTCGGTTTGATTATAGGAATCAGCTCGGGTGGTACCGCGCTCAAATGAAGATGGCATTGCATCTAGGTGAGCTGAGGTGACTTGGAGTTTAACGCCGCTTTCAAGAGTATTTCAGTTATATCACGGCTGATAATATCATGGCATGGAGGAAGCCCGCAACGCCATGTGGTTATGCATTGCGGTGAAACCTGCGGCTGGAACTAGGGAACCATGGGTGGTACTACGCTGAAATTCAGTGTAGCATTGTACCCAAACCTTACTGCCTGTAGAAAAGTTCTCCACTGCAGACAAAGTTGTCGTGTCCCTGCCGTGATTCGAAACCTGAACCCCTTGATCCGAAGCCAAACCCGCTAACCACCGCCCCCATCAATACCTTATGATTAATGAAGTGAGGGGTCTACTCCAAAGATATCCTAATAGAATAATGCGTCGTTAAAGATAATGTGACACAACCCCTTCGTTTCTTTGAATGGAGCATTCCAGGTCTCACTATAAAACTTGTTGAAATGCATACATGTACTTGATGTTTCATTTATTTTTAATTTTAAACATTAGTTTTACTTTGTCGATACTCCTGATCATAAGAAAGATCCTGATCACATATTGATATTTCTATCAGAACATTCAAGTGCGCACAACATATTACTGCTTCGAAAGTGATATCACCTACCCAGTGGTATTAACCTAAGAATAGCTAGAATAACTAGAATAGCAATAATCAGTAAATTATCAGTCATTTAACATTGCACTACTGTATGATAAGAAATTGCACATACTCATTCATAGACAACCCTCACATAGCATTGAATTTGAACATTGGTTTCATTTTCTACTAAGTGATCAATGTTATAGTAGAATTGGAATATAGAAATGCGTAAGACTTAAGTATTCAAATTAAAACCTATATACTTACCTTTGAAACCTCTTTCATAGCAAAGTTAGATTTCAAATGCTCAGACTATCAAACGTTCAGATATTATGATTTGTTATAAAGTTTTAAAACGTCTACAGTTTCCTCATTGATCAGATATGACTGTACATCAATATATGTTACAAATAATATTTTTTCTTTGATCGACAAAATGCATAAAGTTGATTTAAATGGACTTTAGTGGAAAGTGGAATAACCGTTTCTATTGTACAACAATCAATCGAGGTTACTTAATGTTGATTTTATAAACTGCAACGTTTATAATTACTGTTTTATTAACCTTGTAATATTTGCTATACTTCTCGTGCATGCAGTGTAGTATTTATTCAAACATGATATATAAACATATTCACTGGTTATCAATGGCTGTTATCAATATTCTTCACAAAATTGATCATTTATGATCGACTGCAGAATAAATCGGAGCATTGTTGATCAAAGAGACTTACATTATTTATTTGCTTTGTTTAAGATATGTCGTTAGGGTTTAGTTATGTACTTCGCTACATGTGATGTTTTATTGTAATTTTTATTGTAAAGTGCATGTTCAAGTAAAACATGTATCAATGAATTGTTCTCCTCATCACACACTTTGCCCAAATAACGATAACAATAAAATACATGAACAGTTATGTGTACTCAAATTCCATCCTTCCATTTCATAGATAAAATGTATCCAACAAATTTATTCTCCATCACAGATTGTACAGTCTAATTCCATTTTACATTACACTGAGGGGCTATTTAATGTGTTCACATTAAAATGGCCGCTCGAAGGTAGTTCAAGTGATCTGATGATACCTAAACACTCAAAGTAGAGTTGTAAATATGGAACCGTAATAGATTGGTCAACTATCTTGCTGTCTGAACTCTCAAATTCGCATGAGACCAACAAAACTACCTCTCACACTTAAGAGTTCCACACATCAACATCTTTCTAATTAAATGACTACATTTCATTTCTTTTTAAACGTAATTGCTAAATCTTCTTGTCAAAAACATTTTGAGAATGCGCTGTCAGCGCCCCATGTGTGTTTGAACAGATAATGGCAATTAAAGTATCATACCCTGATGAATTAAATTGAAGGTAATTATTACAAAACCTGTTATTATCAAAAACACTTAAAACCGACTTCATCCGACAGCGATATTTCAGTTTTTACTCTGTTGAAAATGTCGTAGCGTTTCTTTTGCAAGTCAGTTTAGAAAGGTAGTTGTCTTGTTTATATGACCTACATCTTTTGCCGACATCACTTTTATGGACAGTGATGTGAACACAACACTCAATACCTAGACAGTATATCTAGTTTCCGGTTTATGATTAATTAAATTCGGATAGTAGACACTATTAACATTACTGAGTGCTTTTATCAGAGTGATAAATACCTACATCTTAAAGGGTAAGTCATTGGAATTGAATAGAGTACACAAGTTGTCTGGCAAATGTGACCATAAGCTTTTCTGCGTCCACCAAAGTGATTCTAACATTCCAAATGATAGTGTTTGTCGTATGAGTATTGTTAAACTTTTGAGCTATTTACATTGACAATTTAGAATGATGATTATGTATTGAAAATTGAGCTGTCTACAGTTTGTGTCAAGATTTTTATATGTCAATAACAATTATTTTTTACTGTGGTAAAACTGAATGTTTAACCTGTTTAACACAATAAAAGTAGCTACGATTTGATACTGTACATGATGTTACTTTGACATATTATATGAAACCTAGTTCCCATCAATCATGCAAAGTATGAACAAGTATATCAATTATAAATCAACTGCATTTTGTTAAACCTGAAATTGCACACTTTGTCAAATGCTCAATCAATCAAATACAAACTAATTAATGAGCACGTGTTACACAATCGAAGAATTGCAATTTGATAATGTATGATAAGTTTCACAGATTATTTTTAGGGGAATGATTTAAAGGCCTTTTCATATTAAAACCATTTAACATATAAAAAAATATTAACATTACACATTATAAATCAAACTTAAATACAGAAAATGAAATTAGAACATTGAACTCTCTGCTTTAGTTTCAATCACTGAGAATAATATTATTTACAAGAAGATATGAATAGTTTTAATAACTAATTTGAACGGCGAAGTGTCATCTTTTGCACATGTTAAAAGGCAAAGCTGTTCATTAACTCTGCTGTTGACATGCGTTTAAATTTGCCCGAGAGAAACACGAACAGTCAATAAAGAAGCGTTAATGTGATATTTGAATTACGTTGGTAACGAAGACATATAGATATAACAAGTGCCTGATTATTTTATGCTTATATTGTCTATAGTTAAAAGAATGTTTACACCATGCCTTTGATTCTCTTCTACCGAAGACGATGAAGAATTGAGAAAATACGACTTTTTGCGAAGAAATGATTAGTTTGAAGAACTTGTTAATGCGTGTTGGATATCCTCGCTATCTTACAAGCATACTCATATATACTGGACACAATTAGTTAGGGATATTAGATGTTTCATGAATAATATGTCAACAGTATGTCAAGTAACAAATACATCAGTATTTTTAATTACAAAATTTAAAAACATCTCTTAATATCTTTAAAATAAAAAGCAAATGAAATATTTGTGTCCAGTATATAGAAGGTAAATGTCCAGAGTGTATACATTGTGGCTTGGTCTACCTGTACACACATGTAATAACGCATTGCTACATTGATTCAAATAGCATTATGATACCGTGACGCAATTGTGTTTTTTTTTCTAAATGGCTGCAATCAGTCAAGATCAACATTTGTCAGTGACCCTAAAGTGGTCATGTTGAGCGCAATGGACGTTCATCACTTACTCACGACAGAGATACTCGCTTACGCAGAATGAAGAAGTATATCCATACTAGTCTTCATTATTCTAACTTGCATATTATACTTGAAAATCTCCTACTGCTTCATTTCATTGAATAGTCAGTGTACAGGTCAATGGTTTAATAACATCCTGCTATTTTCTTGTAAAATGTGTTTTATTGAATGACCAAATATGACTGGATTCGACTGTCAGGGTGTACATGTATATTACTGATATACATTAACAATTAGTTTAACTCTTGGGGTTTGCTTTGGTGTAATTTTACAGACCACGAATATTTTAAAAATGCCGGTAAAACAACGCTGTCACACAGGGGATTACATGATCTTAAAACAGCATTCATCCTTCAATGGAAACTTGACATGGTTGCGTCATCTGTACACAAAACACTTCACGTCCAAGGAGTTGAACTTCCTAAGATTGCAAAACTTGTTTCATGTCAACGCATTGGTGACAGAAGGGGCTTTAAGACTAAGTGACAATATGTTTTCTTGCGTCAATCTCGGACCGAATATGCCATCACTGCATGTACATAAATACTCGTACATCACTCGTTATTTAAATGGTCAGTGTAAACGAAAGGAGGCATTACTCGCTTCACCTTGTCGTTCGCTTATTTGAGTGTTCTTTCTCGTGAAAAGAGGTTCACTTCATGTTCTGACAAATTGGCAAGTTTTACTCACACATTCGTTAATGTAACTGACATGACAACATATGTCATAGAAGATGAAACAAGGGATAAAGAATATTCTAACAACTATATGATGCAACTTTCACAGTTTTGTTTGAGGTAGCTTATATATATATACACAATGTAACTGAATAGTGTCATCTCTTATCTTCATTTGTACATTATGGTCTAACCGCTTTAACACGTACTTCATGCACTTATCTTTGCACAAGCTGAACATATGAGAGGTAACGTTTCAGGCAAATTTCTTATTTTCCCTGACAAAGGTTAAAATCGACTAATGTGCCTTTAAGGTTGAAAGGATTTCATTTCCCGTGGGTCAATACAAAGAAATTCATATGAAAATGAGACATAAAAATACCATCAACATTGAATACCACTTCAGCGAATTTGTAAGAAATATGACGGCTTTAATTAATTTACAATGAACTGACATGCCTTACGTGCCTATTGAAAGCAGCGTGTTGTTTGATCGGAGACAGGTGAATGGTAGATGAAAGATATTTTCAACTAAAGATGTATTCATAGCTTTGACGTTATTAATTATATGCCTGCTAATTTCACGTCTACATGTACCGTGAAACAAGTACATGAGTTCAAATATAAAATGTGGAACATTATAGTTGCTTCAGTAAACAACGTGTCAGAGAATGTTCCCCTGATCTAGTATATGATTCTGAAGAGGGCGTGATACAGTTCACTAAAGCTCAACGCCTTTGTTCATGCTATCAAAGTTCACACGAATGATCTCCCAAATGATTTGTTAGTGTGTATTCTAATTCATTATGACATCCATCAAGTAGATAGTAATTTGGAGGTACATATATGGAGGTACATTTAACATATACTTACAAACTGGCATTGCTTAGTAATTTGCATTTTAATGTTGTATCGTATATCCCACTTTGTGTAAAGATTAATGTTTTTAAATAAGAAACTGATTGAATATGATTTATAATGGATTGTGAAGATAAATATGGTGATGACTTTTTTGTTCATTATATGCGAAGTTTCGGTACTGATCATTGTGTCGTTATCAAGCAAATGGACAAATGAATTGTAATTCAAACATTAACAACCCGTTTTACAGCCTTTTAAATGTAAAAATACGTAACAGGGATTGACACACAGAGTTGACTATATCTAACTCCAAGTTGGAGCACTGTGTAATGTATTAAACAATGATTATGAAGTTTGTTTCATTAACAAATCCTTAGTACATCTAATCCAAGTCATGCACACGAATATTGTTCTTCTTATATGGGTTTCAGTGTTTGTTTTGGAAATTGAAATATTGCATGTTCCCCATATCAAGTTTCTCCGAGATACTGAATATAATGTTCTGGCCCGGAACTGACGGACGCAGTAACGGACAGACGTATAAAAAAAAGTAGAAAATGCAATTGACTTACAGTCATGATCAATGGCATTCAAACGGTCGCAAAGTTATTGATCTTTGAAATAGAAAAAAGTCATAGTTTTCGTACCTGTTGACATGACGACCAGAAAAACACCCTCTATGCTTCTCCCTTGGGAACACTGTGCACGAATATGTATATCTGACCTTATGAATGCGTGCTGAGTTAAGGTGAGAAATTCACTTCCATCGTGGTATGATTTGAGTGGAATCTGCAGTTATCGACAAGCGTACCGAATGTGAAGTTGGGTTGAATTTAAATATTGCATACAATTTGTTTTCTAACTACAACAGAACGGAAATTCTTACCAATTGCAATATCCTGTCATAATGACTACAATACACGACAATGACTAAACTGGATGTTTTTGATAATTTGTGTATGTAATTAAGTAATATTAGGAATGAAGACACATGCAATTATCAACCAGATAACAGTATCCTAAAGTAAAGATTCTATCAACATATCCGCCATTTTGGTTTTGTGCATTAGGTATTTTTAACGATTGTACAAAATGTTAAAAATGAAACATATACATAATTGATAGACTATCCACAAAGTAACAAATACGGTAGCAGTAGAATACTCAACAATGTTCTGTAGCGATGTTTTCCACACTCGTAGGGCAGATTAATTGATTAATTTCTATTTTTGTTTTTAATGAATGACTGCTGGTCTTTCTAAAATTGTCAAAACTAAAATAATAAGCCTTAGTAATGTACTCGTTAAATACGTTAACGATATTTTATGATTGATATTCATCAATGTATGAATGTGTCAATATTCAAAATTTAAAACTTAACATTTCTCCTCTTTGTTCAGTATCTGTTCTATTTAACATTTAGTGTGTGCTATGATGCTACGCCCTGATGCTTGATGTGTAAACTTGAATGACAAACGTGGTTTAATGGATGTTTGTTCAGTTACTTCTGAGCATTTTCTTCGAAAAATCTCTAAGACCTGTCTTAATCCGATACACAATGTGAGTAATGTTATGAAACTTTGTCGAGAAACTGGCATGTCTTTGGAAGTGACATTTCCAGAGACATCAAGTTGTATAACCCATCATTCTGCGTGAAACATAAACTTGAGCATCAGTTTCATAAATGTCTTACATGTCATTTCGAGTATGTTGTAACACAATATAACGTAGGTTACATAAGTATACAAGTGTTAGCATATTAAATATCGTGAAGATATATAACTTACCAATCCATAACTCCGTTATGATTTTGATTATATTGTTCGATAATTTATAGTCTTAAGTCCTTCATATGACATGTACATGTTCAGATGTACATGAACCAATCAGGATAACACCGTGGAGAAACGGGATATTTGTGTGCATGGTTATGAACATAATTTTATTTTTATTGATGAATATTTCAATCCAGTATAAGTAAATTAACGCTATTGTTGAATGACTAACGTATTGAAGTTTATTTCCCTCAATGTTTCGTACAAAGAAGATAACACCCAGGGCCATTTAAAAGCAAAGGGTCCATTATTGTTTATGAAACCCTAAATCTTATCTGAGGTTATTTACTGATGATAACGTTATCAATAAAAGTCATTAAAACAGAGTACAAAACATCAACATCCCTCCATAGAAATGAGAATAATGCGCCAGTCACATGTGTCAGTCGCGGGAATCATGTAGTAATAAGAGATTAGATGACCACTACTTTAATCAGCTCTGTTGATCAGAGTTTGAAGTTAACATGACCAAAAGTTAACAAATTAGCGGGTGCAAGCTGTCATTGGTATAACAATTTGTAAATTGAGAGTTTCTTGGAAATCGGTTTTCTTAAAACCACTTCCAGTGATTGACCACGTCGTGGTGTGTGATGTTTTCATAACCTCTCATATGATTTACCTTTTCATTGCTTTGTATTGTATATTTCTAATTAAAATTAATGAGATTTGTAGTAAAGTTTCTATCTCATTGGAATACGGAGTGATGTATAATTAATGTCACATTTAAATATTCGTTCCTCATGAACGAGTAAGATTGGATTATGTTCTCCTGTATAAAAATAAAATCATTAGTCAATCGACCAAGTTCTATTGACTGGTCCTCATTCATACAAAATCGCCCATTTCGTCTGTAATGAAACAACTGCCATCACCCAGTGCTATTTCTCATTCACAATGAAGATAAACCGTCTCATAAACAAGGATCATTTGGAATGACCAACTGACCAAACTTCGACAGGAAATTAAAATGTGTGATCCAATCTTTGTAAGGACATTGATAAATTAAGTGCGAGATTTTAGTAGCGATAGGAAGCTAATAGAAAGGAGAAATACATTTGTATCTGGTTATGTGATGCCACATACACTTCAATATCGAGTTATAAAATTGATGATTAAACGTATTTGCGAACTACTATCATTAACTATTACGTTAAAAACTGGTACTTACAGTATGTCATGAGTTAATGTACGTGAATTCATGGGAAAGATGAATCAAGTTTCGAATTTTGATTTGTGTCAGTTTTATCTTTAAGAAGATAAAGTTAAAACAATGTCTTTACACATTGACCATTACAATCAATATTAAGCAGCAAAGAATTACTCAAACACCCCACCTGAGACAATTGAGGCGATATTGTTAGAAGTGTGTAACTGCTGACACAATTCAGTAGTATAAGGTACTAATTCACAATGTGCTTCATATGTATAATATTGTATGGCTTCACACAGTTTAAAATACACTATCAGCAACAAAACCTACCTAATACTATAAGTCAACTACACCATTCAAATACAGAAAATATAACTTTATAAAACAAAGCAACCAGTTCAGCACTTGCTCCAAATACATTCAATATTTCCATATGTATCGTCAATTATATAGTTGCAGCTAAGGCCTGGAAACCATGTACACGACCAACATATTTGAAGTTAAGATTTCAGCTTGATGGGTGCCAATACTTGTGATATCTGATAAAGCTTGACATTAGACACCATGTCACTGACCCATGAGTTGGGTTCATTTTCTTCAGCACCCTACCTGCTTGTAGAAGTGTAGCACCTTCTGGAAGGGGACTATTTTTCAAAATGTAATGGATTAGATTTCCCTTTCTTTTATATTTCTATGTTAAGTTCCATACTAATCAATCATCCATCTCCGTCTATTTATAATTTCTTGGTTCAACTCTTATAATAAGTATACCACAGAATTTCAAAATGTCAATATCAACAGACACTTATTATTTGTTTATGTTGTATATATTCACTGAATTGTCATTGTGATATCTGTTTGAGTTTTGGTCGGAATATTGCATATCATTCGGTGTTCAGTTTTTATTATTGAAATACCACCGATACCATATTTTGGAAATTTTAATTAAAAAAAGTCACACGTTATGACATTTCCAGTATCAAAAGGTACTGGTTGATGTGAGAAATGTTCGTGATATTGTGGCAAATGGTTAAAAAGGATGTTGTCATTTCTATTTTGGAAGAGCTGTACCAGCAAGACGAAATGTCAGTCTGGGGGGAAAAACTGGACCATATTTAATTTTCCGCTACCAACTAACTCCTGTACAAGAACGTTGCTCAGTCCCTGGGGGGTTGCTTATTTGATGGAACTGTGAAATTGAAGCAGTTGCCTGACGAATTCGAATGTTGACCTTAGTTCATGTTCAGAAGATTCCTAAGATTCTTATTATGAAAAAACATGATATTTACCTGTTGTTTTACCTTTACGATGGCGAATTACGATTTGATGTCACTCCTCTGCTCTAGTCGAGTGCCAGGATCTAACATGGTAAATGTTCTTGTTACTATTGGAGTGCTAATGGCGATCTTAAATGACATTCGACATACATTTGACTGGATCCTTACTGGCATCTTATGTTAGTTTCGGTATTTACGGTTCATAAATGTTTAAGAATACGATATGTACTCGATGTTTCAAACACCAGTCTCTCTTAATATTATTTTGTAAAGCATGGACAAACAACAGAATGGGAGAGAACAACTTCCCAGAACAACACCCGACCAGTTAACTAAAGTTTTAATCAATGGACTACTTAAGTACCGTTTTAATCAATGAACTACTTAAATGTCGTTTGAATCAATGGACCAGTCAAGTAAAGTTTTAATCAATTGACTACTTAAGTAACATTTGAATCAATGGACCAGTTGAATAAAGTTGAATCAATGGACCAGCTGAGTAATGTTTGAATCAATGGACTACTTAGTAACCTTTGAATCAATGGACCAGTTAGGTAATGTTTGAATCAATGGGCCAGCTGAGTAATGTTTGAATCAATGGACTAGCTGAGTAATGTTTAAGTCAATGTATATTCTTCGTCGTGGTCCTGCATATGAAATGACCTTTAAACAGACATACAATGAACTATTTAAAGATAATGCGTGTAATATTTCTTTTCATTTCTAGTGAATTTAAACATTTCCAAAAATACTTTTTCGAATAGCTTTTCGTATTATTGTTTATTGTGTTTCTCTTTTTGTGATCCGGCTGTATCTTGTATTGTATTCTCAATTTTCAGAAAATAAAGGCCTTCAGCTATTTAAATGTTTCAAAGATGTTTATATGCTGTGTTAAGAAATCTCAAAGAAGCTCATGTCTGATAGCATGACATAAATAAGCTCTGAAAAGTTATGCCGTGGTGTGACCGTAAATCAAACGAATTCAGTTATATCACTGATACGATTTAATCCTCATTGACCAAGACTTAACAGCATCTGAAACAGACTAATATTGTTCAGTGTACCAACTTCAAAAGAATGTATTATGATTTACCTGATTATGATTAAACTCACTGTATATAACATCAATAGCTCTTAAGTGTAAAATAGTACTATGTGAAACGTAAGTTTTCTGACAATAAATATGATATTGATATTGATACGCGGTTTGGGTTTTCTTATTTTAAAAAATTTTTTTTAATGAATATCTTCCTCGATTTACACGATATTCATTTTCCAATTTTCTATGCTATGAACGGTTACCTCCCAAAACTTCTACATGCCAAAACTCCTACAAAAAGTCAGGGCAGAATTTTGCAATTTCCTATTTTATAATGGAACAGCCCAGGATATGATTTAATGTAATTTGCCAAAACTTCTACAGCTGATTGAAGAAGGGGGTAGAGGATTACTAGAGAAGAGGATTAAACAGGTCCAGCTTATTACTAACCAAGGAAGATGACAGAGTATTTTGTGTATATTAATATTTTTATATATATCATACATGTATACTCCTACAAAAAGAAATATTTTGTTACATACGAACAATTTTCAAATTTGTTTGATTTTTCGTTGCAACAAAGCTGTTCACCAGGCAAAAAACGCCAATGTAGTTCCTTGAGTGCTGTCGTGTGTGTTTGACAATTAATATTGAATTCATGATCAGTGCTGAAATTATGTTTATATGAGCTTGTGAATGTAAAATACGAACTTTATGCTGTTGTATGCTAACAGATAAGACATTTTTTCAAATGTTACGTGCTTTCTAAATTACTGGAAACGTTTGCTAAAGTCAATAAATGTGCAAACAGAATCCACAATTTTTAAGTTAGTCTCACCAGATAAGTCATTGTTAACTTACCACAGTTATTGGCTTTAATACTTCTCGATAAAGTAACATCACTAATAACGTTTGGAATATGTGACCCCAACAACACAATGTCAAGACGTCAGCGCTTGTGACAGATATCAAAATTGTAATTATTATATGTTATGAAATCTATATATGAGAATAAACAGTTATACAACCTACAACCTCCTGTGATATTTACTCGTAGCCTAATGTAGAAGAATTGGCACATTAATCAGAGTCCATTCTTACTTGAGGTAATGACCATGTGCAGTGGACCCTGAACTGTGTTGTTTTAGTCTGTAGAAGTTTTGGCATGTAGAATTTTGGGAGGTTACCCTATGAACATGTAGTTGATAGTGTATACAATACACCCTTCTTATCTGAGAATGCATTTTCACTGGTTACAGTAATCTTACTACAACGAGGTTGATATTGAGTTCCGCTAGAATGCGTCACAACCGTTTCGGAGCTTATTAATGTCATTTCTATACTCTCTTTGACTTAAATGTACATGCTAACAATAACATAAAACTATACTTTGAGTATGTTTAATACTGCACTTGCTTTTTGAAACACTGAATGAAGGATACCTCTTATTTAAAGTCACACAAATGTGCTAATTTAGATCAGGGCATCTCGACACGGTCTGATGTTTATTATACAGAAGGTATCACAATCAATACTAGTGAGAAATAAAGCACTGAATTTATTGACACCATCTGATACTTAACTTCAGCATCTCTCACAACAACATCCCATTTTCTCCTCAAATCAGCTCTATTTCAGCACAAATTGCCAACTATGTAACAATTTCATGGTAATGAGGGTTTTTAAATCAAACTGAATTTTAACAATCATTTGACTTTTTGTTTTAATCAATGCCTGAATGCCTGAGAGCAAAGTTGAATTTTGAATTTGTTTTTGGTTTACGGAAAAATCGTCCATACTCTAAAATGTTAGTTATTATTCAAATAATTGTTGCCATGTTGTTTCAAAACCACCACATACGTGTTTAGAAAAAAAACCCAATACATTCAAACCAATACAAACGACTTTAGAAAAAATACATTTCCCCATCGAAAATGCCTGTGACGCTTACATTTCCATATGAGTACGATCAGACGGCATGCAGAATCAAATAACACAGATGTCATTGAATTAGACCATTTGAATTCAGAGTAGGAGTGGCCAGGCCCTTTATGTATCTAAATTGTTCATTGACGTCATTAAGTTAGCGTGGAGACTTATTTACATTACCATGATGGAGATATATGAGACAGTTTAAGAATCTTGGATAAGGAATTGAGAGACATGTTTATATTCTGGGATTGCAACTCAAATGCGTCCCGTAAATAACATCGATACCATTGTAAGAACCCCATGTTTGCTGTGCATTTCGAAATAAAAAGAAACCGCCGGCAAAAGTTCAGTCTTCAGTGGAAGTTGTATTCACAGTTCTAAAGGTTTAAACGTATGTATGCTGAAAGTATACCTACGTGTTGATATATTACTCGTGAATTTAAAATTAATATCCATGCATTAAGTAAATCGAACGTTGCTGTTTGAAATGCATTGTCACAATACAGACAGAACTTCCAATGTGAGAAACTATTGGTTAAACAGAACAAGATAATTAAATTAGTTGCATAGATATAAAACTAATTATAAAGTAAAATGTCGGAATGCATAACAGTACTTCATGTCGTTTTCTTCGATGTATTATCTTGAACTTCTAATATGATTTGTCTGCTTGAAAAATAATAGAACAATTTATACAGCAGTAAAGTCTTCAACATCAACATACATTCTTTTTGGAGAGAGTTAGAGATGTATCAATTTGCATACACAATAATATACCTTTATTATATTTTCAGTGGTAAATTACGGCATTTGTTGGTTAAAATATAATCCGTATTTTCACCGAGTGAAAATTAATAACAAGCTATTGTACTCAGTGAAATAACACTTTCATTCATAACAATATGATGACGTCATAAGATGACTGTGATAACGCAAGATCAATTTGGATTTTAATTTTTCTTAATACTAAAGGCATTTACAAACTGTCTTAAATTCGTTAAAATTTCATAAATAGAACATTTTTCGGTAACTGCCATCTTTATCTCATCTTGTGGAGTAGAAGTCAACTCATTTATTGATACATTGTATACATGGTATTCCGTGAGAAAACCCAAATATCTTCTATATATGTATTAAGAAGGTTTCCATTCTGACCACGTCGGACGCTGACGTACTTTCAATACACTAGTTTATATCTAGTATGTATGTTTAAAACGTAGTAATTGAAGTGTTGACGGATATCTGAAGAGAATTTATGTTTTCATTTACATGTTGGATGTATCGATTTCCTGGTCAAAGAAACATCTGAAGTTTATCATGATATCAATTCACGATCCTGTAACGACATTAATTCTATCAGGAAGTATGTTATGTTCCCTATTTTGTGAGTGGGAGATGGTTGCAGATGAACAGTCTACAACTTTAATTTCAATACACCAACATCAGAATTACAACAGCTTATTGTGTGTATATGGTTTAACATGAACTTATGTCTATTCATAATATGACATGAAGTAATATGGTTTGCTCAACAAGCATACATGTACATGTATTGTTCTATGGATATGCATGTAACATGTATGGTTCTATGGATATGCATGTACATTGTATTGTCTTTATCACGAGCTGTGTTATGATACAACACGAATTCCTTTCGGGGTAATGAAGTATTCTTATTATTTCCGACGTTTCGAGTATAAGCTCACTCAAACTGAATGTAGGGGTTTAACAAGGTTTGATACATTTATATAAAAACACTTTTTTATACGTAACTGTCGGAAAACTAAGTCAAGGAGATTAAAATAATGAAACATTTTTAAAATAAGGATTAAACAAACATTGGTCGGTACGTAATGAGGACTTGCAATACAAACAAGAGAGAGGGGAAATATTTGATTGACAAAAGCAGCACTGGCTAGTAAGCTTTATTGAAGTTTTGGAAATGCAGTGCAGAGAGCAATGTCTGATTAGATGGATATAAGATCTAACAGTTTTCTTATTGAAACAGTGTCTACCTAGGGATATATTGATGTTGTGTGTGTGGAGAGTGAGGGGAGGAATGTGTTGGTTAGATTAGTGAGTGTGTGTTCTTCTTAAATACAACATACAACCACGTAGCATACTCAAGTGCATCTCAACACTTATTTTCAGTCCTTTATTGTCATATGTCTGTCACATCTGTCAGTGATCATAAACTTTTATCCTCATTTGGAACTGTTATCTGACGGAGCTAGGCAGGAAATTAACTTGTGATCCTATCTATCATTGTGGAGCATTGATGGACTGTGTGAGTGACGTTTACTGGCGGAAATGGCATCCTATACAAATTAAACCTACATAAACTGTTAATATACATGTCAATTATGTATAATCACTTTGTTTTCCTTACTATAGACATATCCATTTGTTCTCTGTGATAAATGGTTTGGCCTTTTAATGTATATGCATACTGGGAAACTCATTCATTTTGAGTTCTAATTTATTCATATAATTAACATGACAAAGATGTTGAAATCAATCTCATCTTTTTGCTTGGAATTTCTCATTTAAACGAATGTCTGCTTAGTCAGTTCAGATTTATAACTTTTCTGAATAACTCGAAATGGTTCAAAGAAATTACCATAATTGTTTAAAAACATACCAATTTATCTCCGTTGAAATAGCCTTCACTTCGCTGTTACGAGATAATGGAAATATCCATATACGCTGTTGAAAATAATAATTTAATAGCAATAGTTCAAGTATTTTTCCTGCTCAATTTGTGGATAATGACTTCAAATATTAATCTGAAATATCTTTGTTAACATAAACAACTACCCGTTCATACGGATTATTATATTCATTTATAGCAATACCGACCATGTCATCATATGATACATAATATGTTAGAATATTTTATATTTGTATTGATTTAATCTGTGAACAGTTTCCCTGATAAACACTTCAAGGCAAACATCAAATGTAGAGGTCCAACAAAGGTGACTCACTGTGATGTAAGTGCATACACTGCGACAACAGTACCTGTTGTTTGCAGATATTCAAGTTATGGATAATGTTGGTATTGTTAAAATGTTGATGTCTTATTTTGTCAACATACTTAAGATATTATTCGCGAATAATGTCTTTGCTTTCATTCTATTGTCAGAGGTTCTGAAATATGCTGTTCAAAGTTTTTCGCACTGGATACTGATTGAAAAAATGGAATGTGCACTGTATAAAAGCCTGCATTGATTTGCGTCAAAGATGTATCCGGAAAGCTCATGTGTGATTACAGTGATCCTACTCAAGGGACATAAAGAAGCAGTCACGCAACAAAACCACATAAAACAGGTTCCAGTTGTCACTGAACTGGACCATTTAAATTCAATAATGGACGTTCAGATACTTATTTATCCATAACATTTCTATCCTATTTAAGTACAAATGAATACTTATTATCTCCCGCCATGGAAGTGAAGGGGTAAATATGTTTGTGCCCCGTCTGCCTGTCCGTACATCCGTCCGCCCGTCAGTGTGTCCGTGCGAGATAAATGGGACAGTTTTGGTCAGAATATGTTTATAATAGAGCAAACTAATGTTGTGTGTGATTTGGAGTGAACACTACCTTGATGGACTGCCGCGTTCGATGTTTTTGTGGAGTCCTGGTCAGAAATAAGATAACCACATTTGGTGTCTGGGTTAAGGACATATATACTTATTTGATGGCAGGGATATACGGATACATCTTAGTTCATAGTTTTTTTTTATTAATTAACTATCAATGTTGTGGTACTTATACGGCATTTACGGCCTAGACCATATGATTCGACAACTGGACCAATACGGGAAACTGGGCCAATACGGGAAAACCAGGGCCAATACGAGACAAACTGGAAAAATATGAGTCTGAGCATGCGCAGTTGCACATTTGGTGAAAGCCCGAAGCTGTCGCTTCACAATTTTGACCCGGGCTATTTGTTCACCAATCTTGTTTATACTCATTATTTCAATATAAATGATATGTCTAGTGTTGTGCAAATAGAATGAAAAGAGGTTAATTGATAAAAATTGTCATTAGTTAAGTATTTCCGTATTGGCCGAGTTACAAGTACTCGGTCCGTTGTATTGGCCCTCGACTTTGTCTCGGCCCAATACAACGGACCTCGGACCTGTAACTGGGCCAATACGGAAATACTTAATTGACAACATTATAGTACATGCTAGAAGGTTGCAAACCAATATAGTTGGAGATGTTGATGACTGTGCCTTCTTCTTTACTGTGTAGTGATGAGAAGTATGTTTTAAAATTCACCCCTTGAGTTCGATAATAACAGATGTTTAACATTAATATATCTGTTTCTCTAGAGACAGTTGGTTCAATTAAATGCTTCATTTGTATGGTTCATATCTTGTGCAGGAGTCTCGTTATTCGTAAAATTCCTGCTCAGTCGACCGACCGATATCAGTGAAGTTCAGCACCAATGGCCGCGGCACGTCGCATGGGTGGGTTACCCGATTCATCCCTGACTTAACTGACAGTTTAAAGGGCGATTCCCTGCCCCACACTGAGACATGAGTTGAAAGAATGCTGTCATCCTGGGCAAGTGACTTTGATCAATGGTACATATGTTCACCAGGATGTAAGTAGGTACCTGGTGTTACATTAGGAGGTGACCTTCGAACTCTACGGCAGCTCAGCCTACACCAGGGTGATAATGCAGGGAGTGGCTTGAGCATGCATTTGGTGTTGGGTATGTGCGCTCTATAAATACCCCAATGAATCAATCTTGGAGTCTGGTATATTCTTTCAACCGAAACTCACAATTTTGAACTGCAATGATGTACTTAACATCAACATTATATTGTTGAAACTTGTTTGTTTAGGATTATATTGATATTGATACTTGTTACTTATTGTGATGTCTCTATATGACATCATTTTGAAAATCAAATTATCGAATGTCTGAATATCTATTAGTACAACGTTGATGATGTATTTGAATGAGTTCATTTGGAACCATGGTCATTACGGACCTCTAATATAGTTTACGGTCAATGTAACCTATTTATCTCACGTTTGTTTATATATTCACTATTGTCAAAAATGATATTGTCAAATATGAAGAAAAATAGAAATTGTAAATAAAAATTGCTTTTGTGTTGCAACATTTTATATTTCAGACTGGACATTCAAGTATGAAGTAGGTATTTGGTATTTGAAGGAATAGTCTTAATATCTGTGACGATAATATTAAAGGTCATAACGGCACCAATAAAAGTCAGACATGATCGAATATCATTTAAGATATTGTTTTTATTAGGAAAGTTCTTCCAAAGTAGACTGGCGAAGTTTGAATTTAAAAGTTGTCAACCATTGTCACCTCAGATGTATCAAAACTTTCTCTTTTAATAAGATTAGATGTTGACAAGTATGATAGCTTGTAGGAACAGCACAGGCCCCGTGTCATCCTCTCTCTATCTACTCATAAAAAAAGCAAATACAGACCTATTAATATTTCAACAGGCATTTTTTGAACTACGTGATTTTTTTCGCAGATCTAGATCTGAACCCTCTAGAGCATGTGCGGGATATTCTAGGGCGGCGACTCCTGGCTCGGAACCCTCCAGTATAGAATTTACATGAGTTTGGAGGCAGCTCTGCACGCTAAATTGATGTTATTGACACAAAAACGGATCCGTTCTTCGAAATGTTAGACTAAGTTGTCTAAAAGTTTCAAAAATGGTTTTTGATTTTAGTTAAAACTTCTGAAGAAGTAGACGTTAATTCAACCTCAAAACACTCGTGTTAAGAAAGAAAATCCACGTTTAATACACTGAGCATACACAACACATTTTGGCGAATTTTCATTAACTTTGTAAAATTTATAAGAACACGTTTTTATAGATTCGCTATTTAAGTCTGATCACTGAAAATGCCGTGGTCGTTTACAATGCCATGGTTAACCCAAGAGCAACGGGGAAGTGGACATAGCAGGAAGATGTGGACAAAAGACAAAACCAATATTGCAAGAAATTTTGGATATAACATTTTTCGGAATGACATTAGTCGTTGTTAGGGGCAACGTGTTTCATCTTGTGTTGCCATTCCTGAACAGCAACAGGGAACTTTCAGCACAATTTCGCCTTTGTTACAGCACAATTTTGCCTTAGTTTGAGCACAAATTCGCTTTTGTTTCAGCACAAATTCGCCTTTGTTTCAGCACAAATTCGCCTTTGTTTCAGCACAATTTCGCCTGTTTCATCACAATTTCGCCCCTGCACAGTCGGGGACTTTCAGCCGTGGATATCGCGTTCTACTGAACACCTTTAGGACTGTGTAGTAAGGTGAATAGTGAAATATGTCAACCTTTAGATGGTATGTAGATAGTATAATATAACTATAAAGAGAATTTGGTGAATGGTTTTTGAGATTATGAAATTGTGACATGGCCATTTCCCCCTTTTTCTAAAGAACCATTCACTGGATTCGTGTCATATTGTACACACATCTTCTCCTAGGGAAGACGACCGGTTGATTAGATTTTCATGACCTTGATCACAACGATACTTTAATTTTTTGAATATAGGAAATTACATGTTAAACGTTCTGTGACGCGTTCTGCTCACTGAAAATAAGTACTCTAACAAAAACGCAAAAAAGTTTTTCCACTGGCACATTAAATCACGTTAATTAATAAAAAGAGTTCGGAAACAAATATACACGGTTCGGTTAAGAAGCGTCATTGTAAAAACAAATCAATAGCTTATTTATGTTAGCTTAATATCGGTAATTACGAGAACGTTAAAGGCTTACCATCACCAACATGTCCTCCTGTATCAACATTAACTGTATCAAAAAGTACATGTATCAATATGTTCCTTATTTTATGTGTGGGAGCTTCACATTACTGCAATCTATGAATGTCAAACCATTATCTGTCAGTACACCATGGTTTCCGCAAACAACGCAGTACCACTGATCATCTTGTTCGTTTAGTTTAGAACAACATGCTGTGTCTATCTTTTTCGACTTTTGCTTACGACACTACATGGAAGCATGGCATCCTAAAAGATTGATTTGAATGTGGCTTGCGAGGTTGTATGCCTCATTTTATATCTGACTGTTTACATGACCGCCAATTTAAAGTGCGCGTGGGTTCCACCCTTTCTGATTTCTTTGATCAAGAAATGGGTGTCCCATTTAGGGTCATATCAGAGCTTACTTCTTTCTGAAATTCAGCTATATGAAAATATCAGGGGGTTCTTAACTTTTTTCTTTGTGTAGATTTCGTTTTTGGGACTGTCAGTTTCGTATCTTCGTAAATCTGTGTCATTGTTACGCGAGAGTATATGTAGATGTCGTTATTACAAAATAACATAGATTTGTCAGGATATGAAAGTTATATCTGAGTTTGGATGAAGGGATTTAGCGTTTAATGCCACTTTCAATAGAATATTCTGACATATTCTAGCGAAATAATTTTGTGCCAGAAACACTGAGACTGAGGATGCTTAAACGCCACTGTGTAATAAGAGAAACCAAACTAAACACTTCCAGGCATTTAGCCTACACATACAAACCAATATAATACTGCCTTGGTAATGACTTATTGTCATTGTTTGCCTCTGCCTCTGTCAAAATCAGTGAAATGATAATGATTATAAACACGCCAACAATTAATAAATGTCTACATCTAAAGTAATCGTTGTTCCTCAGTAGAACTATTGATAGCATGTTCTACCAGTGTTAAGAGAATATCATTTTATACAGATATTCTACTTGTTTTAATCAGATATATATATTGCATTGTTTTATTTGTATTTTATATTTATATTATTTGTGAACTTGATATCCCTTTCAATGATTTTTTTATTAAAACATTGACATTTAAAAAAGAACATTAATTGAGGTTGATAAATGACTGACAGAAAGGCACGAATGTTAAATTATTGCTATGAACAAAAGATATATTGATAAGAAATATTACGCAAGGAGTGGTGGACTTGGAGAAAGAAACAGTTAGAATTAACAACACTCATTACTTTTCTTGTCTTGGAATCTTTTCCATACTGATTAATATTTATATTGTTGACGTATATATAACACGAGATTGTGAAATTATGATTATCAAATGTAAGAAAATAATGATATCAATGTATATGTGTTTGATGATATATTTATAAAGCTATTTGGAGTAAAATTCATTAAGGACCTTAAGTAGAGGGAATTCGCATTATCGTGAGTATATAGTATCGTTATACGTAGCTAAATTGCTTATGATGTGCATCAATTTATATTTCTGACTGGACATCCACGTATGAAGTAGGTATTTGGTATTTGAAGAGATACTAATTTCTATCTAGGACAATAACACTAAAGGTCAGAATAATATTAATCAAATGCCAGACATGATCGCAGATGTGTTAGAACTGTTTGTAGTTCTTTGAAGTGTTTGAAACAAGTAAATTATAATTATACCGTTTTGAAATAACTTGAATACAACGAGCTCACACTAGATCGTATTAAACAACATTCTGTCCACATTTGATGAGATTGTTGAGGACGTGTATACACAACTATACTTCCATGATGAATATGCTCCTGAGTATAATTATGAGTAAAAAAGAGTCGATGTCTCTGGTTATCTTAAATCTTAAAGAAAACATAGCTAATATTTTGAATGGAAATGACATTACTAAAGTCATAAGATGTTGAAAAAAGATACTTAAATATTAATGTTATGTCATCTGATCTATGCTGTCAGTCAGTATTGATGGTATGAATACGCGTCAGTGTTTAAATGTATTAAAGGCACTGTAGCACCGTAGCACGCCGTTCTTACTGAAATAGAGTGACCTTATGAAAATGTAAATAAGTGTTATCAGCGGCTGGATAATAATCCTCAGCAAATAAAGAGAGTTCTAAAACGGATGGACATGGTTCGGTTTAGCCATGCGAGTCCATTTTCCTTCGAGTGGTCATTTTAATGTGTTCACTGATGTATCGATACCTAAACACTCAGAGTAAAATTTTAATAATGACACCATGATGGAATGGTCACTGTCACTGTATATGTCACACAATTTCTTCCAGTAGGGACAACCATTTTCTGTGCATATGGTTTATCAGGTCTTGTAATGAAATGATGAACCCTCCAACGTAACAATATATAGTATAGACTTAGATTTGCTAAAAAAACATGTTACAGCGAGTGACTGGTGGGAAACTAGAAAATTATATCTGACACATAGATGTATCTATATTATTTTGATACTTACAATATTTTGTTATTACTACACATTTACTTAAATTCTACACCCGAACATCTAAATATCTAAAGTCAACAATGTTCACGTCGTTGATCTCGTTAAGATAGAATATTCATGGTTTGTGTATATACTTGGTGATTGGCAGCTACATTACACAGATGTCGTGTTATCGTGTTAAATTGACGTATGTGTCAGCGTAAGCTGGCGTATTGGCTTCTGATCGGTTTCATTGTAGCAGATTTGAATCAATGGGAATTTTATTATGGAATTGTGAGATGGGTAGTTGCAATAGTCCAATGCCTTCACTGAACTTTGCAATTCAAATTCGTATTTTCTGTTTCCTATAATCAATATATTTTTAGATGCAGTGACATGACATTCACATTATGGAAGAATGATGCATTGTCTCGTCTCATTCATCTTTTGCATTTAGGGAGTTGTAAGACCAACTATGCACATACAAATGATAAAACATCACAAATATTATAAAAAAAAGTCCTGGCTATTACAACTGTCGAAATGTTGATAACAGTTTTTACATTTTTGTACTAAAAATATGTATTCTTTAATTACGTCTATGTAATTCTTACTTGTTCATCTACCAATATATCTACTAGCAATAATTATTGTTTAACTACGCTCTTGCGACACTACCGGACTAATGATACACAGCGAATATTAAACGTAGTAGCGTTTAATACCATTTTTAAAAATAAAATGAATGATTGATATGGTTAATGTTGTGATCTATAGATCGAAAACGAGTTCTTGAGGTTCAGAAAAATGTTATTAAACAGGACTGAGTTTAGAAATTTCTGTATTACTCACTGATTTAATTACACTAAATTTGCATTTAATTAACAATTGCGGCTGCGCTGCTTAACATTTTGACATCCGCTCTGGACTGTTATGATGTTACATCAATTGAATGTTCGCAATGTTGTTTTAACACAATGTGTAATAACATTGTACATTCAGTAAACAGTGATATATTCAACGGGCGAGTGGTAACCTTTCTTACAAGCATCTTTAAGAAACATTTTAGAAGCAGATATTTACCCAAAATGTTCTTTCCAGCGTTGTTATTTGGCACCTTATTGATTGATAAAGTGTAAATTATTATCATGAGTAAACTGAAATTGTATGGTATACAGGGCATATCATAAAAAAAACTAGGCTTGGTACCACTGGGCCTTTATTATCCAGTCCCATTTGATCACTAGGTGAGTACTACTAAACTGAAAGGTGATGTCAAGATTGAAACATGAAGAAGCTTTACAAGTAGTGGATTATAGTAATGATAGAGAACATACCTCAAAGTTCATCTACTGGTCAAACAGTGGGCTTTTGATGTCCCCAATGTAAACTGCTTACTCAGCTTTACACGGCATATTGTAATTGAATCCTTACAATGTCAATTTCAGATCTTCTACAATGAACGTTTAGTTGACTTCCCCACATGTGTCTCATTAAAGGTCTCGTAAAAAGTTTAATTGGGTTTGTGTTTATTCCATAATATTTGCATTAAAAAACGTAATGGACTTCATCATTTAGCCATGTTTGTGCGCCCCTTGCATCAAAAATATATTCTGCAAATTAGTTGAAATTTGCGTATGTCATTTACACAGAACCGTTTCAAACAAATGAGTTGAATCGTGTATGCTTGCCTTGTTATCGTCTGAAGATGTAATCATATATTGCAAGTCGTATTGCTTGATCAGCAGTGTTTCGGGGTGTCCTATATGTATTTCAGATAAACTAAATGTAAGAACTGCTATTCTACAAAAGAAACGCCTACTTGAGTTTACTTTAAATGAAGGATGAACTAATTTCTAAAATATAATTAATGGTAGTCTTCACGTTATGGGGAAACAATGATTAATATGAACGTGCATTGAAGTCCTGGAAAAACTGTGATTCGAGTCTATAACATTCATGAAAATCACGCCCATTGAAGACCGCTTTTTTGGTTGATTCACCGTAGCATTAATTCGAATGCGTGCCTGTATTGTTGCTCGTGGTTGTATGAAAATCAATGTTTGTTGTCACTTTTCTACAATCGCCATTCTTTTGTGACATGACTACCTCTTAAATCCCATGATTATATTGGTTAACTGTTCATTATAGTTTTTGGGAAATCTGATAAGATATCTTGTAGGCGTTTCATTTGGCTGACAGTATAAATACACGTTCCCAAATTAGGTTCACCTCTCATTTTTGTCGAAAGACTTGTATCATTATACAATTTGAAGCCATATGTCTGAGATCTGTTGAACATCCATTGGTTTTTCTTTAATGTTCAATGCAACTTTTCTCAAAACAATAATAAAAGTGGTAGTTAAAGTCGAAGAAATTTATTTTTGCACCCGAATAGTGTGAAGTATTCATATACTTTGATTCAATTGGCAAAATATCAGATATAGATAGCTATATAAATATGATTTCCATCCGCAAATCATGTGACTAGAACATTTTATGTTATTATTATTTTATGTTATATTTTCACGTCGTTATTCCCATTTTGGAAAAGCGGGTGTAATTGTACACGTCACAAACAGTAGAAACCAATATTCACAAAACACCTCCAAATGAAGATACATATAAGTTTCCATATGAGCCATGATTATGTATCTGAACTCATTTTTATACGTGTAGAATATTTTTTCCAATAAATAACTGTATATAACATTTGGAAAACTAAAACTGGAAGCACACTTATGAAATATCAACCCTGTATATGACATATTGTTTTAAAACAAATAGATAATATTCCTCACAAAAACTAATGTATGTAATTTAATTGACAGATTGACAACTAATTTTTCTCTTTTGGTTGATATGATTGAAATCGTTTTCAAATATGAAACCTTTCTAGGGACAGGATAGTTGAAATCCATAGGTCGTGATGTACAATTTCATGTTTGGAACACTGAGTAATTGTATACTATCGTGATAGTCATTTACAGATATTGTAAAGTGATGCGATCGACCAACTGACAATGGAAGTGTAATTGATGGTGTCTATGAGAGTTTGAAACAGGAAGAGAAATAAGTGCACGAACTGTCAAAGATTCTAAGGCTCATTTAAATGTCAAGCATTTACACATAAGTTAATAGTTGGCATAATAAAATTGTACAATACCATAACTATTTTTCTTAGCAAACACAATAATGTTGTGACGATGTTATGGTAGCGTTGTTCTCTGGTTGTGGCAGTGATGTGACAAAATCAAGATATTAGCCTATGACTATGTTTTAGATTGTGTTTGACAGTGTGCTTGCTTATTGAAAATTCAAATTTATAAGGAAATCTCCACACGGTCGGATGTTTATTATACAGAAGGTATCACAATCAATAATAGGAGAATTCAAGCAAGCAATTTATTGACAGCATCTGATACTTAACGTCAGCATCTCTTACAACAGCATCCCATTTTCTCCTTGAATCAGTTTTATTCAAGCACAAATTCGCAACCCTGTAACATTCATGGTAATGAGGATTTTAAAATGAAACTGAATTTTAACATTCATTTTTATATTTTCTGTTAATCAAACCTAGGATCAAAGTTTTGAATTTGTTTATGGTTGAAAGGAAAAACATCCATTCTCCAAAATGTAAGTTACCATTAAAATAATTGTGGCAATGTTTTCTTTTCTTTGTTTTGAGTTTTGAACTAAATCCATATTTGACTACGTCCCAATCGAAAATGCCTGTGATGGTTACACTTCCATGGGTTGAAGTGCCTTTAGGTAGAATACAGAAGCAAATAACAAACGTGTCTTCAGAAGGATTTCAGGGAATAATCTCTGTTGTAACTAGATGACTCAATGACGTCATTAAGAAAGTATATTTAAGTGTTGGTGTATTGTTGTTGATACTTAAATTAGGTGCATATATCTAAACTAAAATTAATAAAGTAAAATGCGTGAATGTTGTTAAAATGGAAAACATTCCTACTAGTCGATTTGCAAATATATCATCTTGAACAATAATACAATAGTTAAGACTAAAACATCTAATAAACCTTTGTTTACGCTAATAGAAATGATTTTGAAAGGAAATGTCAATCTCACTACGGAAGAAAATGTTATGCTTTTTTAAACTTGTACACGATTTTATTAATAAAACTAATAGATTTTGATAATATTTTAAACCATTACTTAGCATTTTTGTGTTACTGTATTATTTTATTGAACGCCTTTAGCATAACACACAGTATATCTACACTATCGTTTTGTTTGTGCCTTAAATGATTGCCAATATTGTTTCATCTGATGACGGTGTGAGTATATACTCCGAAACGTCGTGTATTTTCACATTAATGCATATATTTCCATCACAGTATTGTTATTTCTAAGATGCCTAGCGGCTAGAACAATCGAAAAAAATACTTTATCAGACAATAAAGGTATAGTTTTTTGATGACGTAACAATCGAATGACGTTCCCGCTGTTCCACGCCGCTCCCTCGTGATCAAGTGTGCCCATGGTAACGTAACGTCGATTCGCCTCAGCCGTCTGAACCCTTACATCGCAACCAATAAAGCGTGTACTCCTTTCCATGGTTTGCAACTTCTGCAGTCGGTTAAAATTAGCGGTGGACAATGAACATCAACTTTTATGATAGCAACAAACATTTGAATTAGACAAATAACGTTCCGCCAACACGATTTGACTGGATCAAGCTCTACCCACAATTCTTTTTGGAATGTTAGTTAGTGATCTTAGTCTATCTCAGGGGGTGGGTTTTACACGTGGAATAGCCGTCCGTTGGCCCTGTTCATGGATTATTAATATGAATAATGTAAACAATATTTTTATTTCCAAATTATTGGAAGAAGAATGTTACCTGTATCTGATCATTTGACATCTTAGAAAAGAAACATTCTAACATTCTAAGATGCCTAGCGGCTAGAACAGTCGAAATAAAAGTACTTTATCAGACGATAAAGGTATAGTTTTTGTGATGACGTAACAATTGAATGACGTTTCCGCTCCCTTCGTAGTCACGTGTGCCCATGGTAACCCAACGAAAGAGGGCAGTTGAAAAGACCGTGTTTTTTCTGCAAATGATAATGTCCTAAAACAACGGTAGCGTTGTTATAACAATTATTGAAGGAATGTGTTCTTTTGTATCCGAATTAGTCTTAAATTTTAAGCTACATTTGTACTTGAACCAAAAGAATTCCGCATTAGGCAACCCCAGGAACCACTATGACGTCACAACAGAACAATGACGTCATAGTCGCTGTTGTCGCACGGCTCGTCAGTTGGCCCTGATCATGGATTATTAATATTAAGGAAGTAAAGTCTATTTTTCTTGCAAAATTTCTCAAAGCAGAATGTTGTGTTATGGGTTATCTTAGAAAATTAATAAAGTTCGCTGTAACCCAATGTGTTTTGTAATAAAGTATAGTTTTGCCCTGAACTATTATAACGTCAAAGTACTCGGACTACCGTCCTCGTACTTTAACTATAATTGTTCAGGGCAAAACTATACTTTATTACAAAACAAATTGGGGTACAGCGAACTTTATTTCTTAAGTAAAAACTACCAGCATTTGTTTTACATTTTATCATACTGCACTGTATTTCTTACACACATTTTATTATTCAACCGTGGTGAGATCACTCATTAGATAACAATGAGTTGGTTACACACATGTGTGCTACCACCGCGTGCTGCTGTAACGTCATAATCGGCGCCTGACGTCATAGTCGTTTTTAGTTGACGTCACAATGAATGCAACAGAGGGTGGCCTATTGTCAAGTGAGCGTCATTAAAACCGATTTTCTTGCAATTCAACGCTATTCATATCATTGAGTAATAAATAAAATACTAAACTCGGTCCCGTTTGATAACATGTTTATGAAACTCGTGAATGGCATCGGTATTTAACTCGCTTTCGCTCGTTAAAATACCAAACCATCCACTCGTTTAATAAACATGTTATCAAACGGGACATCGTTTAATATTCTATATATAATGTAAAATACACATTTATGTATTGATTCACAATATATCATATGATTGATATACCACATTCTTGATCGAACGTTTAAAGTTTATCATATTAATGTACGATCCAGTATCAGGAAGTATTTTCACATGGTTACGTTTCTTATTGCGAGTGGGAGATGGCTGCAGATTAACAGTCTTCAATTTATGAGTATCACATATTTATAATATCAATACGCAAGCATCGATTTTCAACTTAGTATACTTGTGAACTTGTTTATATTCATAATATGATATGAAATAATATGGTTTGGCACAGCAACATGTATAGATGTGTGAACAAATGTCGTGATAACAACTTTTATATATTGTACATGCACGACATGTCCGAGTATTTGCTCAATCTTCATGATGTAGAATATATAAGTGGGTGTGGGGGTATGAAAGGTGGGTAACCTCTATACAGACTGAGTCAAGGAGATTAAAATGTATTAAAAAGTTTTACAATGAGGATTAACAAAAAGCATGAGTGGGTATACAATGATGAGATGCAGGAGAGAGGGTTAATACTAACTTGATAAAAGCAACACTGGTCAATAGGCTTTATTTAAGTGTTGAAAACACAGAGCAAAGAGCAATGGCTGTAATAAGAAGGTGGGTCCAAGCAAATATAGTTGATTGGTGAAAGGGCCGACGGCTATATTGAAATTGTGGTTACAGTGGGATAATTGTGATTGGTGAGAAACATCTGGGGTTGTATTGTTGCGGCAGAGTCGTGGTTGATTGATTTGGAGATGAATGTTTAGTACATTTGTATATGGTGTTGTGCGTGTTTGGAGTCGGGTAGAGGAAGGTGTAGCTTAAGTTAGTGAATGTGTATGCTCCTTAAGTACAACACAATACTTAATGCAAATACATCTTAATGTATACTGTATAATGTATACTGTTATTGTCAGTCTATAATGGTTGTACTTCTAGCTCATCTGTCAGTGAGCACAAACGATTATCATCATTGGGGACTGTTATCTGACAACGCGTAGGCAGGAAATTAACTTTTGATTCTATCTATCATTTTGGAGCATTGATGGACTGTAAGTGACATTTACTGGCGGAAATGGCATCCCAGGTAAATTAAACCTATATAAACTGTTAATATACATGTACATTATGTGTAATGACTTTGCATTTCTTATTAAAGACAAATCCATTTGTTCCCTGTGATAAAGGGTTTTGCCTTTTAATGTATATACAACACACTGCGAGGGCAATTCATTATTAATTGATTCATATAATTGATATGATATGATTGGAATTAATCTGTTTTCGCTTTGAAACCCTTATTTATTTCAAATGATTGCTTTGACAGTTACTCGACAATGACTCTAAATGTTAAAACAGAAATTACAATAATTCTTTGCAAAACATATAAATTTATCTCCGTTAAAATGACCTTCGCTGTTATGAGTTTGTGGAGGTATCCATGTAAGTTATACGTTTTGGGAAGAGTAATCTTTTGGATCATTATATTCATAACAAGATAGACCTACCTATTATGTCAACGTATTATAAATAAGATGTTGTATTGATACAGTCGGTAGATAGTTTCCTACACTTCAAAGTAAACATCAGAGGTGAGCATGTCTTCTCAAACTAGGATGCACACGATTAACTAAAAGTCTATTGATCTGTTCAAATGTGACTCAACACTGAAGAAGATGAGATGTTAACTACCTCGACACTGAAGACGATGCTAGCTCTCTCCAGTGTTCAACTGAAATTAAAAGATATGCAATAAAGAAAACGGATAAAAAAGACGTTCTCTCTGTGAAACTGGTTGATGTTTAGATTGATCTGGACTAATTCAGTTATTTACTACCGATATATGCCAAGCATATATAACCAATAGATTATTAATGAATGCATGTTCGTCCACAACGTTTAATATTGATTCAAAAACATGTTTCCACTTGACTTAACCACTTTACATGTTTGTTTGTTTGTAATGTTGAGATGAAATATGTTTCTAACCTCGTGCGCTTTATACATTGTATTCACCAATGACGATATAATGTGGATAATGTTGGTATCGTTAGATGTCAATGTCTTAATTATTGTCACCCTATTTTATACAGATTCTTCACAAACCATTGTCGGAGTTTTCGAATGATGCTGTTCATAGTTATAGCACTGGGTATGGATGCAAATCTCGGGGTGTATATTGTATTTAAGTGTGAATGTCACATGAAAAATAACATGAAATGTATATATGGCAAAATATGGGCGCAGCTTTATTTACTGAAACATAAATGCGGAAGTCGCGAAGCAGACAATGTAGTAAGTGTCTTTGCGTCCGAGGATTATTAGGGTACACATCGTGACGCAATGGATAACTGTTCATCATGACCAAATGGGCCGGAAAATATCATGACCAAATGGGCCGGAAAATAATATCATGACCAAATGGGCCGGAAAGTAAATATCATGACCAGTTAAGGCCGGAAAGGATGAGATTATTCGGCGGCTCCTCGCTCCCGCGAGAGGCCAGGTTCATTCCATCCTGAGCTGCGACACACACTACCTTCCTCTGTGGATCAGTCACGACATGAGGAGTAGATAGCGCAGCAAGGGTTAAGTTCCGGTCCAGTTTTCATGATCAAACTTGTTGTGCCTGCCACGACCTCCGCCTGTTTCAAGCTGCACCAATGGTATCCTCTGTGCCCAAGCTCTGGAATACAGACACAAACACAGAGCAGCAAGAAGAATGGCACACAAGCAAATAACAACATAAAATGAAGACAATATTAATTATATTGCATTTACAAAGGATGTAATTAAACATTATCATTACTGTAAGCAATAAGCATTTAAATAGGAGTGAAAAATTATAAACATAGCATTATGAAATATAATGTTGGGAGAGGCGGGTGGGGCTTTGAAGTCTGTCTGTTAGCAATGAACTTGCTCGCTTGGTTGCTCGAGTTAAAAGGAAGCCCATGCGGTTTTTCCAAAGGGGGGTAACTCTCCTCTTGGGTGAGAGCTCGGTGGTTGAGCGGTAGAGTGCCTAACGCCTCATAGGCACTAGCGTGTCTAACCTCCCACTTAAATAAATTTGTTTCACACAAGTTTTCACAAATTATATTTAAAAAGCCCGCAATGCTTTGTGTCAAACATGTTGCCGTAAATCTTAAGTGTGACATCATACTCAGGGGACATAAAGAAATCGACCAATAAACCCTCATAAAATGTGCGAGATAAATGGGACAGTTTTCTATGTATGATAGAATAACCAAATTTGGTGTGGGACTTGAACTGATCATTACCTTGATGGACTGCCGCATGTGTTTATTTTTTTCTGGAGTTTCTGGTCCTTGTTCAGAGTTATTGTATCTAAAAAGTTGGGGAAACTGTCAGAGACAGGATAACCAAATTTCGTGTGTGGTTTGAGGACATAAATGCTAAATATTTCATTATTCATATTGATATTGATAATTATAACTTATTTTCATGTAATGTATGACGTCAAATCGAATATAAATTATTAGATATCTGAATATACATTAGTACACGTTGATGATGGATCAATTTGGAATCACTTTCATGATGGACCTTTACATTAAATTAGGAAAAGGCGACAGTATCACACATACTTATTATCATTATAGTGTTGTCTGACCTATCTAAATTGCTTATGTGTTGCAACATATTATATTTCTGACTGAACATTCAAGCATGAAGTAGATACTTGGTATTTGGAGGAATACTCTTAATATCTGTGACAATATTATTAAAGGTCAGAGCGGCGCGAATAAAAGTCAGACATCATCGAAAATCATTTAAAATATGTTTCTATTGTGAAAGTTCCTTCAAAGCTAATGAAAGACATAGATTGAAGAAGACTGACTTTAAAGGTTATATAAAATGAGTGTCAGATTATATATATAGATAAAGACTCTCTCTAAATAAGATTAAATGTTGACAATGCTGAAAGCTGTAGAAAACGAATCAACTCTCTGAAATGGTAGACTTAGTTCTATTTCAAATTATTTTTCGATTTAAGTCAAAAGTATTATAAAGGTAGACGTCAATTCAAACCCCTACGCGCGTGTATAATATACATGTACTTAACTAAAATTAACCAGCTTTTCTTATTTTTGTAAATTTGTGCTTTTACTTTTTCTGATACAATTCTGAAACTCTCTAGAATAATCGTCAAAATAGCAACTGTTATGTTGTCTATTTCTCAGAACAATTTCGGGTGCTTTTTCATTGATTTTGTAAAAATGGTAAGAACATGTTTACACGTGTTTCACCATTCCTAGATTAATAAAATAATTTGCAGATTGTGAGACCTGAACCATCTAAGACCGATCACAATCGAAGAATGTGTTTCCTTGTCATTATTGTGATTTGTGATTGTAGAAAGGAGTAAGTTAATAGGAGTTCTTCTCTATCTATACTACAGACTTAAAGGGACACCGCGTCGAGGATAAAAATCAGATTATGTGTATCTACCTATGCTAATTAATATGTCTTCTAACAAGTCACAGACACCCAATTTCAGACTATTGACGTAATTGGTAATACAAACTTTGCATGTAGACAGTGAAGCGAAGCGTTACACGTTAGCAGACACTCTTATCAGTATAGTTAAAATAAAAATGGGACTCATTTTTATCCTCGACGGTGTGTCCCTTTAAGGCCTAATCAAACAATTCTGGTCTTTGTAGGCAGACAAAAATGATGCGATGACGCGATTTTTTATTTTATTTAAAACATTTCTTTTTTAATGAAGAGACAAACAAACACAATTTATATAATTATTTATTTAAATAAAGCACAAACCCTCTTAAATATGTGTTACTATTCCAAATAGCCAATAATCTCACATCTACACTCCATCTCAACAGAAACGGCTAAGGGGTCGATTACTATTTTGTGAAGGATTTTCATATTTAATCTGCTAACTATAGGGATTTATTTCCGAGATTGTGAAGGGTGTTCAAATAATTTTCTTTATCTAATCGGCCAACTATATGGATCGATTGCCAGATTGTGAAGTATTTCAATATTTAATCTGCCAACTATAGGGGTCGATTTCTACAAATTCACGAAAAACGTTTCTTTTTTGAACTATCAAATGTTGTCACTCAGAAGACAGTCCTTGTCGAAATCATATTTTATTGAACATGCTGCCTAATTATTTGTTCGAACCAATCATATATGGATGCTTGTAAATATAGTTATGTCAAACAGTAGGTTGAACATATTTTATGTTTTCATTATTAGGCACGAGTTATTAGACTTAGAAACTCACTCTTTTAGTACAGAAAAGTTTATGTACGCATCCGTATCCGCAAGGATAATGTAGGGTCAGACAATCTGCAAATAGTGTAACGAATCTAGGAATGGTGCAATGTATCTAGATTGTGAGCTCACAATCACAGATTGTGATATACCCCAGATGGTTCCTAACACAGATACGTATATGTTGAATTTACACACTTTCCTAGGTGTATTAAATGTGTACACATGTACGTATCTGAACTAGTTGATAGATGTTTAAGACAAGTACACTATATTCACAAGGTGCGGCGAGGTGAGTTGGGGTTTTTAACGCCGCTTTCAAGAATATTTCACTTATATCGCGGCTGCTATTATTATGGCAGGGAGAAAGCCCGCAACGCCATGTGGCTATGAATTGCGGAGAAACCTGCGAGCATCGGCTGGAACTAGCTATATTCACAAAACTGCAAATAACAATCGTTCAGGTTGAAACATGATCTTTTATAAAACTCTGTCAAATTCACGAGCTTTGTCGAAATCATATTTTATTGAACATGCTGCCCAATCATTTTTTCGAACCGATCATAC
Source organism: Gibbula magus (assembly GCA_936450465.1). Taxonomy (NCBI): domain Eukaryota; kingdom Metazoa; phylum Mollusca; class Gastropoda; order Trochida; family Trochidae; genus Gibbula; species Gibbula magus. The sequence goes on from OW388291.1 coordinate 45,227,070, forward strand.
ATGTATGTTTGCAGTTAGGTCACGTCAGAATTTTTTTATTTTGATTGCAACATATCTTATTTTTTCATTATTAAGAACGAGTTATTCAACTTAGACACTTTTAGTACAAACAAATGTTATGTACGTATCCGTATCAGGAAGGATAATGTAGGGTTATCTTATACCTAAAATAATTACATGTCATTACATGAAATTCAAATATACACATAATTTGCGTATTCAGTTACATTTTAGTAACGCCACTGTAAAAAATCCATTATCTTATTATTGAATCCACAAACACGAGAACGTTGAAGGGTTACCATGACCAACATGTGCTCCTGCATCGACATTAACGGTATCAAAAAGTATGATTATGTTCCTTATTTTACGAGTGGGAGAGTACGAGCTTCACATTACTGCAATCTATGAATGTCAAACCATCATCTGCCAATACACCAGCAATTGCATCGAAAGAATGACTGGCATGATATCGTTCAACAGTGAAGACATTCTATTCATGAAATTGCACTACTATGGATTGACGCAACAGCCTATTTGTTAGTATAAGTGACGCCCCATTAAATATGTAGAGGGTGAAACATGTTATTTTTCATATCATGCTCTCCCTCTATCACTTGTGCAAAACGCCTTATATAACTAATAAGGTATACGATAGAGCAAATTACAAATTGACACATCAAACAAGTCATTTTTCAATCGTACATCACTATACATGTACATCAACGACTTGCATGAAACGGAAAAATACCTTAAGCGGTGAAGAAATCAAATCAATGTGATCTTGTGAATTAGATCCAATACAAATGGTACCTTTATCAATTGTGCCCAGGAAACATGACCTGTACACATTCTATCAGGTTTACATACTGGCCCGGTACTGCTATGATACGTCATGTTAAGGAATTATGGGTAGTCAAATTGGTGTCTGCTTTAGAGAGACAACAGGAGAAGGCAACGATTTGGTATCTTTTGAATGTGAGTTCAATGTATAAGTTGTTGATACATTTTATATTACTAACTATTTACAAGTGTGGAATTTAACGACATATAAGTGTGAACATTTCTTAAAGGGGCAGTAGCACGTTTTTTTGCGAAATTTATTTTTTCAAATTTCCCATTTATAATGATAGTTTATGTCATTTAAACTAACTTTAGAGGGTAAAACATCTTATTACACAAACCAGTTAGCTGTAGTGGTAAAAACTATGTTGCGTATAAAGCAAAAATTGCATGGCGGTCATTTTATTGTGAACACAATTTATTATTTTGTATTACAAAAACGATTCCCATGGCTTTACCGAAACATGTACACTCATTTTAAACTTTATTTTCCGAAGAAAGAAGGATGTTTTACTATTGGTTAAATTATTTTTCAAATACATTTCATCAACTTATTTGAGCGAAAAAACGTGCTACTGCTACTTGTACTTCTGGCTTGTTTTCAAGTACAATATATTTGACTTCATGTACATATTTGACTTTAATGACACAATGAAAAACATACGTACAATAAGTTTTATTTTTCTAAACTTATTAGGTCAGGTTTTATTGGTGCTGTCATATGATCGTGCATGTCTAATTAACTGACTTAAGACGATCTAGGAAGACAATATAAAATACACAACCATTAGATACAATATATGTCTGATAATTTTGCTTTGTCTTCTTGATGTTTCTGAAACACACTGGCAGCAATCATTTTCATCTTTCCTTTTAATTTTCAGAGGATTGAAAGAGTGAAATACTTGAATTTGGTGATCTGAAATTATAACTTTTCCGAATAATTCGAAAATGATTTAACCACAGATATACAAAAATCTTTTGAAAAAATCAATTTACTTACGTTTTAATAATCTTCACTTTTGAAAATGTTACGAGAGTATGGAACTATCTATGTTCATTGGTACAAAACCATTCTTCTGTAGCGATATACAATGTTATAATGAGTCTTTTTCGGATAATTTCTAGGATAATTTCTTCATTTTGTTTACATTCAAGATGATCAGTTTTTGTGAATTACCTATCACGTTCATTCCTTACAAAAACAAATACAAAATTATGTTTTGTTTTGGCAATTTGACCCAATCAACCTGGGCAATATAATATGTTATACACTGGGCTAGAATACCTCAACAAATACACGTAGTGATCTTTACGATATTTGTAACTTATTTTATAACATTGTTGACGTTCGACTTCATAATTGAGTCACATCATACCTTCTCTATGACGTTACATATTCTGGTCGTCACGACAGCTTTTGTGGAATGATGATTTTCCCTTGATGCGCAGCTCAAGAATTGACCTAAAAGTGAAGCGTCCATCATTAGAAGTGCGTTTGCGCACTCGGAAGTGTGTCCTCATTCCATTACGTGCGGGTTCACAGAATGTAGCCTGTGAACATGTCTTCTAAGGCGTGACAACACATGAACCTGAAAGCCATTTTGGTCTGTTCAAATGTGCCTCCCGGCACTTCAGGAGGTGAGATGATTTTAAACACCTCACCACTGAAGACGGTTCAAATGGAATTAGCAGATGTGCATTGTGAAAACCAATAATGATGTTTGGTCTGGACAATACTAATGCAGTAATATACTGCCGATCAAGTATATAAATAATGCAGACCTAAAGGATCAGTCAATGCAAAAATCAAAACCAATTGGTATATCTCTTTGGATTTAAACTTACCATACACTATAAGTAATTGTGAATTACAAAGCAATTACACTATTGTTATTTAAAGGCACAAGTGCACGCTTTTCGCTTTCAAATAAGCTATTTTAGGTCACACGAGGACATATAAACTCACTTTAGCTTCCTTTCGTCGCAATAAAATACGTATTATTCTTTACAATTGACCTGCAGTCAATAATCAAATAGTTGAGATCACGAATAGAAAGAGTCGCTGATGTGCAAAATGGGAAACATAGATTGTAGAAAACGACTGAGCTAGGATTTCATTCAGCTCTTGCATATACTGTATTCTCTTAACTGACAACAAAGATTGGATAGTCTTCATTAAGGACTATCTGTAACTTCGCCGGTTTGTAATACGCAGTGTTAGCATTGTTGTTACATTAAGATAGCGACTGCCGTTTTTGGTCTTCGTGTTGGGTGCAATTTCTTAATATTGCTGATATTTTAGTTTTTGCGTATTTAATGCAACGTTTCAAGGGTATTTCACTTATATCGCGGCTGCTAGTATTATGGCAGGGAGAAAGCCCGCAACGCCATGTGGCTAAGCATTGCGGTGAAACCTGCGATCATCTGTTGGAACTAGCGAACCATGGGTGGTACTACGCTGAGATTCAGTGTAGCATTGCACCCAAACCTTACTGCGTGTAGAACAGTTCTCTACTGCAGACAAAGTTGCCGTGCCCCTGGCGGGATTCGAACCCCGGACCTCTTGATCCGAAGCCGTTTGCTTTTTATCATTAAAGTGTATACAATATACTACTATGTTAGAGGGTATCCATAGAAAAAAGTTATCCGTAATTGTAGAAAATGGTGCGACGTATAGCGACAGTGTTGTGGATGTTCGCTCCTCAAATTTATAGAATTAAACTTTTTTCTAACTTATATTTTTTAAAAGATCAAAGTATATGGTGGAAAAATCAGTATTAAAAAATAGGGGGTAGTGTAGTTTTTTTTCGAGATATGACGCCTGTAAGAGAGTGTGGTGAAGTACAATTTTAACATGGGAGTCTATGGGAAAATGAGAAAAAAAAACTGCTAAAAACTTTAAAATTCTACATTTCTAGTATTAAACTTTTTTTTACTTTTTTTGATATGTTACAAAGTTCATGTTCCCCTACGGAAATCGATGAAAAAATATATATGGTAGTGTGGGTTTTTTAAGCTTTGACACAAAATGTACCTGAAAACCTCCCTTTTTAGTCAAATTTAGGCCATTTATGGTGTTTTTAGCACTTTTTAGAAGTTCTAAAGTCACATTTTCTTTATTTCATTTGCTTTTTAAAAGTATGTAGGTGATGTGGAATATCATGAAGTAAATAAAAATGACAAAAAAGCTTTACTTCATCATATTTCATTTTTTAAGTTCAACAGGAAGAAGCGAACATCCTGAATTCGCCATTGGTAACACTTATGTACCTTTTCGTGAGATCACTTTATTTCAGTAAGATTACCTAGTACTCATCTTTAATTAATCATTGGGATTGTTTTACATAGTAATTTAAATTTATACTGTTGAGGTATTGTTGAAATAGCTTTCACAATAACATCTAACGTTGCTGATTTGTTTATGAAGAAATACTAATTTCTATCGGTGGCAATTATATTAAAGGTCAGAATGATATTAATCAACTGCCAGACATAATCACAGAGAAGTTTATTTTAGAAATATTTGAAAGAAAGGAAGTTCTTTCAAGTCTATGAAACAAGTATATCATACTTTTGCCGTGTAAACGATTTTGCAATTCCACGAGCTCACATTAGATCGTTTTAACCAACATTCTATCTACATTAGATTAGATTGAGGGTGGGTATACACTATACTTCCATGATGAATATACTGCTACAGACGGTAATAACATAATTTTGATTAAAATTGGGAGTGGATCGCTCTGGTTTTCTTAAATTCAGGAAAATAGCTAATATTTTGAATGTCAACAACCGATAACTAATAGTTATGGACATCCTATGCATTATTAGAAAAGATGCCTGATTGATAATATTATATCATCCGATCTATAGTCGATCAAGTCAGTCAGTGTTGACGATTTAGATTCTCATCAGTGTTTAATGTATAGTTAAGTGATGGGTAAGAAACAAGAAAATTATATCTGGCATATCTTTTTTTATTTTGAAGCTAATATTTTGTTATTACATGCAAATGTGCTTATAGTGTAAATATCTAAGTCAACAATGTTCACATAGTTGATCTCGTTAACATAGAATATTCATGGTTTGGGTTTGTGCGGGAAGATTGGCAGCTACATTACACAGATGTCGTGTTACCGTGTTAAATTGACATATGTGTCAGCGCAAGCTGGCGTATTGGCTTCTGCATCCTGTCTTTGTAACAGATTTGAATCAATAGGAATGTTATTATGGACTTGTGAGATGGATAGTTGCAATAGTTTCCTGCGTTGAATGAACTGCAGATGTGTCGTTTGATACCTAAATTCATGTTTTCTGTTTTCTGTATAATCGATGTATTTTTAGATGCAGTGACATGACATTCACATAACGGAAGTACTTAGCAATGATACGATGTCTCATGTAAATGAAATTCTTTATGCTCTGGTTGAAAGCTGCAGTAATTAAGGTCTCATTCTCATCATATCGAATTAAGGATGTGTTAGACCAACCAAAAACACGGGCAAAAAAAACTTTACCACAATAATAAAACTGTTTCCTTCGGGAATTTTATAACTTAGCAATCTTTTCATGTATCACTTGAACACAATTGTAAATGGACCCTGTTAAAAAGCACTGTGTCACTGTACATGTATCTTCCAAAACATTGATTTTGACGAACTTTTTCATCAAAAAAATAATACACATAAATAAAGACAAGATGGAGCCAAACGGTTTTAAAAAACGCCAATCATCATGTTAAGCAGCACTGTGGTAACGACTAAAGTTGTGCATACCAAGACTGCAGGCACAAAAGCTAGGGAACCTGCAGTTGGGAAGATGATGTGTCCTGGTTGCTTGCATCTTCGACTGCACCCAGACAGCAATAACTAGGCTTCAGCAACGAAGGATACACAAAGGTCAGACCATTGCCATGCCAAGAATCGGAAAACCGAGGATCATCAATGCCAAGCAAATTTACACCACCAGACTTTACATCTGCGTAATCATTTCGTCACTGTGACGTCATCAACAGTTGTGGCCTAACATCATGTGGACAGCAAAAGCACAGTTACCGGGCGTGTTTGGGAACACAGTGTTCAACGCCTTCGGTCCTGCTTCAGGATGACACCAGATCATTGCAACTCTAATACACCTTATATAATAATGTTATTATCTTGCAAGATTGGCCGACTTATTACCCTTCGAGCACGTGTTGAACCACCTGAACTGACATAATCCAAAATCTCCTAGTCAATATATTATAGTAATTATATATTTTTTTTTATGAAATGAATGATTGATGTGGACTATGAAGTGATCTAAAGGGCGAAAACGAGTTCAATACTGATACCGTTCTCGAGGTTCATAAACTACTATTAAACGGGACGGAGTTCAGAATTTCTGTTTTACTCGCTGATTTAACCACACTAAAATTGCATTAACCGGATTCGGTTGCGCCGCTTACACTGTAACTTCAACTGGAAGCAAACAATGTTGTTAAAACACAAAATGTTTATATCATAGTAAATTTAGTAAACAGTCATATAGTCAACGGGCAAGTAATAACTTTTCTCAAAAACATATTTAAGAAGCATTTAAAAAGTAGAATATTTAACCCAAGGCAACCTTTCAGGTTCTGAGCATCTTTATTGGGCGCGTAAACTCCTTTCATGTGTTAACTGAAACAATACGGAATGCATGGTATATTGTAAGAAAAGAGGCTTATGCAAAATGGATCTTTATTATTCAGTTATATTTGATAACTGGGATATGAGTACTACCGAACTGTTTAGAAACACGAAGAAGCATTACAAGTAGTGGTCAATTAGTGGTTGGTCAGAAATACAAAGAACACACGTCACAGTTCATCTACTGGTCAAACAGTGGGCTTCCTGACGTCCACAGCGTAAGCTCGTCTGCGTACTCAGCTTTATATGGCATAATGTAATTGAATCCTTACAATGTCAATTTCAGATATTCTACAATGAACATTTAGTTGACTTCTCCACATGTGTCTGATTAAAAGTCCCGTAAACAAATTTAGTTTGTGTGTGTTTGTTCCAGCATGAAATATTTGCATTAAAAATCATGATGGTATTCATCATTTAGGCATGTTTGTACACCCCTAAAAAATATTATTCTTGTGCACGTGTATTTTGTTTGAGGCGTTCTTACTGGAGACAAGTGAATATTGCAAAGAAAGCGACAACCATGCAAAAGCCTTTTTAATTCAACATCTTACAACTTTATCAGCTTGCACTTCTTACCAGCCATGAATTTTAAATTACAATTACCATTACAAATAATAAATATCCAATCAAAAGTTTTGCACATAAAAGATTAGGAAACATCCGAAGAGTCATTGCATGTCTATTCATTTTGTGGAAAGTGATCATAACTAGGAATATGGTATCCGGTAACTAGACTACTAATGTTTATCACTTGAAACCAACCGGGAACAGAAGTACCTCTCCTGTTTGCATCAAGTTGGCACTGAATTTATGACACTAAATGTCACTTGGTGTTACGGTGAAGTGCTCTTGGTGGTTTCTACAAGACTAGTCATTTGAAAACGATAGATGATTAAAATAAAGGTTAATTTTCGTGAAGTGATGATTTGATAGGAATGTTTCACATTTAATGATGATAAAAATGTTTAAAATTGTTTAAAATATGACAACCAATTGTCAGTGTGCCGGTAACAACGAAATTGGTCATTAGGACATAATGTTGGTTAGAAATTATTGTCTTGAATGGACTGTAACACATCTTTGTAATAAAATAAGACTTTTCTACATATGTATGTTGTTGAGTGAGTGAGTGAGTAGGGGTTTAACGCCGCTTTCAAGAGTTGTAAGTTGTTGATGAAAAATAGCTGAAACAACCATAACGTAATAATGATTCTATTTTCAAAAACACATCATGAAACTATTATCAGCTTTTTTGCAGCCAACCTTTGTTCACAAACCCGTTCTAAATGAGGAATACACTCCAGTTTTGCGTACTTTTGTAACTCGATTGTATCCATCTCGAACGATCATTCAGCCATGTGCTTACCAATGTGTGATGCAGGTGCTTTAGAAAACGAGACTCGTTATGAGGGAAGACGACAATAATGTCATGAAGCTCGTGTATCTCAAACTGAAACTAACAACGCGCTTGCAGCCACACTTTTCACGACACAGAAATGAACATAGCAATTGAAACGTGGGTTGACATCAATGTGACAGAAATGTTGTACACGACAAGACAAGATTTATTTTATCAATATTACTTCATAAGAACAGGAAGATTTTCTGGATAATTCTTCATGTATATATAAACTATATTCTTGCAAAACGGTGACGTAGTTTCCCCATGAGGAAACAGCTCCAAACACGTCCCGTTCTCAGCCCGGATTGAACTGTTTCGACTTGTTACCCCCACTACGGAATGGGTAGTTAAAGTTGCAGAAAATTGTGTCTGCATAAGGTGACGTATTAATATATTAACTATGATTCCATTTCAAAATATCGGAATTCTATACTTCTATATAACTCTGATTTCCAACTATAAATAGTGCGGCCAGAATACGTAGTAAACAGAAACCTATGCCGAGGTTGATAGTTAAACATCCCTTGAGGGAATCGACGGTGTATTATTTCACGAGAGAAATAGGTTTCTTTTTTTCATAAACACCGCGGAAAGTAGGTCACATATAGCTTTTACTTCATACTTATGCTAATATGTCGACAATATCAATACCCCGTGCACTAAATGTACAATCTCACGAGCAGAACATGGCAAGAAGACGGCTTTGCACGCGAGTTGTAAAATTTTCTGAGTTTGACTGCTGTCAAAGTGTTCGCATTATCCAATCAGCAAGCAATGATGCTGTGACGTACGCAAACCTTTTGAATAAGCACGTGCTCTCCATAATTCACAATGCGACTCGATGACAATAGAGCTCTAAGTCGGAGCTGCTAATTATTGTGGGTCCAGTTTAGAGCCATGTAACTGATTACAGAGACACCGAATTTTGAAACGAGATCTGTTAATTAAATGTGCTTTTGAGCAGTGGAATCCCACCAGGGGCACGGAAACTGTGTCTGCAGTAGAGAACTGTTCTACACAAAGTAAGGTTTGGGTAAAATACTACACTGAATTTCAGCGCAGAACCATGGTTCGCCAGTCCCAGTCGATGCTCGTAGGTTTCACCGCAATACATCACCACATGGCATTGCGGGCTTTCTCCCTGTCATAATGATAGCAGCCGTGATATAAGTGAAATACTCTTGAAAGCGGCATTAAAACCCAAATCTCCTCACCCCATCTATTGTATACTATCGTAATAGGATGCTCATTTAGTCATCTATAGATATGGTAAAGTGATGCGGCCGACCAGCTGACAGTAAACGTGTAATTGATGATGTCTAGGAGAGTTTAAGCACGGAAGATAAGTAAGTGCAAGAACTGTCTAAGATTCTAAATTTTGTTCTCAGCAAGTACAAATTCTTGGTGTCAACATTATGACAACGTTGTTATTCGGCTCTGGCCAAATTGTAAAATAACGTTGTGATAACGTTAAAGTGTGTCGTGGTGTCCACATTTATACAACAGTATAACACAAAAGTTTAAAATACCTACTACTTCAAACATGAAGGCAACATACGTAATTCTCTAGCACCTGTGCACCTTTCATTTCGATTTGTACCACCATTGTTAAAATAATAAGTCTTCGTATTGGTGCAGCCACATGGCGCTATGGGCTTTCTCCCTGCCTGTCATAATACTACCAGCCGCGATATACGTGAAATACTCTTGAAAACGGCGTTAACCCTAACTCACCTCACCTCTTATTGATGCATCGTTATGGCCAGTGTTTAATAACATAATACGAGCTTTGACTATGAGAACCGTTTCCAATGTGTTTAAAGCCTCAACAATGTCACTAACTTTCCTATAGCTGTTACTATGCCGAAGTCACAATAGTCGTAATATACATCCCCATTCCATTTTAAGATGGGACGATGTCCCAAGTTGGGATGATACATATACACGTACTATATACGTTGATATACGTTGAAGTAAACCAAAATATGTTCTTATGTTCAACACACACACACTGGTTAAGAGCACTGTATACAAGTATATTCATGGTTACCTTCCAGGTAAACACACATCATTTAAAGAAGTAAAACATGAGGTATATTTCATTGTTGTGTGTGTCAGCATATCTCTGGAAATAACTTGAAGGTTTTATTATTCAAATACATAGGCAGTGTCACATTTGTACCCTAAACTATCGGGATGTTTCAGAAAGTAACTACGAAGTGATTACTCAGAATAGTCATAAACTTGTAATTCATATTCATATGTATATAAGATGCTTCAAATAACAAAATAAAAAGAACTAAGGTAATCAGAAACTACATTTGTTTCACAGAAGGATGGTCAGTAACTCGGTGTCGGCTCGTCTGCTTATACTACTAGATTTCGTCTCAAAATATAAAACATGTATTGATTACATTATGCAATACCCTTTTTGGAGGAAGGGTTCTATTTAACACTAACAATGGCAATGTGGAACGGATACATGCTGGGTGCTGAACCTTTAAACCAATGGCCTATCTGAATCATATACATCTATTATATTGGTCTAGATCTTACTGTTAGCATTCAATAAAAACATCGCTTCCTTTGAACTGTTACATGTACATAACGTGTATGTAATTATAGTACTGCTACACGTTCGCCCAAATAGGAACCTTGATTTACACAGTAATCCCATTTCAAACACTCTGAGGGAGTGCATGTACATAGATCCTAAATGATTTTGATCTAAATGAATTACTGCATGGTATGTTTATAATACGTGTCCTTTTTTTCATCTGTCTGCATTTTCTACGCAGTGTATCTTATTAATAATAATAAAGGTTTGCCTGTGAAATCGAAAATGTCACTTAGGAAAATATATACCATATCATCGATTGACATTTGCATCACAGACACGTTTATGGGGTTTAATGGTCATAGTATTCAATATCCTTTATAATAATAACTTAATCACCAGCAGTATATCGCATTCGTTGTACTAATTGTAAACTGGAAAGAAAACCTGTCTGCAAACGTCAGACAAGCAAAAAAGGCAAGTATGTATTGCTTTGAAAAGGATCAACATATTATTGCATGGACATTCACAGAAAATTAAACTGTCATTAAATAACAGACTCCTCAAACAAATCTCATGTCGATCCTTATGATCTGACACAAGCCTAGATACCTACTGGTCACATTGTTGTGGTACAACACCTTTGTGAGATTGTTGTTGATATCACATCATTCAAATGCTCCACAAGGTGCTAACCCATCAAACATAAAGAAACATGATGGTAAGTAGCCATCTTAACTACCAAATCGTTCACTTTACCACGTCTTATTCTACATATTAACCTTTAATTTAAGAGTGTTAACAATGTTGATTAACCTTTAATGTAAGAGTATTATTATAACAATGTTGACATCGTGAAGTCAGCTGACAACAGTGTTCTATCGAGTTCCCTTGAAATAAGAATGCTGTCAAATATTCTCACCATCACCCCCTTGATATATGCAGTATGTGTACGGTCAACTGATTCATGGCGTGGTCAAAGTTATATATAGTTTGTGAGATCATTTACTCTGTGTACTGATGTTAGCATGGACTAAACTATTAATGCTTTTATAGCTTATGTTTCATCTATTATGTACACTCCTATGGAGGGGGTGGGATAGTGAAGTGGTTAGCGAGTTCGGCTTCGGATCAAGAAGTTCGTGGTTCGAATCTTGCCAGGGGCACGGCAAAGTCAGTGTAGTATCACCCATGAATAATACTAGCAGCCGTTATATAAGTGAAATCCTCTTGAAAGCGGCATTAAAGGTTAAAAGCAAAATAATCTCACCTCCTATGGAAGTTTTATCTATCAAATACCATGATCTCAAATGTGAAAATGATGAGCGCAGTTAAATGTGTTATCGATCTATTTCATCACCTGTAGAGACAACTGGATAAATGCTTTAAACCATCCCTTCGAAGAAGTGTTGAACATATTTATGTGTATTTTGTAATGTTTACAATGAAATAAGTAGTCCATTTGATACCGTCGTAGCTATTTCCAAAGTGCTGTAGAGGTAAAGTGAAACTGGTCAATAGCTTCGCACCAGGTGAGGAACGTAAAGTAAACACATACGTTTTGTTATTCGCTACTTTAACTTTAAATCCTCTCAATCTAACAAGTTTAATCACACTCTTTGTTATGTTACAGAACATGGGATTATATATATGACCCTTGATACTATGACATTATATAAGTCGGCTAATGTCAGGTAAATTTTAATTTGTATTATATCTGTATTGTGATTATATAAATAATAATGAATAATATTTACAAATATACACAAAGAAGCACCCCCTGATATCTGTGATGATATCTTTTCGAGAATATTTTAAATAGTTAAACAAGGTTCATTTATGAGAAAAGTAGTGTTTGTGCGATGCGTTCCAACCAGTGATGCGTGACAGTCGCGCCTACACGTCCGAGGCATGCACGCACAATATGCTACGCTCGAGGATCACAAAGACAGTATGGCCCAACTGCATTTGGTGGTATGTACCGTTGCTTTCCATAGCCATTCAAGCATATCTATTGAATATGGCACGAAGATGATTGTCAATGGATCTCAGAAATCAAATCATTGGTATGCACTCTGCAGGAATGTTCTGTAAGGTGACGAAATCTGGGCTACCATTACACTGTTGTTAGTCGTTTAGTCCGGAAGCATCCGCAGACAGGAAGTGCCATGCGTTTTTATCTGGGATTAGGAAAATATGCGCCTGACGATGCTTTAATTGGTGACATGGGATGGCAGCCACTCTGTGTAAGACAAGATGTGTGTCTGATGAGATATTGGAAGAGGATGTGGAATATGTCTCCTGACCGACTTAATTCTCGTGTGTTCAAATGGGATAAAGAACAGAGTAACGGAAAGCACAGAACTTGGCACTTTAGATTTTACAAACGTATGGAAGCTATCGGGATTGACCATGTAACTCTCTCAAACAACGTTTTAACCGTACAAGATTGTGAATTGTTGTCTTTGAATTCTTTTAAAATCATATGGGAGAGATCACTCTTACGTGTCAACGCTAAACGAGGGACTGGTCTTAACAAACTGAGAGTTTACCGAACTTTTAAATCCTCTTTTAAAACAGAACTGTATGTTTTATCCTCCATGCCTAAATCCCATAGACGCGCTATGGCTTTATTCAGGACTGGCACTGCACCACTGCGGATTGAGACAGGCAGATACGAAGGGCTTGCTGTCGAGAACAGAACATGTTTTTACTGTACAGATAAAGTGGAGTCAGAACAACATGTTTTATTTGAGTGTCCCTTATACGTCAATATTCAAGAGGAACTTTTTAGAAATGCCAGCTACTTTTTACCAAATGTTTATTCTTTACCTGATGTTGAAAAGTTATCACTCCTTTTTAGCAATGAATATTTGTTTAAGGTTTGTGCCAAAAGCTGCTACAGTATTCTTTTAGAACGCCAAAAGTATTTATATAAATAATGTATTTATATTGTTTTATCCTGTAAAATGTTTAACTTGCCAATTTTTGTTTTTATATCATTATTTGTCTCTCATAACTACATAGGAGTGGCATATATACTTTTATGTACACATTTCTTTTTTATGTAAACGTTTTATATGTATATATGGTGAGACGTAAATAAACAATTCTTCTTCTTCTTCTTCTTCTGCAATACGTCCAAGGTCTGGAAGACCTAGTGTCACTACACCTCGAGAGGATCGACACCTTCTTCGACATGGTATGGGGATGCATGTCTCATGACTGCAAGCTGTATTTGGTCACCATCAGGTGCAACTTAATGGGAACTCAATACATCCGGGATGTGCTACAGCCGGTCGTTGTTCAATTCGATAACCATGCACTTGCTACACGACCACGGTACATGGACGACAACGCCCGGCCTCACCGACCAAGTGCCGTTGTCGATCACATTTGAGCCAACGCAGTGATAACTTTACCCTGGCCAGCAGGGGTCTACAAAGAACATTTAGAAGTGAAAATACCAATGCGAATGTGTTTTGTTTCACTTGAAGCTCCATACTTTTGTGGACATTGTTTCATGGTAAAAACAGTACCTGTGTAAACATGACGTCATCGCTATTAAATAATGATTACAGCTACATATTGCTGCGTTTCTGTCTTGTCAGATGGCTGTTCTATCTGGAAAAAAATCTCAGACTAATTGAGGGTCATAGCAGAGCTTACCTGTTTCTGACATTCAGCTAAATGAAAATATCAGGGGGTGCTTAACTTTTTTCTTCGTGTATACATGTAGTTTAACGATCATTGTAGCAAATGATTTAGGCCCAAAAAATAAAATAAAACGTTTCTGGTCTCTACAGGCTGACAAAATTGATGCGTTTTTTTACGACATTTTTATTCAATAATTTCCATTTTATACAAACTTCTCACTGGTTAAAAAAAACATTTTACACAATTATTCATATAAATAAAATATGTGTTACTATTCCAAATGATCAATAATCTCACTCCACTCAAACACTCCATCTCAACCGAAACCAGTGACATTTTCAATGTCCAATGTTTTCTCAGGCTTAAGAATGAAGAGTTATCTGTCCCTTTCTTTTGTGAAAACCTAGAAAACAGACCTGAGGCGTGGGTCTCAAACTGACGCGGGAAAAAAACCAAATTAAAAACAAATTATTTTAATAGTTTTATTAATAACATGATATGTGGATTGGCAACAAACGCCGGTTCAGTAGCAGCAAATATACTCTAAATAAAAGAATAACATTCATTTGTGAAATATAACACGATCTGTCTATATAAAAAAAGTCCGTAGATTGTAAAGAACTCGTACAATTAAACATTACTTTTAATTAACAACGAATAAACCTATTTTTCACGACTTTCATTCACGAGAGGTTACTGTCCTGAGAAGTCATTTCATCTCTAACACTCAAGGGATTCAAACCCAACATATAACAGACTGAATAAACTCAACAGCCTCAGCCTATATTTTTCAAATGACTTTTCTAAATTCCCAAGAGTTGATTTCCATGGCAACTAGTTGTCGATCGTGACACTGTCTGCATCTGACGATCATGAATATATTTATTTTATTTCATTATAAACTTTCAATTCAGCAGTCTTCATTTTTGTTTAAAATTCGAATAAAACATGTAAAGATTCAACTGTTATGGAAGGTAATAACGTATACATGTACAACAACAGACACTTCGTTGTACTTCTCAATATTTATATATTACTCAGTACTTGCGGTTGCAGGACTTATGTACTATTGACCCTGAAGCTATGGCCGAGATATATGAGGTGTCTATAACTCCTCTTGAATTTGGAATGAACTGAATGTTAACGATATATCTCGGGCCTACATATAAGAGATGTCATAATAGTTTGAATTATCGTTCACTCAATTTCAGTGTCAAGTTAAAAAAAATCGGGATCAATCAGCGTTTGATTATCTGAAGTCGAGTTACTCACTATTACGAGTACAACCATCAATGATGTGTCATCGGTAAGCGCAAGCTCTGTCTGTGAAATGTTATGCTTCTTACTGACAACTACCCACCGAAAAAGACTATAGCCGGCAAAGCGACCGACCGTTACCGTTAATATCACATCAATTGTCGGGCAAAGTGGGATATGATCTTAACAAGATAATTGACAATAGGCGTACCTGATCGAGAGGGTTACTTCTCTTTCAGATTTTAAATGCCATCTGAATCGAAATGTTCATCATGCACTTATAAATGACAATATTTATTGAATCATATATTGTGTAAGTGCTAACACTGACATTAATATCATTAGAATAGTGTAAATGACAAAGACAGATTAAATGTTATACAATCAAGTAAGATATATCTTTGGGTATACTAAGGTCATATTTACTGTTTTCACAAACAGTTTGAGAAAATATATGAATGAGAGAGATATATGGAATATTATCTGTATTCGAGACAATGAGACGTGTCGAGGACTCCTACCAATCATCATAGTAAATTGCTTTTCATGTTAGCAACCTATTTGCATTTTGAGCTTCCCTGAGGAAATCCATTGTTAACCACCTTACCTACTTTTGATATGGCAAAAACCCTACTTCTTGTTACCTTTTACATATATGTATGACCACCACCCACATCATTTGTCATCTGCTTGATACAATCTGCCGTATAATGACATCGTGTCAACATACTGGCATAATTCCTTCCTGCATAATCTCTTCTCAAGAAATAGATTTCAAAATTAGATTTTATAGCTAAATTGCTTGATGTTTGCTTAAGTTGGAATAAATAAATCTTCTAGACTGTCCTATGCGTTTCACAATAATAATAACTGTATTTGTATAGCGTACATATCATCACCGAATACAGTCTAAAGGCGCTCCCTGCATTATTACCTGGTGTAACATTGATTGTCGGAGGTCGAAGTCACCTATTTATCATACTGTCGGGTGAACAGGTAGGTGAATTTTACAAACGCAACTATTTATCTTATAAATGAACATAGTCTTGGCTGTCATGTTTAGTGATTTCCTGCATATAACACTACTTACAAAGTTTGAAAA
This sequence comes from Gibbula magus, assembly GCA_936450465.1. Lineage (NCBI taxonomy): Eukaryota > Metazoa > Mollusca > Gastropoda > Trochida > Trochidae > Gibbula > Gibbula magus. The sequence continues at coordinate 45,243,563 of OW388291.1, forward strand.
AGTAAGGAATTTGGAGCAGAAACTCTAAAAAAGTATATCTAACACATTTCTCAAACCTAGATGTCATCAGCAGTATTTCAACCTATCATATACATGCGCATGTACATGATTCATCATTGCCTATTGAATTGCCAAGTTTGCACTTCTTTCTTTGCTATCGTTAAATGTCAGATTGAAATTTGGTCCGAAGAAATATTGTGAAATAGCAATACTGAATATTTCATTGTTCGAAAGCCAACCATTCCAGTTATTCTTGATGTGTCTATTATCTCCAGAAATGTAAAACAAATCTGCTATAAAGCAAAGAGTTATGTTCATTATTCTGACAAAACAAGCTGATATTGAGATATTTTCGTCCTAAAGTTGTTTATATCAACATACAATGTATGCGTCAGTTAATTATCAACATGAGGGATACCTACATTTCTATCATTCAAGTTTTATAAGTTATTCGGTGAAAACCGTAATTTATTAAAAAGAACTATACATCTTTATGATCAATTTTAACTTTTCTTTATCAGCTTTTATGTCGTTAGTTGTATTTGCCTTAGCAATTTATTGATTTTAGATATACTCGCGTGTAATAAATTAATATTCTTGCCTCTAATGGCTACAATAATGCCGAAGCGGCTTTAAACAATAACTCACTCAATCACTCACTTACTGTAAAGTCAACATGACAAAGTAATTTAATTGTCTGCAAACGTTATAATAACAGAATAAACTTACGACGTTTTGGCAGATGTTAATGTTGTTGACATGTTACGTAAAGTATCAATAACAAATTTATGATGCTATCATATTTCGATCAATTACATCAACAACATGAAGTCAAATCAGTACATCAAGTCAAAATTACACAGTAATTAAATTGTCTGCAAACGTTATATTAACAGAATAAACTTAAGTCATTTCAGCTTATTCTAATCTGGTGGACATGTTAAGTAAGGGACCAGACAAATTTATGATGCTGTCATATTTCAATTATTTACTTCAACAACATGAAGTCAAATGAGTCTGTGATAAATGTAACACACTGTGAGATGTCACATTGCTGGAAGGAGTTTTGAGGTTTGCCTTTGGAAAATTTTGATGAATTAAAATGTGTGGCTGATACTTCTGTCTATAATTGTTTTCTGCTGGAATCACGTGTCAAACAGTTCTCTAGCTGTCGCATTCTTTGTTAGGATGAGTTCATCGATACAATTTGTTCAGCTTGTCATGTGACAATTTGAGTTTCTATAGCCTTGAAAAGTCGACTACATAGTGAGGTCTGATATTGGCATTTGACCAATCAGACTTCAACAAGTGTATCTTAAGGATAATGCTTTGTTTTATTTTAGATTCCAAAGAGATTGATACTGCTGCACCCATTATTAAATTAAGACGGAACGTAAAAGCCAAAGATGTTATAAAACCATGAAACCAGATTGCAAAACACTGACATGTGTTTTGAAATACACTATTTTAATGGGTGTATTCTCGAGATGCAATGCTTCGTTTTCACTGATCATGAGTATTCATAATCTTAGTGACGTGTCGCTTTGAACTCGTGAAGCTATATTTATGGAAGAGCTGATCATTGGTGTTTAGAAGCTGAATACACTCAAACGCAAAAGAACTGTCAACATAAAAAAATACAAACTATGTCAATCCACAAGTATCAGAGTGGCTGAAAAAGAGTTGAACCAAGTCTTCGGAAGTCAATTAAACTAACTTTGAATTTGTAAAACATAATCTATTCATAATTTAAGAAAATTGGTGCCTTGAATCGCCTTATTTAGACGAGATAGGGGAGTCAACAGGGCTTTTTTGCTTTCTTTTATATACTTTCTATTGATTCCTGATACTCAAAATGTAACACAGCATCCAGACTTCAAATTAAGTCTCATTGATATTTCTTTTCAAAAGTCTCATTGCTATTTACATCGGGTAGGTTTAAGTAAGAATAAGTTTGTGGACTTTTGAGTTGAACATTTTTATAACCGAGAAATAATCAATAATATATTATCATATTTCAAATTGCTCATTGTTAAACTGTCGCTGATTGGATAATTGAGGTGTCATGATTTCTGTTTCAACATTTCCATTTCCAAACTCTAAAGTGATAGACAGTTTTATCGTTCACATGAACGATTAAACAGGCAAACTGTTGGAATTTTATCATTTACGTCTAAATGTATATAATTACAAATCCCTCTTGTCCACAACCTAAAGTAAACAAGGACTCAGAAGTTTATTGATTAAGATCCAATTGTATTTTTTAAAATCCCTATTTGTAGAAATAATTATGATGATGTTGCATTTGATTCAATTCACAGGGGAATTACATGTTGATTAGTATGTTGTTAACGATGATAGTAATCAGTATGAACGTGTATGTGCTATAGAAGTACATGCAGCATTATAGATACATGCTGTCCAGAGAGTGGCATATTGTGTTTTAGTAAAATTATAGAAAATATATTACATCAGTAAGCAATACGTGTCATCTAAAAGTGAAAAAAATGTACCATAGTTATAATTGGGAAGACAATAACACATATTCTTGTATATTTTGCGGGATTCAAATGATAATATTCTATGAATTTTACGAATACAATAGTGAATGTTAAACTGGGGTGTAAGAATATATCAAAAGAAAAATCAACTTGTGAGGTCAATCAAACAATTCCCTCAAAATAAAATACATAACTCTTTTTGCATCAGTTGCTTTTCAGATTATAAAATAAAATATAAGATAGTAACAGTTTGAAACATTTATTACACTAAATATGTTATTAAAAGAACCCAGATTATTCAAAAACTACAAGTGGACATTTAATATTTTTGTCCAAACAAGTAATAGTTTTCATCTAGTTCCTATATAAGTTATCATTTCAAGAATATAATAATATTCACTAAATCTACATTTTAATCTAAATCATTACATACATGTATATACAAAAACAGGACATATAAAATATAAGTGGGAAGAGCAATTTCGAATTCATCTACTTTTTTGCGTGCTGCAAAGTTAATGCTACATAACTTTTTATCGTTATATGTCCACCTACTTGGAGCATGGATGTCTGTCCTCTCAATGGAACCCATGAACACTTGTTTATGCTTAATATGGGGATTAAATATGAGGTTAACATTTTGGAATATTTGTTGAAAACAATCAAAGCATAACTGATTGATTAGTAACAATAGTCAATAGTATCTAAAACGTTCATACGATACACTCTATCAGTTTAAATGTTGCAATATGAGTTGAAAGTATGTGATTTCCTTTCTTTACCATATATCTCTACTATATGAATGAATTGAAATAATGAATTGCTCGTATCCATTAGGCAATGTTGTTTTTGTCTGTTGATAGTGGAATTAAGGTCTCACATAGTCACACTGATGTTCATAGTATAAAGATCATTTATCAGAAAAAGACAAAATAGCAACATATAGAAAAGTAACTTAAAAGTAAAACACATGTTACATACTTTGCCTTATTGATAATCTTACTACAAGTGGACTTGCACTTCCCTTTATTATCATCAAACTCTCTCAATGCAAAATATATTTATGATTGATCAAATAAAAGCAGCAGTCTTAATGTGTAGCTGTCACAAACTTATCAAGTTCCACTGAAATCCTGAAAAGTTGTCATTAGTTAAGTAACCAGAGGTTTCGCAGTCGGCACATCGGGTCTCATGATGAGGACTGCACATCTTAGTTTAGAACCGCAGACAATGGAAATTACCGTCTGGTTAAACCAGTGACAGAATGTCACGTTTACCATTACCCCTCAACCATAATCTCAAATCAGAATTCATCTTACAACTGTAGTGATCTCAATGAACTGTTGTGGTAAGGAGAGGAGATTTAATTAAGAACGGTTGTTTGTCAGCGAATTTGCCATGTGCCAGACGAATGACTAATAGTTCACATAACGTCAAACTTTGTTAAGTAGATGACATATATCAATTCACAAAATAAGTCTGTGCATAATATTAATTTTAAATGCCTCGATTCTTTTGAGTCACTGTCAGGATGGTATATAGAAGTTCTATTGTATTATTTTATTATTCCATAAGTTACCAAGAACGTATACGGCATTATATCAATATATTAATTAAGATAACATTGATAAGAATTTATTATTACAAGCTTAGAATTTGCAAAGTTTTAAATAATTCATTAAACAAAAGCAAAGTATGCGCTAAAGCATATTACAGAGATCTTCGGCCGATTAACACTTAGCCTGCTGGATTGTTTTCTGGTTTTTGCAGAGAGCGTCAGATTTGTAAAATTGTAACAATTACGTCTCATGGGTATCCTTCATTTAAAGTTTGTATCGCCTTAGTAATTAACATAATCTAAAAATAATTAAAATAAATATCTGAGTCACATTTTTGTCTAACTTATTATTGTCATGAACATTTATTAATTAATGTGATATTTTTCAAATATCAATTATTTTAACACTTGTCTATGAAAAAAATGAAATAATACGGAAGTCCTAAAATTGTACTACATTTTCAAACTCGAATTATGTTGTCAATAATTATTTTTGCAGCCCAATTTTTACACCAATTTGTTCAGAATTAAATTGTATTCCAGAAAAAAATGTTGATGATGATATGTGTTTTTCTTTCAGAAAACAAGAGCCTGGCATAAACGATCTCCGTTGTATTTATAAAATTGTGACGTAATTTGTAACAATCGATATTCTTCAATGAACAATGCATGTGAAATATATTTAAAATAATGCATCAATCGTAATAAAGTTGACAAAAAGGTCAACACATCTATTCACTTTTCTGTGTTCCAAATATAAGCATATGACATTACAATTTTTGTACATTCTATCGTCAATCAGTCATGTCAAACACATTTCGTACTTCGAATGTAAACTCATACATGATAATATGTTGTAATAATGGTAGGATATGACATTTATGTTTCATATATGTATAAATTATAATCAAAAATCAAATTTACTCACAGTGATTTTAACCGTAAAAACATCGTAACATCCGGGGGCTTGGTGAACAAATTTATCGGGTCATGAACAGACACTCTACGAAATAGTGAAATAATTATTTCAACCACATTACTTAGTTTTTGATCGATTTTTAAAAACTACATCGTTTTTAGTGTCAATTTGTTTAATTTTAACAATTAATAACACTCTAGCTATGGTTAGATCAACGATTATTCTAAAAATAGATACAGCTAGCGCCCCCTTTGAATTTCGCAATAGTCGCGTAACATGAGAAATAGATTTTCATGGGTTGACTTGAAGAAATGGCCGATTTGGCACTGCTGTTGTCGACACGTTGGATATATTGCTATATTTAGAAACAAGAATTGACAAACAATGCACAGATACGTTTTTATTTATTTGTGGAAGATTTTGAGATTCCAAATTATGTGAGTGAAATTCTTTGTTTATTTTCAAGGATTTTTCAAAAAGTAATTGATTGATGTTTTCATTTGCCGACATTTTCGCAAATCTCCGATTATTTACTAACAGAAATAAATTCAATTTCCAAATGTGTAAATAAGCTTTATTAGGATTATCTGAACATAATCATGTAAAAGTTATGCATTTTACATACACTTACTATAGAATTTCAAGAAATTGAAACATTTTTATTATGATGTCAAACACGCACCTGCAGGCAGTTTTGTGATTGAAAATACGTTCAATATTTGTAATTCATCATTTCTCAATAAAATAAAATTGTATATTGATACTAATTACATCATGTGAAAGCCCATTCATTTCTCATTCGGAAAATGTGAACTTTTTCATGAATCAGGGAACTGTGTCACAGACTTTTGTCGTGTGCATGTCAAAGGGTCAAACGTCAATGACGTATCAATACGTCAACACCCCTTGGGCTTGATATAAAGCCTGCAGCAGCGAGCATCTTAAACAACTGGGAAAATGTATTCTTCTCAGGTGTGACAAATCGAGATTGAAAAGAAATCATTTGATCATATAGCGACGCTTTTTTCCCTTCCAATAATAAAACATGTATCACCAAGCAGATTGTAATACCAATCATTGTAAGATAAGCAATATCAGTCTATTAATAATGATCTTTTCCATTTTCATGATGTCATAATGTGTTACCCGATGACAACACGTATGTATTTCAAATGTTGTTACACGGAACATTTCATATTCGCTCTTCTAATCTTTCCAATGTTTATTCAACATACAATTTCTTTATCAACATTTCAGCATACTGAACTTCTCAAGAGTACCAATCAAGTTAAGACATTGAATGTTCTGTACCTAATCATATAAAGGAAATTGATATCGTTTAACTTGTAATGTTTTAACACTGCCTGATTATACATTGTCTTGTTCAGAAACTCATTTAGCTATCTAAACACACGGTCAAGTGATTCGGTCATTCAACTGACACTACATTTCTAATTGATGACGTCTGGGACAGTTTGCAACATGAAGGGAATTAGGTGCAACAGCTGTATAAAAGTAAGCTTAAAGTAACAGCGACAGTTATCAGTTAGACTAAACAAATTATGATGGCTAATAGTCAATGCGTACAAAATCGTGTAGGCAGATTTGTCAAGGTACGGGTTTAACAGATAACTTTGTTATGCGTTGTTGTGACACGTTGTGTTGTGTTTTTCTTTATTTTCCAAAAACGCAGCCAAAAGAAAATACAGAATATAAAAGCGTCTTAAAGTCCAATAGAACTTGTCAAAAAATCATGTGACGAGTTTATCACCCTTACGATATATTATTTGTAATTATTTATCAGGTGTTCCCATACTTCTTCGAATGAGTATATAAAAGAGAATACCACATACCATACTTGGATTGGTATCTTTGTAAATCATTCCTTAATATGCATTGCATATGTATTGCCAATGTCAAAAGGTTATTTAATGAACAATAAAGAATTCACTTCGTTGGCACAGTACTATCTATTTAAATGTATGATTTTGGTTCTATACTGAAATTCGGTGTTTCACACTGAACACCAATGGCCCATTTGCTCTTGCATATCAAGTTGATAACACGTGTTGGCTGCTTACACATTAATTGCTAGTTTCTTGGTTTCAGATTTGTATTTACATCAGCGGTGCATTCCATTAAAAACAACCAATCAGCATACAGCATAATATGAACCCCCGAGGCATATACAGGAACAATACTACCTTGTGTCTCTCTTCATTTATGGTTATAAGCAGTATTTTTCACAGTAAAGAATTTATATTGAAAAGATCACATATTTTGGTTCCTGACTTTAATTTAATATAGCTGCGTTTACAGGATACTGCACATAACAACCATTTTTATCTTTATTACCCTATGAGTTTTAAGTCACACATATATTGTGCAGTAAAAAGAATAATATCAACAAAACCCCATGAGTCTATTGCCGGGGCAACTACAGCGTAATGTTGTGAGAACCTACATTCATTTGTTTATTTCATTACGAACAGTCCGGCCAGTAATCTTTATTTATTTCTACAACTCGAATAAAAAGGATATACATTAAAATAATTAATAATTACGGTGGACTTTATTTAAGAAAAGATAATACATTCAATGAATTTAATCATTATGGTGGAGCATGCAATTCCAACGACATTTCCCAACAGCCCATGTACACTGTATTCTTCCACACGTTGTCGGCCAACTGAAGTCAAATTCGTCCACGATACAGACTCGTACACATCACCTTTTGGAATGTCACAGGTATTACAATATTTTGAAACTTTATCTGAATTTATTCAGTGATGTAAACGGAACGGAAAATGCTATTGTATTGAAATGTTCGGACCAATGCAAAAATAAATGTTTTGATGCTGAAGATGCAGGTCGAGAAGCTGTCAAGTCACAATTTATGTGAAGAAGAGTTTAGTCACATCAGCTTCTTCAGCTTGCCACTTGACAAGATTAATCAGGTGACTTGCATATGTGGAATTGTGCATGTATTTGATATATCATAATGTGACCAATTTATCATGAAGAGAAACAATTTGTTGATTTTATCTCTATAAAAAAAGGTTTTAAGGTGCTTTACATATTGTCGTATCCATCTTTTACTTAAGACATCCGAGATGTTCAAACGTGATATACTTCGGCCATATACTTCACAAAGCTAAAGCTTGGACGTTTCCCTATTGCATTATATTCCTATTTCTGCCAGCATTGACAAAGCGATGTACATTACTGATTGAAATATATCTATATGCTACCTCACTATTGTAAAGAGTACAAACTTAAACACTGCTGTTGATTTTGAATACCTTTGACAGGCATATGTTTTGTTAAGAAGTACTCACAATTTCATCCATCATTGTATGATAATTTCATTTTAATTTCTGTCCGAATACATATTGATTGCTGAAATTGTTATTTCAAAAGTATTTTGGATATGTTTGGGCATTTAAGATGAATGCTCAAGATATATAGAAATTATGTCAATTAAATATGGTATCAACATGAGTGCCTTCTTGGACATTGTCATAAAACAAGACAAAAAGCCACATTTCACCCCTCAAGCTCGGATTTGAGAAGATTCCAAAACGATGATGAAAAGATGGGTTTTTTTCTCAGAAACGTTTACAGGTAATTAATTAACTTCAGACGTCTAAATCACCCATGATTTGAAATATCACACTTGCATTTCTGTTGTCGTTTATTTGAGAACAAGAGGATTATCAGAGGAAAACTGTATACTTGCATTCTTTTATCAGTAATGGTTTGGAAGGGAAGTATAAATTAACAACACGGTAAATTGTGAAATCAACCAATGTGTCAAACCCAAAGAAATCGTATATGTTCAAGTGGTGTGAGTAAACCATTCTTAAATACTTGTACTCATCACGAAATCTTCAACATTTTCAACAAATATTATCTATCATTATGATATATAATGTTATATTGCAAATATGCATATGCTAACTTAAAGTCAATGGTTTGGAAGTCATTTGAAATAAATGAATATAGACGAATGGCTTAGAACATATATATAAAGGCAGGTTATCTTCTATTTTAACTGTGCATACTTTGCTATGGACAGAGGCATGAATACATTCTACGAAATCGTTTTACCAATTGTATTCATAGGAAGCTTTCATAATTACTTAATATTTTATAATATGATAAAAACTAGCACATATTCGTTGAAACATGACGTGAAGCCATTTATCAATGCTAAGTTTGAAGAATATTCACTACGGCATAACAAGACATTGTTGATTGGTCTAACCATCCAGTCAATCCTTTGTTACTTTCTGGATAGTCTATCAATGTTTATGTTTTATTATAAAAAAAACTAGAAAGTTATACAACTACAGCGTATTTTTCATCAATATGGAAATAACCAAGATGCCGTATTATATAATTAAGACTATATGAATCTTAACTAAATGTGCAATCTAGCTAAAAACCCTGGCATTTCCTCTGGCTCTCGTTAACAACATAGACGATCGCCATCACCACGATATTACCATACACATACATATAGACTGAGGATTAACGACGGGTGACCATAGCTGATTTACAGACGAAATGGGCCTGTGTTTGAAAGTTAATATATCGCTATGCATTAAATCGTCAAAAGTCGACAAAACACAACCTCAATAACTATTATGACAAGTGTGAATAATGTGATAATGTAAATACTATAGTGAAGCTATATGTTAAGATTGAAAACACATCACTCCAAACAATTAGTTGAAAGGCATATGCATGGATGCAAAATATTGGGGATGATCATGATTAATAGTCGAGACACGTACCCTACAACAAGGCTAATCACATCGTCTAGATTTCCTTAAAACCATACTTCAGGCTACACTTCTTATTCAACATGAAATTGATTCAAAGAAGAAATCAGTACAGCAGTGTCAGCCTACTGTAACATAAGTGAGTAATGTCTATAATGAAATGATATATTCCATTTGAAAATGTAGCAGTTAATACAAGTTAGAATAGTGACATTTTCATGTCGCTAGTGCTGTAGAGGTTCCACCAGTCAATAACTGCGCACCAGGTGGGGAATGTAATGTAAACACATACTTTTTGTACATCGCAAATTTAACATTAAATCATCTCAATCTAACAAGTTTAATCTTTCTTGTTGTTATTGTTAGATGACAGAAGATTATATGACTAAAAAACATTGACACTATGACATTATGTAAGTCGATTAATGTCAGGTCAGTCTATCAGTCTTGTGTTCATTTGTTTGCATACATTTGATTTGTTTTATATCTGCATATAAACAATAATTTGTTGGTTAAAAAATGTTTTGACGATTGTTGCAGCAAATGGTTTTCATATACTGAAATCTGGATTGGCTAGGAATGCTGATCCAGCAGCAGCAAATATACTATAAATAAAAGATAAATGTTCATTTGTGAAATATAACACCTTATTTCAATCTAAGCAATTGTTAGCAATTGGTACAATAAAACATCACTTTTAATTAACAAAGAATAAACCTATTTTTCACGACTTTCATTCTGTCCTGAGAAGTCATTTCATCTCTAACACTCAAGAGATTCAAACCCCACACATAACAGACTGAATAAACTCAACAGCCTCAGCCTATATTTTTCAAATGACTTTTCTAAATTCCCAAGAGTTGATTTCGATGGCAATAGATGTCGATCATGACAATGTCTGCATCTAGCGATCATATTTACGAATAGCGAATATTATTTCATTAATAACTTTCAAATTTCTATTTCATTTTATTTTTTTCATTTTTAGAATAATAAAGCATATTTATTGATAGACTTTTCACAAATGAATAAATGATGTACCATTAAACTAATTAACAATATGTGCCATCGCAATGCTTTTCACACTCATAATGCCGATGAATGGTTCATCCATTGTTTTTTTTATTTTTGAATGAATGTGCGCTAGCCTTTATAAAAAAAATCAAATATATTGTCATAATAGGCAGTAATAGTTTTCACCTAGGTCGTGTAATAAACATGTGCTAATAACATACATGTATGAACAAGCGTGTCCAATTTCGTTTCCACAAACGATTAATCCTTTCTTTAACTACAATCGGTTGCTTTAAAGTTTATGACATGCTTACAAAACAAACTTAAAATACCTTTTGTGACACAGGTGTGCATAATGTTAAGTGTACATTGATTTATGAATTATATTCATAACCAATGCAAATCATTTACTGTGAGAGTCAAAGTATCAAAAAGTATTAACATGTTTTAACCGTTTATATAAATACATTTAAATTATACATTACCTTGATGAGAGCGGAACTCCCACGAGGATACATATATCAGGCATAAAGCACTCTGCCTGTTGAAGTAGAGCATGGTGCTCTCTCAAAGTCAAAGAGTACATTCATCCAAAGTTTCAATCTATGAAACAGGTGTAACCTTCCCTGCCGTAGTTCACCCCATGTGATGTCAGATACCAAGGTAATGCTGGGTGAGCACTGAACAAGGTCACTTACCCAGGATGACAATAAGTCTTTCAATTTATATTTCAGTGTGGGGCAGGGACTCGACCTTCAAATTACCAATTACTTTAGCAATGAAACGGGTAACCTCGCCATTGTTGGTGAACTTCACGTGTCACCCCTATCAAAAGAATACTGAGTATTTACAGAAATGGTAACTAGAAAGAATTATCTGAACAAAGTGAATATGGAAGTTATAAATTCCCACATTTAAATGAGGAACGGGAACTGGGACCTCCTCCTCATTTTTTAAATTCACAAGACCTTTGTGCAAATGTAAAGCAAATGATAACCGTTAAACTGACTTTTCTCCGACTTGTTTCTCTGTGTCTCCCATGAGCGAGAACAAAGTGAATATGGAAGTTATAAATTCCCACATTTGAATGAGGAACGGGAACTGGGACCTCCTCCTCATTTTTTAAATTCACAAGACCTTTGTGTAAATGTAAAGCAAATGATAACCGTTAAACTGACTTTTCTCCGACTTGTTTCTCTGTGTCTCCCATGAGCGAGAACAACAAACAATGAACATACTGTTGGCTGTCCTGCATATACATGTAACACAACTTCCATCTACATGTAACAAGTTTGAGCAAGTAAGGAATTTGGACCAGAAACTATATTATATATTTTATATCCAACACATTTCTTAAAACCTAGCTTTTCTAAATCAGCTTTTACCAATCTAGTGATAATTTGCTGATGTTTGTACGACCTTCGTGTCGGTTCATGCTTGTTTTTGCAAATATTTTTTTTAAATTGGGCAATTAACTTAAATTTCTCGACGTAAATGGTTGCGATACTGCCGAAGCGGCGTTAAACAAGAACTCACTCACTCACTTAAAACCTAGATGTCATCAGCATTATTGAACTCAAGATTTATAAACACATATGCATTGTTCATGAATCATCATTGACTATAGATCCGAAGAAATATTGTGAAATGGCAATACCTAAAATTTCGCTGTTCAAAAGTCAACATTTTAGCTATTCACATGAACGTGATATATGATTGTTTGTTATGTCCAGAAATAAAACAACAAAAATGTGCTATAAAGAAAACAGCTACATTCACATTTCTGACGAATCTAGCTTATATTAGATATTTTCGTCTTAAATATGTTTATATCAACAAATGCGTCAATGTAAGACCCTATGCAGAAACGTAATTCTTTTGGTAGTCATACTAAACACATTTAAGAGGATATGTAGACAGCAAATTTAACATTTTCATAATGACTCAACTTATGCTAGTACATCATTTATGTAAAGTAAAAAGTTACACAGTAATTGAATTGTCTGCAAGCGTTATATTAACAGAATAAACTTAAGTCAGTTCAGCTTACTTTCACCTGGTGGACATCTTAAGTAAGGGACCAGACACATTTATGATGCTGTCATATTTCAATCATTTTCATCAACAACATGTGAGATGTGACATTGCTCGGAAGAGTTCTGGCGCTAGAAAATGAAACGAACTTCAACTTCAAAATAAAAGATGGCATTTGAACATTTGTATGAATTTAAATTTTTGACTGATACTTGTTTCTAAAAAAAATTGTGTAGAAATCGCGTGTCAAACAGTTCTTCAGGTGTCACAATCGATGTAAGGGAGAGGTCAGTATGTTTATCTTGGCAGATGGCAATTTAAATAGCTGTACAGTCTCTATAGCCTAGAAAGGTCGACAATATGATGACGCCTGATTTGGCATTTGATCAAACAGACTTCAATTGATATATCTTTGGGATAATGTTTTTTTTATTTAAGATTTCAAAATGATTGATACTGCTGCATCCATTATTAAATCAAGATGGAATGTAAAAAACAAAAATATTATAACACATCTGTAACCATGGATACCTTAACGGGCAAATTTTGCTAAAAGTAATACGATTAGCATTATATGCATGAAACCATATTGAAAAAAACTTCAATGTGTTTTGAAATACAATATTTTAATGGCTGTATTCTGGAGAAGTAATACATCGTTTTCACTTATCAAGAGTATTCATAATCTTAGTGATGTGTCATTTTGACCCAGCTCATAAAGCTATACTTGTGAAAGAGTTGATCATTGGTTCTTGTGAGCTGACTACATTTAACCGCATAAGAAACGCCACCATACAAAATACAAGATATTTCAATCCAAAAGTGATAATTGTGACTGAAACAGATTTACACCCTGCCTTTAGACGCCAAATAAACAAACTTTGATTTTTTTAAAAATAAGATATTGATATAATTGATATTATTGAGATAAGATATTGGTGTCTTGAATCAAAATGAAGTCTTATTGATATTTACATCCGATAGGCTGGTGATAGAGTTAGTTTTTCGACTTTTGAATATAACATGTCGAAAGTGAATAGTAACATATTTCAAATTGCATATTGTTAAACTGGCACAGATTGGATAATTGAGGTGTAAATATGTCATGTCCATTTCAAAATTCTACACTGAGAGACGGTTATATTGTTCACATTCACAATTAAACAGCCACACTGTTGGAATATGTTTAGTTCCATGTATATACTTACAAATCCCTATCGTCCCCTATCTAAAGTTTACAAGGACATAAGAGTTTATTGATCGAGATTCAATTGTATTTTGGGGATTTTCAAACAATTATGATAGCGTTGCATGGAATCCATTTCCCAGTAGTATTGAATGTTGATGAGTATGTTGTCAACGATATTACGACTCAACATGTATGTAGTAAAGAGCTGCATGTATCATGAACGATACATGTTATCCAGATAATGAACTAAGGTAACACAGTTTTAGTAAAATTTATAATTATTGTCAAATATATGTTTACTAAGATTACATCAATTAGCAATTCTTGTCATCTAAAAGTGAACAAATGTACCATTCGTATTATTGGGAAGACAGTATCTACAATAACTCAAATTCTTGTATATTGTAATTCGAACCCACCCCCTCAGCATCGAGCAGCGACCACATGCACTGACTGTACAGCTTACGTACATGTATTCGCCCACCGTGACTTCTACAAAATGACGTCTCACAACTGGTAGTTAAGCTATTTCAATAGTGGAATACTAAATGAAACATTGTTACATTAGTTCTTTATCTAAACATCATGTATGTCTAATGCAATCAGGCTTCGGATGTGTGCCATGTTACATATATATGAGGGATACTGAATGTAAAATAGTTGAAATACCGCTTGTTCAACTTTTTTGTCGAGCTACCAGATACCTGTCATTATATTAACTAGATGTATTGACAATAAATGGAATTAACACTATTTCATTAGAAACATTCCTCGAGCTCTCATTTATGTTCCACTATTTCCACTTAGTTCTACAAAGCTACTGAATAACTGAGATGACATTCTCAATGGTTAAATCTGTGGGGTCAATCAAACAATTCCCTTGAAATAAATGCATATAAGCTTATTTACTCTATTTACATCACAATAAGCTTTTCAGAATATAAGATAAAATATAAAATAATAACATTTTGAAACATTTTCCTGAAAGAAAAAAACCCCACCATGTTCACATTAATCCTTTTGTCCCACCAGGAATTTTCATCTAGTTCTTATATGATGTATCATTTCAAGAAAATAATAATATCTACTAAATCTACATTTTAATATAAAACCAGTACATATATACACACAAAAGTATACATACAAATATCAGTACGAAAAATAATTTCGAATTATGAAACTCACTCAATGGAAAATATAATTATGATTTCATTTCTTGTTTAAATAAAGGCAGCAGCCTTAATGAGTAGCTGCAACAAACTTATCTAGTTCTCTGAATTCCTGAAAAGTTTTCATTAGTTAAGTGACCAGAGGTGTTGCAGTCCGTCGATCTGGTCTCAAGATGAGGGCTGCATATCATAGTTCAGAACAACAGACAATGATAATCACCGTCTAGTTAAACCAGTGACAGAATGTCACGTTCATCATTACCCCTGAAACTTAATCTCTAATCAGAATTCGTCTTACAATTGTAGTTATCTTGTGAACTATCGTGTTAAGGAGAGAAAATTTAATTAAGGACGGTTGTTTGTCAGGAGATTTACTATGTGCCAGACTATTTTAAATGCCTCGATTCGATTGTGTCACTGTCAAGTTGGTACGTAGAAGTTGTATTATATTATTTCATTACTCCATAAGTAACCAAGAACGTATGTGGCATCATATACATATTTGTTATTAGTCAACAATTATAAGAATGTATTATCACATACTCTAAATTTGCCAAGGTTCAAATCATTCATTAAACAAGAGCAGATTATGCACTAAAGCATATCACAGGTATCTTCAACGGATAAAACAACTGCGAAAACATATTCATGTTAAGTGTGACACTTGTGATTGTCAAATTCCAGATCTATATTGAAAAGAAATCATTCGATCATATACCAAGGTTTTTTCTGTTCCAATAGTAAAACACGTATCAACAACCATATTGTAATACCAATTATTGTGAAATAAGCAATATCAGTCTAATAATATGATCTCGTCCATATTCATTATGCCATAATGTGTTACAAGGTGACAAAACGTATATATTTTAAAGAGTGCTTCACGGAAGATTTCAGATTCTCTCATCTCATTTTTCCATTGTTTATGTAACATAACATTTCTTTATCAACATTAACACAGTGCAATGAACTACTCAAGAGTACGCAATCAAGTTAAGACATTTAGTGTTCTGTACACAATTATGTAAAAGGGAATTTATATAGTTAAACTTGTAATGTTTAGCACTGACTGATTGAACAGTGTCGTGATAAGAAACTAGTTTAGGTATCTAAACACATGGTCAAGTGATACGCTCCTTCAACTGACACTGCATTTCTAATTGATGATGTCTGGGAGGGTTTGCAACATGAAGGGATTAAGGTGCAACACAGGTCTTTGAAGTGCATTTAGAAGTGGTATACATAAAAACATGAAGATTTTCCGAAACGTCGTATGTACTCCGAAACGTCGTGTATTTTCACATTAAAGAAGCTGTTATCCAGAAAATCTTCATGTTCTTAACTATGGAACAGTTCTTAGCTTAAAGTAACAGTAACTTGCAATACGTCAGTACTTCAGAGTTCTATCTATCACATAGACATACCATTTGATCTACGATAGCTCTTGAAATCAATTTGCAATGGAATCATTGTGCCATTGAAAAACATCATTAATGATGACTAAGGATGGCCAATAGTCAATGCATACAAAACCGTGTTGGCGGATTTGCATGGGTGTACCAACCGTACATCCACTCAAGACAGTTCTAATGATAAGCGAAATTGGTTTAACAGATAACTTTGACCGTAAATGGAGTGTGGACAGTTACACGGCATTTCAGAATCAAAACAACTTGCTAAACTGTAACAAACATCAGTATGGTGATTTCAATGTATATAAATCTTTAAAAATGATATTTGCTTATAAACTTACATTTTTGCTTGCCTTAAAACCAACCAGTCTATTGCCATGACAACTACAACATGATGTTGTAAGTACATACAATCACTATCAATGACCTGAAACATTTCCTTTGTTTCATTATGAACAGCCTGGTCAGTAATCTTCATTTATTTCCACAGCTCTAATAAAAAGGAATACAAGTTGAAGTAATGAAGTAAAAAATTATATAACATTTATAATACACTCACCAATTTTGACCACTGTGTCCCAAGTAACAATGTACACTAATAAATATTCCCCGTTTCGAAGGAATACACATTATTCATTCTAAATTATATTTGATGGAATTAATTAACTGAAGGAGTCAGTTCAAAATAAACATATAAACATGACGTGACTGTTGAAGAATTTACATGCATTACATACTGCTAATCACAGAATTTATTGGAATGAAATCTGTGCTGGAGGATCCCTCCTGTGTCTATATTGCAACGCTCATTTCTGGCATAACAATGTTTTTGTGACTGAATAGATTCAGGATCAAATCTATAAATGCTTACTGCTTTCATTATAGATGTGATAGAGCTAACGTTTTTTTTCTTTATTATGCGGGAGCCTCTTTAATCACTTTATCTATGTCAGACATCAGATTTGTTTTATATCAGTGGTGTTTACATCAATCAGAATACGTACATTGGACGAAGTAAGATGGAGATTTCGCGATTGGTACTAGAATATCATGTTTAAGTTCACCATCATTTGATGAGTTTAGAACTTTAAATATGGATAATGTCTGGGTTTGTTTAACTCACCTTCATAACTTTACTGTATTCTACTTTATCCTGACCTTTGATGTTTTTGTATGTCAGAAAACATCAGTGTATCAACTATCTATGCTTACCTGAGTGGGAGGCTACCTACGTCATTTTAATGTGTTTTGATGAATATTTAGCTTCTTTAAAGAGAACAAATCTCATCTGCAACTAAGTTGCATTTAATGTTCTAGAAAACTGTTTTAAAGATATATCTAGGAAAAACTACATATTTGTCTTAGTAGCACACAAAAGGAGTTTTGAAAAGATGAACGGACGGGTATGTTGCTCAAAATATGTTTTCTTCCCCTCGCTGTCGGGGATTTGAAGTCAAATTCGTCCACGATAAAGACTCGCAACACTTCGAAATGTCACAGTTATGTCAATATTTTGACTTTTATTAAATTGATTCTATGATGTAAGCAAACTAAGAAAATGATATTAAAAACTTAATAATGAAATGTCCGCTATTTATTACTGAAAGTGTTGATACTGCAAGTCGAATAGCAGTTCGCAATTTATGTAAAGTAGAGGTCATTCATATAGCATTTAACTTGACAAGATCTGGTAAGGTAATCTGCTAACATGATATCGTGTGCTTTTGTTATTGACATGTCATAATTTGACAAATTTATGAGGAAGTGAAATAATTTGTTTATTTTACTTCTTTAAAGGTAAGGTATTCAAGTGCTTTACATTGTTCCATCCAGACATACAAACACGCGATATACGTTATTTATATACATGATTTAATGAGTTCAGATTTTATAAAGTTCCCCTATTGCATTATATTCTTATTTCTGCCAACAATGACAAATAAATAGACAAAACTGATAGAAATATATTATACATGTATATGTGTGACGTCGCAACTCAGCAGCTGTTGTATAATGTGTGTTATTTGATTTGTCACTGGAGGTCAACACACATAACTAAATGCGCTTCATAGACATCGGTTTGATACACTTAGTGAATTCCTGACGACCACTGGCGAAGATTATAGTTTTCAATTAAGATAAACTATGCAAAGCACTGTGAATCTTCAGCTGTCTTACCATATAATTAGAATGTATATGATACACTAACCGGTAAAAGAAACGCTACTACACTTTCGAAAACAGTACAAACCTAAATCCTGCTGCCTGAGAAAGTTGATTTTTAGACACCTTTGATATGCATATTTTTCGTAAAGAAGTACGCACAATTTCATTCATCAGGGTATGATAATTTTATTTTAATGCCTGATACTTCATATCACTGGTACCTTTTAAGTGAAGCATAAGAGAAATCTTAATTGTTGATACTGTGTTACGCCATTTATAAGCAAATGTGCATATGCTAACTTCAAGTCAATGCTTTGAAAGTCATTTGAAATACATGATAACTGAATGGGTTTGAACATGTATTTAAAGGATCGTTATCTATTTGTTTAACTGTACATACTTTCCTATGGACAGGGGCATAAATACGTTCTTTGAACTTAACAGGAATACTCGTAAGTGACATGTCACTCCGACCTGACTTCTGCAGCGATATTTGTTGAAGAGCTGACCATTGTGGTTTAGGAGCCGATCAGTACAGTGGAGGAGGTGCTGTGCGTTACATCCATTAGCTGAGCAACTGTTTCCATTGAATCCTGACGCTGAATATTGACTCACTTATCAGACTTCCAATTTGGATCCCACTCTTGTTGACATAGGGTAGGCTGAAGTAGAGTTGCAAAGGTTAATGTTTAAAAGGCATTTCAAACTGCAATTGTTTATAAATTGCACATTGTTGATTATTTCCATGATAAATTGCAATTCGTTGTGCAAATTTAGAGACAGTAGCATCATTAACATTTACAATAAAACATCAACAGAAGGTAATATGAAAATAAATTCAAGAAGTACACTGGTTTTCAAAAGACGATATATAAGTTTAACTCACAGATATAAATAAAAAAGCCGAGCGCTCAAAGTCAAGGGCTATAACTCTGACAAAATTTATCTGAATAGTCCCTAAGAAGCAAATGCGAATAACCATGTTTGTCTAAACTTTGTGTAAAGTTTCTGAAAGATTGATCCAAATTGTGGGAGGAGTTGATTTCAGAAGACAGGCACTGTCAGTCTGAAATAGGAAGGTTGAGAGCTCTAAGTCAAGGGCCATAACTCTGACAATATTAATTCGATCGGTCCTAAAATAAGCGCAAGAGTTTAGCCCCAGTCACACTTACGTTATTTAACGTAGTGATGCAGTTCGTAGCTTAACGTAGTTAACTGTACTTAAGCCTAGTAATCCGTAGTTAACCGTGGCTATCCGTACTCAAAATGTAGACATAGACGTGAGAAAAACGTAGTTTGGGATGTAAATATTGACCATGTTCAAAACTACGTTTTAAGAAACGTAGTTGAATGTACTTGGACGTAATGCATTGAAATTTTGAACTTAGTTCATTGTAGTTAAACGTGGCGTTGCGGGGTTCTCCCTGCCACAATACTAGCAGCCGTGATACAAGTGAAATACTCTTCAAAGCGGCGTTAAACCCCAATTCACCTCACCTCACAAAGATGGATTTTTTTTCATTAAGACTATATGATTCTATACTAAATGTGCACAAATCTACCCAAAACAAGCTCGCATTTCATTTGGTTCCTAACAACATAGACGGGCACCATCACCACGATATAGACATATAGACTGAGGATTAAGGACAGTTTGTGACAGTAGCTGAGTTACTGAAGAAAATTGCCTTTGATTGGTTGTCCTTGCGCATTTCAATGGTCAGTTACAGTTCGTCAAATGTCGACTAAACATTACCTCAATAAGTAATTCTCTAGAAGTACATGTAACGGCAGACTTGTGGGACGCAAATCATTACAGTTAGTTTTAACTAGATTGACTTAATGTGATAAGAATTGGTAAATACTACAGTGAATTTATCACCATGTAACCAGACAAGATGAGATTGAAAACACATCACTTCAAACAATTAGTTGAAAGGCTTCTAGATGTGAATGTTCGGGGTGATCATGGTTAGTAGTCGAGACACGTACCCTAAACCAAGGCTAATCACATCGTCTAGATTTCCTAAAAACCTACCTCAGGCTACACTTCTAATTCAACATGAAATTGATATTGATTCAAAGAAAATCAATTGTGTCACCCTTTTCGTTGATAACAACAAACCAGGTGCATTAAAGTTGCAAATGAACTTAAATAAGATCACAACCAAGAATTTCAAACAGTGGTATTTGTTTCTCATTATCTTATCATTTAAATACTAGAGCTTTTATAAATAATAATAATTTTATAATAATTATAGCTGTTCTCAATGTAAGGTATGGCTATGTTATGAACGTGGAAGCTTTCAATATTTCAACAATGAAAACAATAGACTTGACTTATAATATAAAACTATGTAAGGATCGTTTTTGATGGGCATTCTAGAAGCTGGTGTGATGAAACAGAACAATCTCTATGGATAGACAACTTCTTTATTGCATTAAATGCGACGTTTCTGTGCAGATACAGCAACGGATCAACTCGAATGTTTGGACTTATATTCCAGTATAAACATAATGGAGAAAAGCAATTGTTGTCCATGGTTTGATCTCTACTATTCGACAGATCTTCAAAATCAACCAATCTAACTGAGGCAAAATACACGTTAGTATATAAATGATAAAAAAAGAGAAAATTGTAATTAATAAAGTTTTGAACGAGATATCAGAGGGAAGGTAACAGAGAATTGGTCACACGAGACATAAAGGCCCTTACATCCCTTCCACAACATACTTTCAACCTATCTTTATAAGAAATGCCTTTAATCCTGAGTCTCCTTGTCATTATTCAATTACAAATTTGTTGTCAAATTCTTAATAAAGAATTATCATTACATGATCAATTTCAATTATATCAATATAAAGATTTAAAAAGATCTTACGTTTTCAAGTATATAATAATTCCAATAACTTTATAATTGAAAGTGTGTCGGGATGCATGACATATACACACTGTAAACAAATATTTTCCTTTTTGCAGACTCAAGAAATCAAATGAATGGGAAAATCTACGGAATGTTGATGAGTTTCATATTTAAAACCATTTGGACACATACATGTATGACACATACAGTAGCATGAGCATTGGTCTAATTTGTTGTTCTGTATACAATAGACACTAGTAAAACTTAGTCTCCATGAATATCATAGACACAGTAAAATGTATTTTTATAATATAGTAATAGTATATATAGTAATTCAAACCAATATCAGGAATATGTATATGGTTAAATCGGAAATTGTGAACATCTGTTAAAAATGGCAATTACAAAATCTTGTGATTGTATGAAGACTAAATGGAAATACGTACCATGACCATACAACATGACCATGCTTGTACCCGACATTTTTCACAATTATTCAAAATAAATTGAGAAAATTACCTTGGCTGTGTCAATAGTCAGGCAAATATCATGCGTCATAGAATCTCATAGATCTCAAGATCATTAATACGTATCCGAATATTGCTATAATATGCCAAATAGACATCGTGGTGTACCTAAGGTTTTACATTTATTCAGGGTCATCCGTGTAGTTAATATTGCACCATCTCGGTAGCTTGCCACAGTTTGGCTACCAAAATCGTTTCATCTAAACCATAACAAACTGCCATGACAAAAGTAAATTGATCAATCTTCTCTGAGATAGGTGTGACCTGTTTATTAATGATAAAATACGTTTTCAATGAAAAAAGTGTTCCAATTTCTACCGTTTCTTAATCAATAGACATGGATATGATTATTTCAATCATTTATGAAGTAATACAAATCTGCGAAAAGCCGTAGTTGCTTTGGGCGAAATGAGACAGATACACCACAATTCAATATCTTATATATATCTCTAGAGTGGATTACCATTTCGATATATGCTGAGGCAAAGAAACTACAGTCGATCATATTATACATGTACGTATACGTCACAATTTATTAAACAATGACATCAGTTGTTTTTCTATTTTGTTGCGAATGGTAGCAGTATTGGTATCAATAGAACATGAAATGAAATGTTAAGATAACCCCCCTTTAATTGAAGTATAATTATAGGATATCTAACGAGCTTCCCCTTTCATATCATGTTTATGTCCCGAGTGAAATAATTTTGCTTTGTCTCGAGCCTTGGCGAGGGACATTAACTTTATATGAAAGGGGAACGAGTTGTGTATCCTATTTATTACCAACTTGTATTTCATACCATTTATTGTGGTTTAAACTATATTTGTGTTGTCCCTGTAAAGGAACGGAACTGTGGATAAATATCAACCGTATCACATTATCTAAGTTCCTATCATTGCGACGTTGAATATTCACGCTTTTAAAATCAAACCATTCTATAATTCGTGATGGTCGATCAGTATGGCGAAACCAGTTGCACTAGTCATGCTAAAGAAAGGAAGCTTAGTAATATACATCTTCCTGCTCGAGGACATGAGATGAGAGTTATCCGTCCTTTGAATAACGCCATGTCAAGCTTAAACAACCTCATTAAATGTAAATTTTAGATGTACATCGCCGTTGAAATGGCATTCCTTTCGGTTACTTTTGCCTTGTGAGTATAAATTCACTGTGCAACGTTACGAAAACGTTATTTTCACCGAGATACTGAGCGTTTGGTGCAATGTCATTCCCAACGCAAAAACTCTTGCTGCATTCTAAACTTAGTGCTTATTAGTTTTGCTCTAGTCATAATGTATTTGATAATTATTCATTAAAATCGATCATTGCAGTGAGTACATATGTGTCATAACAGTGTGTTATGAAACCCCTTTACGAAGTACCAAGTGGGTAATAAAACGTTTATTTGCATTAAGTATATGCTGAGAATAGGCTTAGTTAGTTCTCAACTTGGCAATGTATTGTGTAAGTGCGATGATAATTGATTGTACATGTATGGTTGATATTCCTGCATTTACAGATATCTGACATTCAGTAATAATCAATCGTGTAAATCGTGATAAAAGGTAGACATAACGCTTTGTCAATACCTCTCCAATACATAATAATATATAACTCAATATTTATTCATCAATACTGAGAAACAGGCGGCATTTGACAACATATTCGTAATAGGTTGAGAGTGACTTTATCATCAAATTAAAAAGGACAGAAACGTTTAGCTTGGGTAAAATAATGTTTATTCTGATACTGAGAAATCACTGGATAGACATATTGAATTTACAGTTAAATGAACTGAAAAGTTGTTTTGGTTAACATGTATATGTTGTGAATACAAAACGACATATTATGTAATTGAGATTAATATTTGATTTATTTTTTAATAAAGTGAAATGTGATTTATTTCTGTTGAAATGTTGAAAGTGTGTTGAACATCAGTATATTTAAGAATTAACACCAAACATCTCATTTCTTAATAACAATTGTTTGGGGCAGTCTATTTCGTGTTTTGGGATAACAGGTCAATGACAACGAGTAAGCAACAACCAATGGTGAATAAAGTTGTTATGATGAGACTGTTGGCGGAAGTAGACGCCGCCTCTTCACGTAATGACACTAGGCGTGACGCACATGGCCATACACAGGAAATTAACGTATTGGCCGTTATCATGATATGAACACTGATGAATTGTAATTTCTCGTGATAAGAAGCTCATTTAGTTATCTTCATATGTGTAAAAGTGATGCGTCCGGTCAAATGACAGATCACTGCCAATTGATGGTGTCTGGGAGCATTCCAAACTTAAGGAGAAATAAGTGCAAATGTGTCTAACTGTAATGTAAAACAACAGCAAAATGCAATATACCGTGTTTCAATTGATTTAAACTTTTGCTTGAGGGAAGTGCAGACCTATCATTAGGTCAAATTTAGCGTTTATTTAATTAAGTCCAAAATTATATCAGTGAAACAAAACGATTTGTTTAGATTTATAATGTTATCCTATTGCTCTTTATCTGTTTCTACTCTTCTCTTGTTCACTATCTGTCATTTTTGCCTGTATATATATACATATATAAATCAATTTTGTACATGCTTAGGAGAGGGTATTGCAAGTTGGATATCTTGTTCCTAATCCTTTTCTCAATGAATGAAATATGTTTAAACCATATACCGATAACGCAAGACTAGTTTCATTCCTGAAGCTATATAACAGTTTTCACAGCAATCCTCTGCAATCATAAAATATATCTTGTATGTAGAGATGAATTAAGACAAATCAACTTATCTACTTAATACAAAGGGGCGATTTGTAAAAATTGATAAACATATAATGTATGGTTTTGATCTTATATTGTAGTGATACAAATAATTGGATGAATGTTCAATATAAGCAATATATATGATGTCTTAAACCAATAAAGATGGTTTTGACATTTTGCTAACCTGAAAGGTAAAAGTGTCCTGACATCTGTTGAGTTTCCCACATTGTCTGTAATAATTGCCTTTATCTATTAGAGAGAGATCTTAATGAGCATTTTAACTGTTTGTAAACTGGTGTAAAAATTGTCTTTTTTATTGTACAAAATGATTTCATTATGTTTTTATTACTATATTTTGAGTAATAGCTCATGCGATATTTTATAATAGAGCATCTTAAAGAGTGTTGATTATTTAGCTCGATCTTGCGACAGACTGTAGGACCAAAGTTTATTGGGTTCGAAGACTGTCAGGCTGTACAGTGTCTAGTGTTCTACTGCTATGGAATTTACAGACATGTATCAGACACGGATATTCACTGAAATTGTGTGAAAAAGATTCAATTTGTCATAAATGCCATGAAGTGTTTAGTTAGTTAATCACATCAGATTAATATTGAGATGTGGGTTTAAAGGTCCTTTTAAATCATCACATTTAGAATTATGATAGTTCAGACAAATTAAATCAGTGTACACTGGATGAGATGTCAATATCACAGACAAGTTATAATCAAGAATCCAGACACGGCAGCTATAAATAGCATATCAAACCGTCAGTTGAATTTGGTTTTGATATGTTTTGGAGTAAGGGTTAGAAGTTGAGACACGTTTCCTCAGTTTGGCTAATCACAGCGTCCTGATTTGTCTTAAACCTCACCTCAAGCTATACTCCGAATTCAACATGATTAGAGACTGCTATCGATAGCACATTGTTGTCGTGGTTTTCCGTTATGAAACGTGCAGTCAACGGCAGGCTTAACGTCCTTCCCAAAGATCTGGAACTCTCTCCAACAATTGAGTCATTCAAATAGAGTATTAAGACATTGCTGCTTCAGTTCGACGACTCCTATTTTATTGTTTCGCCTTGCGCATGCTGTTATCGTAGAGGTGAGATGGGGGATTAGGGGTTTAACACCGCTTTCAAGAGTATTTCACTTACATCACGGCTGCTAGTATTATTGCAGGGAGAAAGCCCGGAACACCAACGTAGCTATGTATTGCGATGAAACTTGCGAGCGTTGGTTGGAAATAGTACACTACACTGAAATGTTCCCCAAACCTCACTGCATGAAGAACAGTTCTCTACCACAGACAAAGTTGCCGGGCGACTGGTAGGATTCGAATCCTGAAACTCTTGATCTGAAGCCGAACGAAAGCAAAGCTTTCAAGCAACTTATTTTATTAAGCGTTGCTAAATGGTATAAGCGTTTTATCCTCATTCAAATCATGTTAAAACATGATACTTGAGTTATAAAAAGAAAGTGCAGTGATTTTATTCCAATGACGCAATGAGATAAACTAAAAGGATGTCTTATCTCATACAGAGTTTATTTAATTCGCTTTCTATCATGTTAGATATTACACGAGGATAAGTAATGATGATATATATCGAAAATCTGCCTCTCACACTGAGGAGTTGTCGCTTTATACAGCCCACAATTTTCTTCCAGTTCGGATAACCACTCTCTATGGATATGGTTTATCGGGTCGTGGGATGTACTACCCTCTAACGTAACAATATATTGTATAAACTTAATTAATAAATTGAAAATTTGAGAAAACAAAATTTGCCAAAAAAAGCGTGTTACAGCCACCAACATGTCAACCATGAATAATTTAACACACAAATAACACCTTTAACAACTTTGTACGTGAGAGTGGTCAAAGTAACATCGTGTCCCTGGAAGAGATCTGAACAAATCTGAGTGAACTGAAGACCATTTGTACGAAGGGTTCTCATGAGATATCCTGTTAACTAGGTTGATCAGTAACAACGGTGACAATGTTACATGTAAACCCGAATTGAGATTGTCACCAACTCTGAAGATATTGGCCGCCACGGATCATGTGTGAACAAACTGCACCTCTGCCCCTGAAAACATACGTGTAGCTGCACTCTCCCGTTCCTCGTTGATGCTGGGGAACAATCACGTAGATGGATCTAAACTCAAATTTCCATTCATAAAGTGGAAACTTTAACTTTTATGTTTTCAACTTGTGATAAATCAATATTAAACGTTAATGAGAAAATAAAACAATACACATAAGTTTTAAACAACACTAAACCTCACAAGGGAAAATACAATGTACAAAACCTTTCCAACGGACACCTACCTTTGAAAAATCAGGAACACCACCTTCGATGTTATCTATAGGCGTGTTTGGTTATACACCTGCATCAGATTACCTTGAACATGTGAGGTCAGAGATATTCCAGTGCCTTATGTTACTGGCATGCAACAGTATGTCTTTGAACTTCTATAATCGTTAGGCAAAATTTGCCACTGATTAAACAACTCTTAGATGTATCAACAAGGAATTATTGAGCTCAAAACACACCCCTTGTGAATATCAATGTGTCACCCTTTTCGGTCCGACAGTGTGGTTTTGAAAGTGTTCGTATTACGTTTTGTTTGTTTCCTTTATATCTTGAAACTTTTAATGAGTTTATATTAGTAACATGTACATTTGAAAAGATTGAATTGTGGAACCTTGTTCCATATCAAAATAGTCATTTCAACGTCAAGGACATTAGATATATTAAGGCTACTTAACCTAAACATTAATTATATTGTCTGTCGTACATTCTGATGGAAAGTTGTGAATTGTACGTGTAGTCTGATATTTTTAAGTGAAATTTAAATTATGTCATTAGTCCTATTGAAGGGCACGTCTCGGCTTCTAGCCATGATCAACCCGATAAACAACATCCAGACTTCTTTTATGTGAGTGTGTAATTTAGCGGTAATGTGTTTTCATTATTGCTTTGTCTGGGTCCAAGGTGATAACAGTATCTGGGTATGGACACCGATTCCTAACACATTCATTATACTTTAAGATGTATGCTTAAGATCTACTGATTGTCTGAACTGAACAAAAGGGCTTAAAGAACTTTTTGCAGTTGTCACTATATATGTCTAGGTATGGTATGATGTTTGTCAATTAAATTTTCGTTGACGAGTGTATATGAGATTTAACTTTCTGTTGAGTGTTCCAAGTTCCAACAAACATGTAGACGTTTCTGGAGTTTTGACAATTCAACAATGTAAAAATGATTGGCTTTCAGTCATGACTGTTCTGATATGAAATTGTTGATCTTCGCGAAATTATGATATTAGTACATATCGCTATAATACTCAACGTCCTGTGCAATATGTCTCTTGTTCCTCACTATATCCTGATAGAGGTTTTATTTTACAAATACAAAATAAAATCATCCGTAGTCACTTATGATACTCTGCTTGAACGACGTTGTAAATATCGGGAACAATGAAAAACTGGTATGGCAATATTTCAATATGTTATGCAATTCAAATACATGAAAAATTATGCAATCTAGTCTTGTTCGATATGTATTGTCGTTGTATATCATATCAGCTAGCAAAATTATGATAATTAGTCCCATTGTTTGCATTCGGAAAAGTGGTAGATAATCCAAAAATGATGTTTGGTTTTTCAATAGCCATGAATATTTGAGATTTATATTCAATTGTAATTATAGCATGACGAGGTGGAGTGAGGTGATGACAAGGTTTAACGCCGCTTTCAAGAGTATTTCATTTATATCATGGCTGCTAGTATTATGGCAGCGAGAAAGCCCGCAACGCCATGTTGGCGATGCTTTGCAGTGAAACCTGCGAGCATCGACTGGAACTAGCGACCAATGGTTGGTACTGCGCTCGTATTCAGTGTAGCATTGCTCCCAACCCTTACTACAGCACCTGGCGGGATTCGAACTTTTAGCTCGTAAAACAAACTTGCCTCTCCTAAATGCACTGTTTTCCTTAAGAACTATCCACAATATTATTTTACATGTATGTCATTGTTGTTTTCTGAAATAATAATACTTTTCAATTTAAAGAAATGCGAATTAAATGACTAGTGATAAAATCATTTGTGACACTTCAATAATCGTACATAGGTTCACTGCCATGTAAGTAGCATCACTTGAGCCGTTCAATATTTCGTAAGTAAAATACTCGTATACAACATTTATAATATTTTCTCTTTAAAATGTTATTTGCTGTGTCTAAGGCGGATTAAGAACTTAAAAGCATGTTTGTAGTTGTCGGAACAGATATCAGGTTTCGCTTCTGGTCTAACGTTCTACTCAGTTTAAGTTTCCGTATTATCCCTGAATTCACAATGGTCAAATTGACACGATTCGATTAGAATTCACAAGACAGTAAACACATTTAGGCCTTTTGCCTGAGAAGAACTTTTGATCACCCCCGTTCATCACATATAGCATGTAGGTAGACCGACATATAAACATAAATAGATGTGTATAATACATTCACAGAAGATACAGCACGGAGGTGGGGGATTGCGAAATTATCCCTCCTACGATATCTTCATCTTTTCTTCGTGCGAATAGATGTACTACTTTTTAATGAAACTGAAGACTTAATCAAGATAATTCCTTTCCAACAGACTACATAGAAAATAGATAAAATCGATAATGGGTGAGAACAACGTACATTCAGGACAACCTACTTATATGTTTGATTCCTAATTTAAAGGATTATTTGTATTAAGTGCGTGTGTCATGTAGTATATATGACAAGTTAAACCTGATGTAACGGTTCAAACATACTGGTATACAATTTGTAGGAAAACCTTTAAAAACCCTATCTAAAACCGAAATGCAAAAGACGATATACAAACTTTAATTTCAGTGTTATAAGTTTTAAAATGTCAATTTTCCTCTGTTAAAACACCAACCGATGATGCTAAACGTAGCTGTGTATCACCAGATTACACAGTATAGCAAAGCTATAAGTGCTATAATGTTATTATTGTAAATCACATTTTTAATTGTTTATGCACATTTTGAGCAGAACAATCTAAAAAAGGTTTACTTTTATGTTCAGAAACATTTTTAAAAAGAACAGACACATTCAACCAACAACAACAACAACATGGAATTGAAACTGAGATGTTGATATGTCAAAATGATATTTTTGTTTTGCTTGAGATAAATGTGTTGTTTTCACTTCACTTTTTGGGGGATTCTAACAAAATGTGGACATCTAAAGATGAATGAATACAAACTGTTTACTTCGATAACTGCCTCAAGTCGATGATGTAATAAGCAATATCCTGCAATACACCGATCCAGTATAAGCCCCGCCCCTTCAACGCGATTGGCTGAAATATTAGGGGGGACAAGTTACAGGCTCAGAGCGAGTCGGGCCGCGAAACTCAACACGACACACGCTATGAATTCGGCTTTCGTTGAGGTGGAAGCTGTTTGTATATTTAAATTATGTAAATATTATAAATAAGATATAAATGTTTAATCCATAAACTTGCATTTTATCAAAACTCATGTTATGTTTGGACTTTTTAATCAGCCGCGAACACAGCGATCGAGGTCCATTCAAGCTCGATCATTTTGTAAACAAACACGTTTTGAGGTACACATCCTTCGCTTATAAGTCATTATTATCCATAATATTTCCAGCTTAACATTAACATGTGTTTAAAATGATTTCACGAATAATCATCTAGTACAGCTCTACTCCTTTCAGTGAGAAAAACCTCGGAAGCGAAGGACTGAAATCAGCAGAGGTCAAGGTAGACGATCGTGCTCGCCTCGGTCATGCTCCCCTACGCTGGGCTACGATCCGCCGGAGATAGACACGGCGAGCATTACATCGTCTAAGGTCAAGGTCGCTTTCGCTTGTTGACAGTTTCACTACTTGAAAACTCAGAAAAGCAGCCTCTGTTGAACAATATTTATTTGTAAAATAAAAATAGAATTTGTTTCAATAAATTGCATTTGTATTCAAAATTTTGAATTCAACTACTGATCTTAGATTTATGACTGTAATTATGTATTTTAAAAAAAATGTTTGTGTATATTAGGCCATTGTAGGCCGAGGCTACCTTTTCCGGGAAAATAATATTAAACCTATGTCTACAGGTCTTCAGATACACATCATTTTCTTTGTTCAAATACGCAATTATCTGTTCGTGCCTCCATTAGTTAATAATCTAAGTACTCTTTTTAAAATATTAGACACATAATTTGTTTTTAAATGCAATTGATTAACAGCATATTTACACAATGTAAATTGCAAGGCAGATGATGTATTCACAAAATAGGCTGGTCTGAATTAATACTAATATAAATGAAATATAATGATATTTTTTTAAAAAAAACTAAGAATGTTTTATCCTACATTTCAGTTTCAAGATATGAAAGCAAATTCCTGTCTATATCACTGCTGGACCAACATATTAATGAGTGTCACATTTATTGAACCTGGATTTTGGTATATCTGTCTGTAAAATTTTCTAAATATGTCATTAAAATCATGAATAAGTTTTAAGAAAAGAGTAATGTTATATGTGCACATTAGAGCCATGTATAGAAATGAATAGTGTTTATTTTGATAGAATAATATTTCTGAAAACAAATAACATAGTTTAATTTCAGTTGAATACATTAGGTAAATAAAAGTTTGATTCATTATTTTTTCTTATGATACACACATGATTATTTGTTGCAACTGATTTTGGATACACTTTTATAAATCATTGATAAGGTTTTCACTACAACTTATATATAATATACCTATTTTTTCAGTTTTCATTGTCAGGATGTAGCAGATCAGAAGATACAATCAGACACTTTCTAAATGATAAATAAATGTTTATTTATCATTTAGAAAGTGTCTGATTGATTATATCCTCTGATCTGCTACATCCTGACCATGAAAACTGAAAAAATAGGTTTGAACTATGTTTAATTATAAAATACTGAGCTTGTATTGGACATTCAATATTATAAGTAAATTAAGTAATTATAATGTGAATTGAAAGGTAATTATTTATCCCCCTCTTTAAAACATTTAATCATATCACATAACCTCCTGTTTATTTATAAAAGTGTTTTTTTTTATTTTTAAATGGCATAATTTTGTTAAGGCAATGTCTCAAACAATTATTTAAAAAAATTCATAGCCTTTAATATGAGCTATATGGGTATATTTTTGACCAGATATGAACTTGGTGATGAAGAAATGAAAACTATAGTTTGAAATATGTGTTAATTAGACAACTTGAAAAAAATCAGCAAAATTAATATTAGTTTTCCACTGAAAGATGAACATATTTTCTTGGTATTTTTCTACTACGTACTACTAATATTTAAAAAAAAATCCTGCATACATGGATATGTATTATCCCAATTGTTTTTTTAAATTAACTTACATGGCCTACATGGAATATTTAATACTGCAAACTTGTCAGTTGTTTGATTACATCAATTATTTATTTAAAAAAATACATATAACTATCTTTTCCAGCTCGTTCATACACGTATCTAATTTCAAGACATTGAGTATGTACATGTACATCATGACGTACGTTTGACATGGTTTGTTTACTTGGTTGCAGATTTTGTAAAAAATGCCAAAATGTAAAGTGTTATAGTTTATGTAAGAATCTAAGCAAACTTCGAAATAAGATTGTTTTTAAATATTGAGGTCCTAAATATCTATAATCAAAACATTGTTTGAACTGTCATCTTGCTAAATTTATGTATCGGAGATTTGAAAACTGTATAATTCGTGCAAATTCTCACCTAAGAGCAGACGTCAGACACGCTAGTGTTTTTTTATTGGATGATGAGTGTTTCCCACGTTGTCAGCGATTCAAAACGGCAATAATTTAATCCTTACATAATAAGAAACCACCATGTCGTGAAATAAATACATTAAAGTTAAAAGGAACGTCAAGATGTTTTGAAATCTGCAACCACCGAACTATCGCCAAATCGGTTTGTTTGTCCCCGGAAGTAAAATTGACAAAGCCGCGTGGTAATCTCGCCGCTCTGATTGGCTGAAATTACGCATGCGCGAAGTTTTGGATCGGTGTATATAGCTCGTAGCCAGTAATCAAACCATCATTTATCATACATCTATATCAAATTATGTCACCAGGCTTATTACCTAGTTCAACCGATCATAAGTTTTCATAAGATATTGACAACACTGCTTGAAGTGTCAAAGTCTACCAAAACGACGAGTCCAATGTGGAAACATCCAACGCTTGTTCGAGAATGTGTAGATGGAGGAGTGACCTGTTCCATAAAGTTAAACCATAAACGTTCATTGGTATTGGCGGAATATCAGGTGAAGATAAGTGAAATCAAGATGAAAAAGTTGTGCATACATATGATCTTAATGTCTCCACGAAATATTTGTCACAAAATGTAAATTACGTTTGAAAGTAAAACGTAACTGAAAGCCACAATAACAATTCATACACATATCATTGTCATACATAATTGTCTTTTTATAACAGTTTGACACTTTTGGCAAAGCAAGAAATACTAAAACTTCGCAAAGAACTTGTATTTTTGTTATGATCAAAATCAAGATACCAATATGAAAATTTTGGATCATTTTCTGGAAATATACTCTTAAATCAAACTTAAATTAATTAATTAAAATAATTATGAGTTTCCTGTAACTTATTGATCAACCCGATTTTCATTTGTCCACCAAATATATGGGTCTGTTAGAAAGGATATGCTTCCGTTTTGTATAATTGTAGCACTTCAAAGATAAAGTTTATACTTCTTCATTATTTCTTTTAAAAAAACGAATAAAAAGAAAGTCCTACCACCGTCGTCACTTCATAAAAAATGTACCCGAGAACTTTTTATGGAGCTTTAGCTGTGTGAAAATTCATGTACAGATACCCAGAACTTATTCATTCTTGTTATCTTACGATAAAACTATATGATACATGAAATAGATATACTGAAACATTCATGTTATAGGTATTATGTAAATTAAATGCTATTATGGAAGTATAAAAAGCAATTTGTGATGATGAAGTGACGATGCAGACGCGTGCTGATTAACTTCTTTATACACATAAATGTTTGCCATAAACGTGATTAACTAGTCACAATCGGGTGAGACATGTTATATATCAGGTCCTGACTGATACTAAACGTCACTTGGGAGTGAAAAACAGATGTCTGGTGTAGATTATGCCAAATGCAAAATCTTTCCATTAATGAAAACATTTAGCATTTGATTAACAGACAATATAGGCAGTTCACATCTACATGTTCCAGTCATAATCTTTTAATCTAAAAGCATTTGCCCGAAAAAAAGGTCACAATATAGACACAAAAGGGAGCATCCATCACAGATTTCATTCCAAACAACTATATGTTTGGTGAAAGAAAGGTTTCAAGGCCTGTTGGGAAATTTGGTTAGATGTAATATTTGCCTTTGTGGGGATTGTATGCTCTACTTCACAAGCAGTATGATAGTATCTATTGATTATGTATGGTGCTCTTTCCCATATTATGCATATATAAAGTATTTCCATAGAAATTATGCCAACGGATGATATTTTTTGATTCAAAATAAATAAAGTAACAGCAGCATATTCCATATATCCACTACCATATATAAGTCATCGTTAAGTTATAAGTGTTAATGCCTCCGTTACAGTACATATATGTTAGTTTGTTCTGTAGGCATTGAAATCACTGCATACATTTATTCAAGTAAAACGATTGTTTGTTGCTACATACAACAATGTAACAAATACACTCAGACCCCATTCGACCGCAGGATGTTGGTTACAGTAGAGAATACTTTGGAAAGTTAATCCTGTGGTAAAGCGAATCACCACTTGCACGTAAATGAATCGAGACAATTTGAAATAAGTTACCATGTGGAAGACCGTGTTTCTAAAAATGGAGGGTCCGGGAAACGAGGTCTGAATGCTCTATGTTATTTCAGAATGAGAAGGTTTTTCTGTCCTCGGTTACTATTAAAATTGTTTGTTTTTGTAAATCGTATACATCTGCAAACCGAACATGATAATTGAATTATCAGTGTTCATCGTGGGAAAAACCAAATGAATGTCACTGCCTTGTAAGTTTCCTGTCTGTTGTATGGTATACATCCTGACGTAAGAGGTTTTTATTGTTGAAATATTGTTTGTGAACAAAAGACTACAACCAAAATGTATCCGTAACTGAAATTTATGAACAGTTTTTTTTTCTGTAAAAATCTAGTGTTGTTATATAAATAATAATCGATAATGAGATAGGATTTCGATGTCTTACAAATTCGCAGTATTCCTTAATAACGTCCAGAGAGTCTCTTAGACAAATACTACTGAACTGTGACATTCAACTGTTTATACTCTTTGATTTTCATATGTTGCTCATTTCAAAAATAGTTTTATTCAATAGTTATTAAATAACGGCTGTTAAGCTAAACGTGTATGTGACATACTTTGTTAAAAGTTTGTAGGTGTACCCTACCAATTAAAACTCATTCCAAATACAGAGATACATTTAAAATGAACAGCGCCCTTTTAAGTTCACAAACTGTTCAAAACATGATAACTTTTTCATGACTTGAATGTAACAGGATTCGTTCTGAACCGCTTTTACATCTAAGTACCTGATAACGCCAGTATTTGGCCTCAAAGCTGTCACAAAACGAAATATAATGCCACTTACAACCTGCTTTAAGTTGTTAACTTAAATAATGCGATCAAATGTTGAAATCTTGACAAGATTTGTATTTATTCGTTGTTTCCACTACATATGCTGCAAGCCTAAGATTAATCGATCTCGTGATGCAAGATCTCATTGTGTCAATGTTTGTTAAGACTCGCATTAAACCCTGTCAGCTCAAAGGTTTATTAGGTGCAGATTTTAGCGAAAGAATGGAAGAGATGACAGTTAAGATGGCGACTTAGCGAAAGTATTCTGCCTATTCAACAGACTTTGTGCTTTATTATTACAATATAAGCTATAGTCTCGAACAGACATTTTACTGGTTTTAGAAAGCACTGATTGAAAAGCATATAATTTGACTGCATGGGTCTTCATGACCTTTAAATGATATGATGCCACGGACCATTACTCATTAAAGACAATGTGCATCTACATTTAAATGAGGTCATATGTATCTATTTTACCTTATAAAACATGTAAATTGAAACATGATTAAGTAGAATGGAATATTCCTTTGGAATGAGTTGCTCCAATACCCTATCCGTATCCAAATGTACCTCAGACGAACGATTACAGCTTGCAAGATACATGTAGACAGGTAAACAAGTTACCAGCTTTTTTGTAATACAAATATACACTGCGGGGTATAATGATGGACAACTTGTATTTATGTATGTTCCAGATGAGGATGATTTTATTCAGGTAAAGAGGCCACCAGCCCATTATACATGTACAGAGTATGACAACAAGAGCGCTGTATTAAACATTTACATTGCAGCACTCAAAATTATTTTCAGTAAAGTGTTTCATAACAGGTATACCTTTGAAAAAGGAATTACGTTTTTTTTGTAGCAAGAAATATATATTTAGCCAAAATAACACAGGATTTGCTTGATGTGGAGCAAATTAACAACGATAATATCTCACGGGTAGGAACAGAGCAATAAAAACAAGGTAGGAGACAGACACGAATGTCACAATAAAACTGACACACCAGGCACAAAGGAATTAATCTTCGATATTTGGTTTTATACAAAAACGGGAGAACCTTTCATCTCTTGGAACGTTGTAATATCTGCCTGTTTCTGCTAAAATACTATGATTGGACCCAAGAAAATTAATTCGAAATAATGTTACATCTATGTATCGAATCCAGTTATGATATTGAAAACGATCCTTTATAGCAGAAAACAATACAAGCTTAGAACTACATGTAAATTGTATACTATCCTGACAATATCGATACATCTTTGCCAAAACTGATGAAAGAATATATCGGCTCTTCCAAAACCCTGTTGCATCAAAACCTCTCCGACGCCAGAAGAGAACAACAAAGCACTACCACTTTCTACCCTTTTATACTGGAAACTAAAGGCATTGTTCAATATGACAGTATTTCCTTGTGTTAATAATCTAAGCCAAATTTTAAAATTTTTTGAATAGTGAGATACTTTGAGAGATTGTCTAGACACGATACATTTAACAACATTTTTTGGAGTATTCCTATTCAGTCCCAAAGTTAATTTACAGAATTTAGTATATATTTTTTCACGACACATATGTCAAAATTGTTAACACTTTAACATCAAATATTTTAAAACAAGCATCTTGAGGCAGAGACGTAAATTTACCTAACCTAGATTAGTATTTGGATGATTTTCCAAGCTTGCTGGGCTAATGTTTTTTTTAGTTAAATACCAAGAACCGGAAGAGATAACTGGGCACATAGATATTTATAATTGGATACTGTTGACATTGCACTATTACCGATTTTAAACTTTTCCTGAGATCTTAACTTTCCACTTATATAGAATGAAAATAGAAATGGTGACAACTGACTGCCCTGTCTAACCCCGGAGAGACACTCAGAAAAAAATCTGTAAAACCATGATCTAATGAAACGCAAGATTTGACCGAGCCATACATGTTCTTAAGAACTCGAAATATTCGCCCCTTGACACCTCTTTTCCTGAGTTTGAAAAATAAACCATTTCTATAAACTGAGTCAAAGGCTCCCTCTAAATCGATAAAAGCATAATATAGTCGATTATTTATTAATCAATGTGTCTACACCAAAAATATAATCCGTAGTCTGAAAGCCCTTTCTAAATCAAGATTGTTCACCAACTTTATAACGGTCACGCAAGCTACCTTTCTTGAAGATTGGTAGAAGTGTACCAAAGGACCACTGGTCGGGAAAGATGG
This sequence comes from Gibbula magus, assembly GCA_936450465.1. Lineage (NCBI taxonomy): Eukaryota > Metazoa > Mollusca > Gastropoda > Trochida > Trochidae > Gibbula > Gibbula magus. The sequence goes on from OW388291.1 coordinate 45,281,395, forward strand.
CTGTAACCAATACAATATTAAACAGGTCCAACAGGAAAATCACAATTAAACCAGTTACGTCCCTTGTTTAATTGACCCTTCCTTGCTGTGGAAGGTTTGGTTTCACAGTGACTAGCACAAGCTGATGTTATGTTTATAAACAAATCAGTAGCACTATGAACATCGCTGTCGGTTATTGCATGATGGAATGACGTGTAGTTTTATTTTTGTAAGTTATTCCAATTGTTGATATATATTCGGATTTATGTCCCTCTTTCCATTTTTATCTGGTCCTAATGGGAAGCCGGTCAGAGGGATTTAGATAGAAGTGTTAATGTTGACAGAGAACGTTAGAGGCAAGTGGGTGGATTCAACTCGACTTGCAAAGATGAGATAAGTGAGAATGAGATTTCATATGTCAGCAGGTTATCATTTACACTATGGCCGTTGTTAGCAAAACAATTGTTCTTGCCTACTCCAGCATCACTACTAACACAACCTTTGCAGAGTCTGAGACCCGTAGTTTTACAGAAATCCAGTAGGTTTTGTCCTCTGTTGTTTATACCGTTGTCTTGTAAATGTCGTGGAATAATGTTACTGTCCTCTACATAATGTACATCGTAAGTATGTTGTGTCATCATTTTCAATGTAATCATTTGCACACTTTGTACGGACATTGAAATCCCTCATGATGAAGACATGAGAATGTGGGTAGTCTATGTAGTTTATGATTATTGACATCATTTTCAAGAATGGTAAACATATCATCTAGAGAATAAACACTGGATTTAGGTGGAGAATAATATACCAGAGCAAATAATACGGTTACACAAGATGTTTCGAATAAAAAAATAAAATGTATTTAGAGTCAGATTCCAAGATAGAGCATTATTCAGATATGACATCACTCACCAGATACAGCAGACTACCGGAGTTCCTCATGGCGTTACAGTGCTTTCGTCGAAGTTTGCTCAATTCCATTGAACACAAACACATCCGTTTCGTTTGCCCATGTTCCCACAAGACCAATAATATTGAAATTATTGATGTATTCATTAAATGATGGCACATTTATTTTCGATTTCAGACCTTCTATATTCCAGCACATCAATGTGATGTTCTTTGTGTTTGATGAGCCTTGACCAGCTTGCTATTGTCCGGAGGGAGGATGGTCATTTTCATGACTGTACGGTCTGGGCTGTTTCACGAGGTCTAGTTGAGAGGGGTCTGAATTATCTAGTTTGAACATATCATCGTCGATTTGAAGATTGGTGTGTCTCAGCACACTGAATTTATTTTTCTTTCATGCTTCATTCATGAATGGTTTTAGTTTGTTCCTGATACTGCGTTCTTCCTCCGTGAAGTCATGTGAAACATGTATTTTGGTGCCTTTCAGGAGTTTGGAAGACGTCATCACTTAGGATTTCTGTTTGGGTTGAGGTAAACGATTACTGGTCTAGATCCCTGGGTCTTAGACGGTTGTCTTCTTGCTGAGAGGACTGTTGCATGTTCACTCGGAAGTTTCAGTTTATTTCTAATATATCAATTATTTTGTCCTCTGTTTGTTCAAACGTTTCTCTGGCAGACTCTTCCACATTGTAGAATATAATGTTGTTTGCTTTCCATATTGTTTAATTGTCGTGATAACGACGAGACTTGTCCTTTTAAGTTACTGTCACTCATATCTTTTCTCATGTCACGAATTTCTTTCAAGAGTTCACTATTACTCGGCTCGCTCTATGAACGGTTTTGGGTTTGTCTCATCACTCTACCTGTATCCTGGGGACCGGGGCCTGGGCCTGGGTTTAAGTTGACATCGCTGCCCAATTGAATCAGTAGCATCACATTCACGACGACGACTGCTCTCACTATCCGACCTGTACCTGCTGGCCATTGCAACATGGCGACATGCATGGCTTGGGCCATCTTCGCTCAACGACCCATAAATGCTGTAAACATTGAGGCAAAACTGCGAGTGTTGCCTCTATAGGATGTAGTATCACAACCCATAGTTGTTTGGGACAGTACTTCCAGTACGTATAGGGTGTTACTTTGTTATAAAGTCCACATTTACTGCATTGTCGTCAGAGCTGTACTTCGAACGTGTTCACACCTTGTCACCAGGTGGCGCTTCAAATACTTCACTGCAACAAATGTTTTCTTGTTTGGAAGTCCCAAAAACATATCAAATTCCCATATTTGTCGAATGGACGTCTATGTTAACGAACGTTGGCAAATCAATAATGTGTAAATGAATAATTCCCTTATATCAACAACATCTAAGCAGCATATATATTTTTACTGCGCAATCACTAGCATCCATCATTACACATTGACAGAAAATAATTTATCAATATTTGTTAGACAATTTAAAAAAGTTATCTCAGAAATACATGTCAAAGAATTTTTAGCAACGAGATACTATAAATCAAATATTTGTCATATTTATTATGCGCTAAGTGATACCATTAGCGTGTCCAAAAGCTTATTTAAATGGTTTCGAATGAGGGAATAGTTTTTCAACAAGTATTATGTCTCTCCTTGAAAGTTTGAGTAATTAAAGTATCTACATAAACAATCCAAAATGCATCATTACTTTGTTTTGGTAAAGGCTTTGTTTCTATAGTTCGAATATGCCAAAATATATAGATCATAATGCAACTGACGAACCTATCGAATATGCCAAACTATATAGATCATAATGCAACTGAAGAACCTATCGAATATGCCAAACTATATAGATCATAATGCAACTCAAGAACCTATCGAATATACCAAACTATATAGATCATAATACAACTCAAGAACCTATCGAATATGCCAAACTATATAGATCATAATGCAACTGAAGAACCTATCGAATATACCAAACTATATAGATCATAATACAACTCAAGAACCTATCGAATATGCCAAACTATATAGATCATAATACAACACAAGAACCTATCGAATATGCCAAACTATATAGATCATAATACAACACAAGAACCTATCGAATATGCCAAACTATATAGATCATAATGCAACTCAAGAACCTATCGAATATGCCAAACTATATAGATCATAATACAACTCAAGAACCTATCGAATATGCCAAACTATATAGATCATAATGCATCTGAAGAACCTATCGAATATATCAAACTATATAGATCATAATGCATCTGAAGAACCTATCGAATATACCAAACTATATAGATCATAATACAACTGAAGAACCTATCGAATATACCAAACTATATAGATCTTAATACAACTCAAGAACCTATCGAATATGCCAAACTATATAGATCATAATGCAACTGAAGAACCTATCGAATATACCAAACTATATAGATCATAATACAACTAAAGAACCTATCGAATATGCCAAACTATATAGATCATAATGCAACTCAAAAACCTATCGAATATGCCAAACTATATAGATCATAATACAACCCAAGAACCTATCGAATATACCAAACTATATAGATCATAATGCAACCCAAGAACCAATCGAATATACCAAACTATATAGATCATAATACAACTCAAGAACCTATCGAATATACCAAACTATATAGATCATAATGCATCTGAAGAACCTATCGAATATGCCAAACTATATAGATCATAATGCATCTGAAGAACCTATCGAATATGCCAAACTATATAGATCATAATGCATCTGAAGAACCTATCGAATATACCAAACTATATAGATCATAATGCATCTGAAGAACCTATCGAATATACCAAACTATATAGATCATAATGCAACTGAAGAACCTATCGAATATGCCAAACTATATAGATCATAATACAACTCAAGAACCTATCGAATATACCAAACTATATAGATCATAATGCAACTCAAAAACCTATCGAATATGCCAAACTATATAGATCATAATACAACCCAAGAACCTATCGAATATACCAAACTATATAGATCATAATGCAACCCAAGAACCAATCGAATATACCAAACTATATAGATCATAATACAACTCAAGAACCTATCGAATATACCAAACTATATAGATCATAATGCATCTGAAGAACCTATCGAATATGCCAAACTATATAGATCATAATGCAACTGAAGAACCTATCGAATATACCAAACTATATAGATCATAATACAACTCAAGAACCTATCGAATATGCCAAACTATATAGATCATAATGCAACTCAAAAACATATCGAAAATGCCAAACTATATAGATCATAATACAACCCAAGAACCTATCGAATATACCAAACTATATAGATCATAATGCAACCCAATAACCTATCGAATATGCCAAACTATATAGATCATAATGCATCTGAAGAACCTATCGAATAAACCAAACTATATAGATCATAATGCATCTGAAGAACCTATCGAATATACCAAACTATATAGATCATAATACAACTCAAGAACCTATCGAATATACCAAACTTTATAGATCATAATGCAACTGAAGAACCTATCGAATATGCCAAACTATATAGATCATAATGCAACCCAATAACCTATCGAATATACCAAACTATATAGATCATAATACAACTCAAGAACCTATCGAATATACCAAACTATATAGATCATAATACAACCCAATAACCTATCGAATATACCAAACTATATAGATCATAATACAACTCAAGAACCTATCGAATATGCCAAACTATATAGATCATAATGCAACTGAAGAACCTATCGAATAAACCAAACTATATAGATCATAATGCAACTGAAGAACCTATCGAATATGCCAAACTATATAGATCATAATACAACTCAAGAACCTATCGAATATGCCAAACTATATAGATCATAATACAACTCAAGAACCTATCGAATATGCCAAACTATATAGATCATAATACAACTCAAGAACCTATCGAATATGCCAAACTATATAGATCATAATGCAACTGAAGAACCTATCGAATATGCCAAACTATATAGATCATAATGCAACTGAAGAACCTATCGAATATGCCAAACTATATAGATCATAATACAACTCAAGAACCTATCGAATATACCAAACTATATAGATCATAATGCAACTGAAGAACCTATCGAATATGCCAAACTATATAGATCATAATACAACTCAAGAACCTATCGAATATGCCAAACTATATAGATCATAATACAACTCAAGAACCTATCGAATATGCCAAACTATATAGATCATAATACAACTCAAGAACCTATCGAATATGCCAAACTATATAGATCATAATGCAACTGAATAACCTATCGAATATGCCAAACTATATAGATCATAATGCAACTGAAGAACCTATCGAATATACCAAACTATATAGATCATAATGCATCTGAAGAACCTATCGAATATACCAAACTATATAGATCATAATGCAACTGAAGAACCTATCGAATATGCCAAACTATATAGATCATAATACAACTCAAGAACCTATCGAATATACCAAACTATATAGATCATAATGCAACTCAAAAACCTATCGAATATGCCAAACTATATAGATCATAATACAACCCAAGAACCTATCGAATATACCAAACTATATAGATCATAATGCAACCCAAGAACCAATCGAATATACCAAACTATATAGATCATAATACAACTCAAGAACCTATCGAATATACCAAACTATATAGATCATAATGCATCTGAAGAACCTATCGAATATGCCAAACTATATAGATCATAATGCATCTGAAGAACCTATCGAATATACCAAACTATATAGATCATAATACAACTGAAGAACCTATCGAATATGCCAAACTATATAGATCATAATGCAACTGAAGAACCTATCGAATATGCCAAACTATATATATCATAATAAAAACCAAGAACCTATCGAATATACCAAACTATATAGATCATAATACAACTCAAGAACCTATCGAATATGCCAAACTATATAGATCATAATGCAACTCAAGAACCTATCGAATAAACCAAACTATATAGATCATAATGCATCTGAAGAACCTATCGAATATACCAAACTATATAGATCATAATGCAACTGAAGAACCTATCGAATATGCCAAACTATATAGATCATAATGCAACTCAAGAACCTATCGAATATGCCAAACTATATAGATCATAATACAACCCAATAACCTATCTGAATATACCAAACTATATAGATCATAATACAACACAAGAACCTATCGAATATACCAAACTATATAGATCATAATGCAACCCAATAACCTATCGAATATGCCAAACTATATAGATCATAATACAACCCAAGAACCTATCGAATATACCAAACTATATAGATCATAATGCAACTGAAGAACCTATCGAATATGCCAAACTATATAGATCATAATGCAACTCAAGAACCTATCGAATATGCCAAACTATATAGATCATAATACAACCCAATAACCTATCGAATATACCAAACTATATAGATCATAATACAACACAAGAACCTATCGAATATACCAAACTATATAGATCATAATGCAACCCAATAACCTATCGAATATGCCAAACTATATAGATCATAATACAACCCAAGAACCTATCGAATATACCAAACTATATAGATCATAATGCAACTGAAGAACCTATCGAATATGCCAAACTATATAGATCATAATGCAACTGAAGAACCTATCGAATATACCAAACTATATAGATCATAATGCAACCCAATAACCTATCGAATATGCCAAACTATATAGATCATAATGCAACTGAAGAACCTATCGAATATGCCAAACTATATAGATCATAATGCAACTGAAGAACCTATCGAATATACCAAACTATATAGATCATAATACAACTCAAGAACCTATCGAATATGCCAAACTATATAGATCATAATGCAACTCAAGAACCTATCGAATATGCCAAACTATATAGATCATAATACAACCCAATAACCTATCGAATATACCAAACTATATAGATCATAATACAACACAAGAACCTATCGAATATACCAAACTATATAGATCATAATGCAACCCAATAACCTATCGAATATGCCAAACTATATAGATCATAATACAACCCAAGAACCTATCGAATATACCAAACTATATAGATCATAATACAACCCAAGAACCTATCGAATATACCAAACTATATAGATCATAATACAACCCAATAACCTATCGAATATACCAAACTATATAGATCATAATACAACCCAATAACCTATCGAATATACCAAACTATATAGATCATAATACAACCCAATAACCTATCGAATATACCAAACTATATAGATCACAATACAACACAAGAACCTATCGAATATACCAAACTATATAGATCATAATGCAACCCAATAACCTATCGAATATCCCAAACTATATAGATCATAATACAACCCAAGAACCTATCGAATATACCAAACTATATAGATCATAATGCAACCCAATAACCTATCGAATATACCAAACTATATAGATCATAATACAACCCAATAACCTATCGAATATACCAAACTATATAGATCATAATACAACCCAAGAACCTATCGAATATACCAAACTATATAGATCATAATACAACCCAAGAACCTATCGAATATACCAAACTATATAGATCATAATGCAACCCAATAACCTATCGAATATGCCAAACTATATAGATCATAATGCATCTGAAGAACCTATCGAATAAACCAAACTATATAGATCATAATACAACCCAATAACCTATCGAATATACCAAACTATATAGATCATAATACAACCCAAGAACCTATCGAATATACCAAACTATATAGATCATAATACAACTCAAGAACCTATCGAATATACCAAACTATATAGATCATAATACAACCCAATAACCTATCGAATATACCAAACTATATAGATCATAATACAACCCAAGAACCTATCGAATATACCAAACTATATAGATCATAATACAACCCAAGAACCTATCGAATATACCAAACTATATAGATCATAATGCAACCCAATAACCTATCGAATATGCCAAACTATATAGATCATAATGCATCTGAAGAACCTATCGAATAAACCAAACTATATAGATCATAATGCAACCCAAGAACCAATCGAATATGCCAAACTATATAGATCATAATACAACCCAAGAACCTATCGAATATGCCAAACTATATAGATCATAATGCAACTGAAGAACCTATCGAATATGCCAAACTATATAGATCATAATGCAACCCAATAACCTATCGAATATGCCAAACTATATAGATCATAATACAACCCAAGAACCTATCGAATATGCCAAACTATATAGATCATAATACAACCCAAGAACCTATCGAATATACCAAACTATATAGATCATAATGCAACCCAATAACCTATCGAATATGCCAAACTATATAGATCATAATGCATCTGAAGAACCTATCGAATAAACCAAACTATATAGATCATAATGCATCTGAAGAACCTATCGAATATACCAAACTATATAGATCATAATACAACTCAAGAACCTATCGAATATACCAAACTATATAGATCATAATACAACCCAATAACCTATCGAATATACCAAACTATATAGATCATAATACAACCCAAGAACCTATCGAATATACCAAACTATATAGATCATAATACAACCCAAGAACCTATCGAATATACCAAACTATATAGATCATAATGCAACCCAATAACCTATCGAATATGCCAAACTATATAGATCATAATGCATCTGAAGAACCTATCGAATAAACCAAACTATATAGATCATAATGCATCTGAAGAACCTATCGAATATACCAAACTATATAGATCATAATACAACTCAAGAACCTATCGAATATACCAAACTATATAGATCATAATGCAACTGAAGAACCTATCGAATATGCCAAATTATATAGATCATAATGCAACTCAAAAACATTTCGAATATGCCAAACTATATAGATCATAATACAACTCAAGAACCTATCGAATATACCAAACTATATAGATCATAATACAACTCAAGAACCTATCGAATATGCGAAACTATATAGATCATAATGCAACCCAAGAACCTATCGAATATACCAAACTATATAGATCATAATACAACTCAATAACCTATCGAATATACCAAACTATATAGATCATAATGCAACCCAAGAACCTATCGAATATGCGAAACTATATAGATCATAATGCAACCCAAGAACCTATCGAATATACCAAACTATATAGATTATAATACAACTCAATAACCTATCGAATATACCAAACTATATAGATCATAATACAACTCAATAACCTATCGAATATACCAAACTATATAGATCATAATACAACTCAATAACCTATCGAATCTACCAAACTATATAGATCATAATACAACTCAATAACCTATCGAATATACCAAACTATATAGATCATAATACAACTCAAGAACCTATCGAATATGCGAAACTATATAGATCATAATGCAACCCAAGAACCTATCGAATATACCAAACTATACAGATCATAATACAACTCAATAACCTATCGAATATACCAAACTATATAGATCATAATGCAACCCAAGAACCTATCGAATATACCAAACTATATAGATCATAATACAACTCAATAACCTATCGAATATACCAAACTATATAGATCATAATACAACTCAATAACCTATCGAATATACCAAACTATATAGATCATAATGCAACCCAAGAACCTATCGAATATACCAAACTATATAGATCATAATACAACTCAATAACCTATCGAATATACCAAACTATATAGATCATAATGCAACCCAAGAACCTATCGAATATACCAAACTATATAGATCATAATACAACTCAATAACCTATCGAATATACCAAACTATATAGATCATAATGCAACTGAAGAACCTATCGAATATACCAAACTATATAGATCATAATGCAACTGAAGAACCTATCGAATATGCCAAACTATATAGATCATAATACAACTCAAGAACCTATCGAATATACCAAACTATATAGATCATAATGCATCTGAAGAACCTATCGAATATACCAAACTATATAGATCATAATGCAACCCAATAACCTATCGAATATACCAAACTATATAGATCATAATGCATCTGAAGAACCTATCGAATATGCCAAACTATATAGATCATAATGCAACTGAAGAACCTATCGAATATACCAAACTATATAGATCATAATGCAACTCAATAACCTATCGAATATACCAAACTATATAGATCATAATGCAACCCAAGAACCTATCGAATATACCAAACTATATAGATCATAATACAACTCAATAACCTATCGAATATACCAAACTATATAGATCATAATGCAACTGAAGAACCTATCGAATATACCAAACTATATAGATCATAATGCAACTGAAGAACCTATCGAATATGCCAAACTATATAGATCATAATACAACTCAAGAACCTATCGAATATACCAAACTATATAGATCATAATGCATCTGAAGAACCTATCGAATATACCAAACTATATAGATCATAATGCAACCCAATAACCTATCGAATATACCAAACTATATAGATCATAATGCATCTGAAGAACCTATCGAATATGCCAAACTATATAGATCATAATGCATCTGAAGAACCTATCGAATATGCCAAACTATATAGATCACAATGCATCTGAAGAACCTATCGAATATACCAAACTATATAGATCATAATGCAACCCAATAACCTATCGAATATACCAAACTATATAGATCATAATGCATCTGAAGAACCTATCGAATATGCCAAACTATATAGATCATAATGCAACCCAATAACCTATCGAATATACCAAACTATATAGATCATAATGCATCTGAAGAACCTATCGAATATGCTAAACTATATAGATCATAATGCATCTGAAGAACCTATCGAATATGCCAAACTATATAGATCATAATGCAACCCAATAACCTATCGAATATGCCAAACTATATAGATCATAATACAACTCAAGAACCTATCGAATATACCAAACTATATAGATCATAATGCATCTGAAGAACCTATCGAATATGCCAAACTATATAGATCATAATGCAACTGAAGAACCTATCGAATATACCAAACTATATAGATCATAATGCAACCCAATAACCTATCGAATATGCCAAACTATATAGATCATAATACAACTCAAGAACCTATCGAATATACCAAACTATATAGATCATAATGCATCTGAAGAACCTATCGAATATGCCAAACTATATAGATCATAATGCAACTGAAGAACCTATCGAATATACCAAACTATATAGATCATAATGCAACCCAATAACCTATCGAATATGCCAAACTATATAGATCATAATACAACTCAAGAACCTATCGAATATACCAAACTATATAGATCATAATGCATCTGAAGAACCTATCGAATATGCCAAACTATATAGATCATAATGCAACTGAAGAACCTATCGAATATACCAAACTATATAGATCATAATGCAACCCAATAACCTATCGAATATGCCAAACTATATAGATCATAATACAACTCAAGAACCTATCGAATATACCAAACTATATAGATCATAATGCATCTGAAGAACCTATCGAATATACCAAACTATATAGATCATAATGCAACCCAATAACCTATCGAATATACCAAACTATATAGATCATAATGCATCTGAAGAACCTATCGAATATGCCAAACTATATAGATCATAATGCATCTGAAGAACCTATCGAATATAACAAACTATATAGATCATAATGCAACCCAATAACCTATCGAATATACCAAACTATATAGATCATAATACAACTCAAGAACCTATCGAATATGCCAAACTATATAGATCATAATGCAACTCAAAAACATATCGAATATGCCAAACTATATAGATCATAATACAACCCAAGAACCTATCGAATATACCAAACTATATAGATCATAATGCATCTGAAGAACCTATCGAATATACCAAACTATATAGATCATAATGCAACTGAAGAACCTATCGAATATACCAAACTATATAGATCATAATGCATCTGAAGAACCTATCGAATATACCAAACTATATAGATCATAATGCATCTGAAGAACCTATCGAATATACCAAACTATATAGATCATAATGCAACCCAAGAACCTATCGAATATACCAAACTATATAGATCATAATGCAACTGAAGAACCTATCGAATATGCCAAACTATATAGATCATAATGCAACTCAAAAACATTTCGAATATACCAAACTATATAGATCATAATGCATCTGAAGAACCTATCGAATATGCCAAACTATATAGATCACAATGCATCTGAAGAACCTATCGAATATGCCAAACTATATAGATCATAATGCAACCCAATAACCTATCGAATATACCAAACTATATAGATCATAATACAACTCAATAACCTATCGAATATGCCAAACTATATAGATCATAATACAACTCAAGAACCTATCGAATAAACCAAACTATATAGATCATAATACAACTCAAGAACCTATCGAATATGCCAAACTATATAGATCATAATACAACCCAATAACCTATCGAATATACCAAACTATATAGATCATAATGCATCTGAAGAACCTATCGAATATACCAAACTATATAGATCATAATGCAACCCAAGAACCAATCGAATATACCAAACTATATAGATCATAATACAACTCAAGAACCTATCGAATATGCCAAACTATATAGATCATAATGCAACTGAAGAACCTATCGAATATACCAAACTATATAGATCATAATACAACCCAATAACCTATCGAATATACCAAACTATATAGATCATAATACAACCCAAGAACCTATCGAATATACCAAACTATATAGATCATAATGCAACCAAATAACCTATCGAATATGCCAAACTATATAGATCATAATGCATCTGAAGAACCTATCGAATAAACCAAACTATATAGATCATAATGCATCTGAAGAACCTATCGAATATACCAAACTATATAGATCATAATGCAACTGAAGAACCTATCGAATATGCCAAACTATATAGATCATAATGCATCTGAAGAACCTATCGAATATGCCAAACTATATAGATCATAATGCAACCCAAGAACCTATCGAATATACCAAACTATATAGATCATAATGCAACTGAAGAACCTATCGAATATGCCAAACTATATAGATCATAATACAACCCAAGAACCTATCGAATATACCAAACTATATAGATCATAATGCAACTGAAGAACCTATCGAATATGCCAAACTATATAGATCATAATGCAACTCAAGAACCTATCGAATATACCAAACTATATAGATCATAATGCATCTGAAGAACCTATCGAATATACCAAACTATATAGATCATAATACAACCCAAGAACCTATCGAATATGCCAAACTATATAGATCATAATGCAACTGAAGAACCTATCGAATATACCAAACTATATAGATCATAATACAACCCAATAACCTATCGAATATACCAAACTATATAGATCATAATGCAACTGAAGAACCTATCGAATATACCAAACTATATAGATCATAATACAACTCAAGAACCTATCGAATATGCCAAACTATATAGATCATAATACAACCCAAGAACCTATCGAATATGCCAAACTATATAGATCATAATGCAACTGAAGAACCTATCGAATATACCAAACTATATAGATCATAATACAACCCAATAACCTATCGAATATACCAAACTATATAGATCATAATGCAACTGAAGAACCTATCGAATATACCAAACTATATAGATCATAATGCAACCCAATAACCTATCGAATATACCAAACTATATAGATCATAATGCATCTGAAGAACCTATCGAATAAACCAAACTATATAGATCATAATGCATCTGAAGAACCTATCGAATATGCCAAACTATATAGATCATAATGCAACTGAAGAACCTATCGAATATACCAAACTATATAGATCATAATACAACCCAATAACCTATCGAATATACCAAACTATATAGATCATAATGCAACCCAATAACCTATCGAATATGCCAAACTATATAGATCATAATGCATCTGAAGAACCTATCGAATAAACCAAACTATATAGATCATAATACAACCCAATAACCTATCGAATATGCCAAACTATATAGATCATAATGCAACTGAAGAACCTATCGAATATACCAAACTATATAGATCATAATACAACCCAATAACCTATCGAATATACCAAACTATATAGATCATAATGCAACTGAAGAACCTATCGAATATACCAAACTATATAGATCATAATACAACTCAAGAACCTATCGAATATGCCAAACTATATAGATCATAATACAACCCAATAACCTATCGAATATACCAAACTATATAGATCATAATACAACCCAAGAACCTATCGAATATACCAAACTATATAGATCATAATGCAACCAAATAACCTATCGAATATGCCAAACTATATAGATCATAATGCATCTGAAGAACCTATCGAATAAACCAAACTATATAGATCATAATGCATCTGAAGAACCTATCGAATATACCAAACTATATAGATCATAATGCAACTGAAGAACCTATCGAATATGCCAAACTATATAGATCATAATGCATCTGAAGAACCTATCGAATATGCCAAACTATATAGATCATAATGCAACCCAAGAACCTATCGAATATACCAAACTATATAGATCATAATGCAACTGAAGAACCTATCGAATATGCCAAACTATATAGATCATAATACAACCCAAGAACCTATCGAATATACCAAACTATATAGATCATAATGCAACTGAAGAACCTATCGAATATGCCAAACTATATAGATCATAATGCAACTCAAGAACCTATCGAATATACCAAACTATATAGATCATAATGCATCTGAAGAACCTATCGAATATACCAAACTATATAGATCATAATACAACCCAAGAACCTATCGAATATGCCAAACTATATAGATCATAATGCAACTGAAGAACCTATCGAATATACCAAACTATATAGATCATAATACAACCCAATAACCTATCGAATATACCAAACTATATAGATCATAATGCAACTGAAGAACCTATCGAATATACCAAACTATATAGATCATAATACAACTCAAGAACCTATCGAATATGCCAAACTATATAGATCATAATACAACCCAAGAACCTATCGAATATGCCAAACTATATAGATCATAATGCAACTGAAGAACCTATCGAATATACCAAACTATATAGATCATAATACAACCCAATAACCTATCGAATATACCAAACTATATAGATCATAATGCAACTGAAGAACCTATCGAATATACCAAACTATATAGATCATAATGCAACCCAATAACCTATCGAATATACCAAACTATATAGATCATAATGCATCTGAAGAACCTATCGAATAAACCAAACTATATAGATCATAATGCATCTGAAGAACCTATCGAATATGCCAAACTATATAGATCATAATGCAACTGAAGAACCTATCGAATATACCAAACTATATAGATCATAATACAACCCAATAACCTATCGAATATACCAAACTATATAGATCATAATGCAACCCAATAACCTATCGAATATGCCAAACTATATAGATCATAATGCATCTGAAGAACCTATCGAATAAACCAAACTATATAGATCATAATACAACCCAATAACCTATCGAATATGCCAAACTATATAGATCATAATGCAACTGAAGAACCTATCGAATATACCAAACTATATAGATCATAATACAACCCAATAACCTATCGAATATACCAAACTATATAGATCATAATGCAACTGAAGAACCTATCGAATATACCAAACTATATAGATCATAATACAACTCAAGAACCTATCGAATATGCCAAACTATATAGATCATAATACAACCCAAGAACCTATCGAATATGCCAAACTATATAGATCATAATGCAACTGAAGAACCTATCGAATATACCAAACTATATAGATCATAATACAACCCAATAACCTATCGAATATACCAAACTATATAGATCATAATGCAACTGAAGAACCTATCGAATATACCAAACTATATAGATCATAATGCAACCCAATAACCTATCGAATATACCAAACTATATAGATCATAATGCATCTGAAAAACCTATCGAATAAACCAAACTATATAGATCATAATGCATCTGAAGAACCTATCGAATATGCCAAACTATATAGATCATAATGCAACTGAAGAACCTATCGAATATACCAAACTATATAGATCATAATACAACCCAATAACCTATCGAATATACCAAACTATATAGATCATAATGCAACCCAAGAACCTATCGAATATGCCAAACTATATAGATCATAATGCATCTGAAGAACCTATCGAATAAACCAAACTATATAGATCATAATACAACCCAATAACCTATCGAATATACCAAACTATATAGATCATAATACAACCCAAGAACCTATCGAATATACCAAATTATATAGATCATAATACAACTCAAGAACCTATCGAATATACCAAACTATATAGATCATAATACAACCCAAGAACCTATCGAATATACCAAACTATATAGATCATAATGCAACCCAATAACCTATCGAATATGCCAAACTATATAGATCATAATGCATCTGAAGAACCTATCGAATAAACCAAACTATATAGATCATAATGCAACCCAAGAACCAATCGAATATGCCAAACTATATAGATCATAATACAACCCAAGAACCTATCGAATATGCCAAACTATATAGATCATAATGCAACTGAAGAACCTATCGAATATGCCAAACTATATAGATCATAATGCATCTGAAGAACCTATCGAATATGCCAAACTATATAGATCATAATGCATCTGAAGAACCTATCGAATATGCCAAACTATATAGATCATAATGCAACCCAATAACCTATCGAATATACCAAACTATATAGATCATAATACAACCCAAGAACCTATCGAATATACCAAACTATATAGATCATAATGCAACCCAATAACCTATCGAATATGCCAAACTATATAGATCATAATGCATCTGAAGAACCTATCGAATAAACCAAACTATATAGATCATAATGCAACCCAAGAACCAATCGAATATGCCAAACTATATAGATCATAATACAACCCAAGAACCTATCGAATATGCCAAACTATATAGATCATAATGCAACCCAAGAACCAATCGAATATGCCAAACTATATAGATCATAATACAACCCAAGAACCTATCGAATATGCCAAACTATATAGATCATAATACAACTCAAGAACCTATCGAATATGCCAAACTATATAGATCATAATACAACCCAAGAACCTATCGAATATGCCAAACTATATAGATCATAATACAACCCAAGAACCTATCGAATATACCAAACTATATAGATCATAATGCAACCCAATAACCTATCGAATATGCCAAACTATATAGATCATAATGCATCTGAAGAACCTATCGAATAAACCAAACTATATAGATCATAATGCATCTGAAGAACCTATCGAATATGCCAAACTATATAGATCATAATGCATCTGAAGAACCTATCGAATATGCCAAACTATATAGATCATAATGCAACCCAATAACCTATCGAATATACCAAACTATATAGATCATAATACAACCCAAGAACCTATCGAATATACCAAACTATATAGATCATAATGCAACCTAATAACCTATCGAATATGCCAAACTATATAGATCATAATGCATCTGAAGAACCTATCGAATAAACCAACTATATAGATCATAATGCAACCCAAGAACCAATCGAATATGCCAAACTATATAGATCATAATACAACCCAAGAACCTATCGAATATGCCAAACTATATAGATCATAATGCAACCCAAGAACCAATCGAATATGCCAAACTATATAGATCATAATACAACCCAAGAACCTATCGAATATGCCAAACTATATAGATCATAATACAACTCAAGAACCTATCGAATATGCCAAACTATATAGATCATAATGCATCTGAAGAACCTATCGAATATGCCAAACTATATAGATCATAATGCAACCCAATAACCTATCGAATATGCCAAACTATATAGATCATAATACAACCCAAGAACCTATCGAATATGCCAAACTATATAGATCATAATACAACCCAAGAACCTATCGAATATACCAAACTATATAGATCATAATGCAACCCAATAACCTATCGAATATGCCAAACTATATAGATCATAATGCATCTGAAGAACCTATCGAATAAACCAAACTATATAGATCATAATGCAACCCAATAACCTATCGAATATGCCAAACTATATAGATCATAATACAACTGATGAACCTATCGAATATACCAAACTATATAGATCATAATGCAACCCAATAACCTATCGAATATACCAAACTATATAGATCATAATGCATCTGAAGAACCTATCGAATAAACCAAACTATATAGATCATAATGCATCTGAAGAACCTATCGAATATGCCAAACTATATAGATCATAATGCAACTGAAGAACCTATCGAATATACCAAACTATATAGATCATAATACAACCCAATAACCTATGGAATATACCAAACTATATAGATCATAATGCAACGGAAGAACCAATCGAATATACCAAACTATATAGATCATAATGCAACCCAATAACCTATCGAATATGCCAAACTATATAGATCATAATGCATCTGAAGAACCTATCGAATAAACCAAACTATATAGATCATAATGCATCTGAAGAACCTATCGAATATGCCAAACTATATAGATCATAATGCATCTGAAGAACCTATCGAATAAACCAAACTATATAGATCATAATGCAACCCAAGAACCAATCGAATATGCCAAACTATATAGATCATAATACAACCCAAGAACCTATCGAATATGCCAAACTATATAGATCATAATGCAACTGAAGAACCTATCGAATATGCCAAACTATATAGATCATAATGCAACCCAATAACCTATCGAATATGCCAAACTATATAGATCATAATGCAACTGAAGAACCTATCGAATATGCCAAACTATATAGATCATAATACAACTCAAGAACCTATCGAATATACCAAACTATATAGATCATAATGCATCTGAAGAACCTATCGAATATACCAAACTATATAGATCATAATGCAACTGAAGAACCTATCGAATATACCAAACTATATAGATCATAATGCAACTGAAGAACCTATCGAATATGCCAAACTATATAGATCATAATACAACTGAAGAACCTATCGAATATACCAAACTATATAGATCATAATGCAACTGAAGAACCTATCGAATATGCCAAACTATATACATCATAATGCAACTGAAGAACCTATCGAATATACCAAACTATATAGATCATAATGCATCTGAAGAACCTATCGAATATACCAAACTATATAGATCATAATGCAACTGAAGAACCTATCGAATATACCAAACTATATAGATCATAATGCAACTGAAGAACCTATCGAATATACCAAACTATATAGATCATAATGCATCTGAAGAACCTATCGAATATACCAAACTATATAGATCATAATGCAACTGAAGAACCTATCGAATATACCAAACTATATAGATCATAATGCATCTGAAGAACCTATCGAATATACCAAACTATATAGATCATAATGCAACTGAAGAACCTATCGAATATACCAAACTATATAGATCATAATGCATCTGAAGAACCTATCGAATATACCAAACTATATAGATCATAATGCAACTGAAGAACCTATCGAATATACCAAACTATATAGATCATAATGCATCTGAAGAACCTATCGAATATGCCAAACTATATAGATCATAATGCATCTGAAGAACCTATCGAATATACCAAACTATATAGATCATAATGCAACCCAAGAACCTATCGAATATACCAAACTATATACATCATAATGCATCTGAAGAACCTATCGAATATACCAAACTATATAGATCATAATGCATCTGAAGAACCTATCGAATATGCCAAACTATATAGATCATAATACAACTGAAGAACCTATCGAATATACCAAACTATATAGATCATAATGCAACTGAAGAACCTATCGAATATGCCAAACTATATACATCATAATGCAACTGAAGAACCTATCGAATATACCAAACTATATAGATCATAATGCATCTGAAGAACCTATCGAATATACCAAACTATATAGATCATAATGCAACTGAAGAACCTATCGAATATACCAAACTATATAGATCATAATGCAACTGAAGAACCTATCGAATATACCAAACTATATAGATCATAATGCATCTGAAGAACCTATCGAATATACCAAACTATATAGATCATAATGCAACTGAAGAACCTATCGAATATACCAAACTATATAGATCATAATGCATCTGAAGAACCTATCGAATATACCAAACTATATAGATCATAATGCAACTGAAGAACCTATCGAATATACCAAACTATATAGATCATAATGCATCTGAAGAACCTATCGAATATACCAAACTATATAGATCATAATGCAACTGAAGAACCTATCGAATATACCAAACTATATAGATCATAATGCAACTGAAGAACCTATCGAATATACCAAACTATATAGATCATAATGCATCTGAAGAACCTATCGAATATGCCAAACTATATAGATCATAATGCATCTGAAGAACCTATCGAATATGCCAAACTATATACATCATAATGCATCTGAAGAACCTATCGAATATACCAAACTATATAGATCATAATGCAACCCAAGAACCTATCGAATATACCAAACTATATAGATCATAATGCATCTGAAGAACCTATCGAATATACCAAACTATATAGATCATAATGCATCTGAAGAACCTATCGAATATACCAAACTATATACATCATAATGCAACCCAATAACCTATCGAATATGCCAAACTATATAGATCATAATGCAACCCAAGAACCTATCGAATATACCAAACTATATAGATCATAATGCATCTGAAGAACCTATCGAATATACCAAACTATATACATCATAATGCAACCCAATAACCTATCGAATATACCAAACTATATAGATCATAATGCATCTGAAGAACCTATCGAATATACCAAACTATATAGATCATAATGCATCTGAAGAACCTATCGAATATACCAAACTATATAGATCATAATGCATCTGAAGAACCTATCGAATATACCAAACTATATACATCATAATGCAACCCAATAACCTATCGAATATACCAAACTATATAGATCATAATACAACCCAAGAACCTGTGCACGAGCACATGTACATGTAATCGAGTTTTTATTAGAATCAGTGTTTCTGTTTACTAACAAGAATGTAATCCCCGGGCAAAATAAACGTTCCCTCATATTCAACAGTGAAAGAAACGTGTAATTTGAATGTCTTTGATAAGAGTATCCTTTATAAAGAAGTTCTACTTCAAGGGCTGACCCATTACTTAATCACACAATATTTGCCGCCAAAAGACACATTTATATTTGCAGCTTAAAATCAATTATGCCAAAATTTAAAACATTTGTTAAAATCTTAAAAGACATATTTACAGTTGCAAAATTCATATCCAAAAGAAATCATGACTTTGACATTTTCTCCAAAAAAGGCTTCCTCTATTTCCAATCTTTAACCCAGAATGACTGTTTATGTTTACTGTTTTAAACTCTGGAATCCGTTATGAATACTGCACTTATACTTGTATCAGCTTTGACAATCTTGTAGATGAAACATACATATACCACTGGGAACAGTAAAAACATTTTGAAAAAAAAAAGTTCTAACAATATCATCAATAAGGGTATGATACTATAACTGTTTATGTGTGTTCAAACAGTTGCATGGGGTGCTGATATTTAGTGTTAATATTGGGTATTTAATTTACAAATTGATTAAATATCTTATTAATATAGCGTATGCTATCGACATAGATTACTTACTTTATAGATTGTGACGCATCATTCCAGTTATAACATATCTAATAATTTCTATCATTTTGTTGCAACTTGTGCAAAAGTTACTTTATCGTGAATGAATTTGTTGGTATTACATTGCATTGTGAAAATGGAAAAATGATAATTAATTATGTATTTCTTCCTACACATTTAGGTCCTGTAGAATCATTGTTTCATATGATATTTTATTGTACCTTTATAAATCCTTTGTTTGGTACTATTCAATACTCAATTTCCGTCAACCTGATTTTTATATCATATGTCACAGATTTAGTATCCCAACTTTTCCCCTTTATTGACAAGAACTATTTTAGATATTTAACAATGTAAACATAACGCCTTGTTTTCTATTCTTTATCGCTTGTATAAAACTGTGTACTTAAATACATCTGAAAAGAATACCAATTATTGAAAATCAATTGTGATATAAACATGCCTTCATAAAAAGCATATAATGGAATACTGATTTGTTTTATAATATAAGATCCATACCATCATGACAATGCTTTAATATTGATGTATATCATTTCGAGTGAATTGTTTTGTGCTTAAGTGGTTGATACCGTGAACGAATTTCACGGTCTGGCATTCATGTAGGGATGACGCATTTGGTACGTTGGAATAACATTAGAAGGCATCGACATTTTTAAACAAGAGTCATCAGAAGATGACATATCCCACCGGTTCCACAAAATGTGTAAAACACATCTTTTACAGATACTTGTGTATCTACTACCGTACTTCAGTTAGTGAGTATTACAGAGTTTCAGGAATGTTAAGGTTTTTAGACTTCTGCTCCAGAAGCAGTCAAAATCAACAACAACCAACATCCCTCTCATGTTTCTATGGAAACAGAAAAAAATAAATTTTTCAGAAAAAATCTGATAATATCAAAAGGCACTTCAGTCAATGGGTTACACATGCAAAGTTTCAGGAAGATATGATGAACGGTTTTGGAGCTGTGCTCCGGAAACGAACCTGTCTCTGAACAAAGTCCAAACTTCAACATGTCAACGTTTCTATGGAAACGAAAAAAAAAAATGTTCAGAAATCTGAAAATATCAAAAGGCACCACTTCAGTTAGTGGCTAATACACATGCAAAGTTTCAGGAAGATATGATGAACAATTTTGGAGCTGTGCTCCGGAAACGAACCTGTCTCTGAACAGAGTCCAACTTCAACATGTTTCTATGGAAACGAAAAAAAAATAAAATTTTCAGAAATCTGAAAATATCAAAAGGCAACACTTCAGTTGGTGGGTAATACACATGCAAAGTTTCAGAAAGATATCATGAATGGTTTTCGAGTTCTGCTCCGGAAACGAAATGATTACGGACGGACGGACAGACGGACGGGGCGATGACTATATCCCACGGTATTACATACCGGTGGGATAAAAAACAACGTTAAAGGGAGCTCTATTTAATCTGAAGACATAAGTATTTCGCGACCGGCATTTACATTTAAGATTAATCAAACTTTCAATCTCAACTGTTACACTAATGCCTTATCGAAATAAATCTGGTTTGTTCTGAAACACGACACGACATAAAAAGGTAGGCTACATATAATTGATTACCGTTTTAAACATATTTGGCGACTGAATATAATAAAAGATACAGCATTAATGTACTTACTGATCTCTTATCGACAGAAAACGATGACGACGAAGACTTTTTTCCGAAATCAATATCCAATCATGTTAAGTTGGTAGATGAGCCTGAGGTTAGTTTTCAGTGAAATCTAGACGATGAGATTAGCCCTACTGCAGGCTCTCTACTACTCAACATTATCCATGAGAAAAAATTATCCAGACACCTTTCAACTGAATGTTTAATGTGGCAGTAATGTGTTTTCAATCTGACCCGTCTGGAGTCAAGCTGATTTCTGTGGTATTGACACTTCGTATCACATGGTTCGGGAGTGATTTTCTTTTGATCTTTGATTGTGAAAACTGCAATCGTCTCTCCAGTTGCAAAGGGTTATTTTATTGTAAATGAAATTGCACCCAAGTATCAGTCCAATACTGTGCAATAAGTGATAGTTCGGTTGATATCTTAAAGGTTAATATGCACGACGATCACATGAGATAATTATGAATGATTATTCCACTCATGGAAATATGATGATTCAATTCATTGTATGTTATATAATGCCACGGATTTGAATGAACGTCAATTTACATGATATTTGCACTAAAATCCAAACTTTTCGTACGCAGCTGTATATTGTGCTTGCATTGTAATAGTGCCAAATAACGACCTACAAACGAACATGATATAATCTATATAATCTTTGTAATATTGTAACTATAACGTTCAATTTAAACTAATGTATTACAAGTACGATATCTGCACTGATATAGTTAAACAGGATACTTGACTTATAAATAGATACAGTGCATCTACTGCAATGACGCAATAAGATAACTTAAGGAGAGATGGGACGATGAAATAAAATATTTTAGAATTCGTTTATGTTTTTGAAATATACTCCCGACCAAAAGAAACGCCTACTTTATGTTCCTTAAAATGAAAGATGCAATAACTTCTTAAATATAATTAATGGCGGTCTCCACGTTATGCTGAAGCAATAACTAATATGAAAGTCCATTGAAATCGTGGTAAACTGTGATTCGAGTCAATAACATTCATGAAAACCACGCTTAATGAAGACTGCTATTTTCGCTTGATTCACTTGCGCACCTTAACCACGTACACCGGCAGCATCATCACTACTTTAACGCAATGCGTGCCTGTATTGTTGCTCGTGGTTGTATGAACATCTTTTGAAAAAAAAAAAATTCTGATCAAGCACTGATCGAAAACTGAACAATTATTTTCTCATTTCAACAATCGTCCTTCTTTCGTGACATGAACTTCTGAAATTCAAATATATAATGCAGAAATGGTGCAACTTCATTATGTTATAATATTCCTAAACTGTTCATAACAGTTTTTACAATCGCTGGAAATACATCTAGTGGGCGTTTCTTTTGTAGAAGTATTGGAGAAGGTAGTCATGACCCGCTTGAATCAACATCTGAAGAAGCATGATTCGTGTGAAGTCTTCCAATCAGCATACAGAAAAAGACACTCCACAGAGACCGCTCTACTACGTGTCCAAAACGACATCCTGAGAGCAATGGACCAACAAAACGTTGTTCTCCTTGTTATGCTTGACCTCTCCTCAGCCTTTGATACAGTTGACCACAAGATCCTTCTGGCACGGCTCGAGCACACTTTTGGATTGTCAGGAACTGTTCTTGATTGGTTCCTATCATAACTCAGCAACCGTTCAATGCAGGTGAAGGTGGATGGAGAATACTCACCGACACGGACCCTGGAGCATGGGGTCCCACAGTGATCTGTCCTTTGACCGGTTCTTTTCTCAACGTACATCTATCCTTTAGGCACAATCATCAGAAACTTTGACATGAATTTTCATCTATACGCCGACGACAATCAGCTGTATCTGTTTGTTAAACCAGTTCATCTCGCAGCATCTCAGGCCTTGATTGAAGCATGTATATCTGAACTTGGAAAGTGGATGAAGTGTAACTTCCTGAAACTGAACATGGATAAGACCGAGTTCATGATCCTGGGTACGAAGCAACAGCTTCAGAAGATCATCCCCAAACCACTCTAAGTTTGCGACGTCACAGTAACACCTGTGTCAGAGATGAAGAACCTTGGTGTGTGTTTTGAAAGTACCATGTCAAGTGACCGACAAGCACTTGTCACTGCAAAATCTGCAAACAATAATCTGAGAAACATCGGAAAACTCAGCAAATATCTGGATGAAGAAACCACCAAACTGCTTGTCCATTCATACGTCACCTCCAGACTCAACTATGGAAACTCCCTCCTCGCACAGACTACATCACATAAGCACCTGCAACTGATCCAGAACCATGCGGCACGGATCGTAACACGCTCTGCAAAGCACATTCACATCACTCCTGTACTGTACAATCTCCACTGGCTTCCAGTTCAACAGCGAGTTATATTCAAACTTCTCTGCGTCATCTTCTCTGTCCTGAACGACGCAGCCTCACCAACCTATCTCAAAGACCTCATCCAAACACACATGCCAACCAGGACTCTGCGATCCAAAGACCAACTCCTGTTGTCAATCCCTGCAACAAGAACTCGCTTAGCAGAAAGATCCGTCTCTGTTGCAGGACCAAAATTGTGGAACTCCCTTCCCATAGAGATACGATCAGCTCCCGACTACCAGAACTTTCGAACCCAGCTAAAGACATATCTATTCAGACAATACTTCCCATGAACTATCCCAGACTTTATAAAGCGCCGCAGAGCAGTTGTATAATTGGAAGTTGGTTTGCTATACAAGTTCATTATTATTTATTTTGGCCGGCAGTATAGAAAGTTTATTATGTCTTTTATCCAAATATATAAGAATATTTCGGGGTCACCAAACGATTTAAAGAGTTATCGGCATAAATAATAATACACCCATCGGCAAATTACGTCATTTTTGACTGATTTGGTGTATTTAAGTAAAGCTCTCGATGTCAACGAATAAACTCTGAATCCTTTCAGATACATTTCGATCACATACGGGGATATATAGCAAATATATATTTTGAAAAAAATTGAAGCTGGAAAGAGAACCAAAATCAAACTTTTTGATTAAAATCGGCATTTGTATTATCGTGTTTCGCATGTTCAACAGGATTTGTAACTAACACACATATTTTAGATATTGCTTAAACTTTACTATGATATATATGATGTTCGCAGTTAACTGAACAAAAGAATTCAGAAATAATAATAGGGGGTCACTTTAACGTCATTTTTTAAATTACCTACTATACTAATGTTATTTTTAAGACTTTTTTTCATTGATAATAAAATTAATAATTAAGAAATTATTAATATTATTTAATACTGCTAACGAATTCTAAACAATTCGTGAAGTAGTGTTGTGGACCTATTCAGAGAGAGGTAAAAGAGGATACGTGCCAGAGCAAACTTGTTGATGCACTAACTGACTAGGTAATAATATCATATTATTGTTAAAATGTACCTGTAGTCTAAACTCTTGACATTTCCCTCAAATACCATGTGTCATGTGGAATAAGCATCCTCTGTACTTCGCCTACGAGAGTACTTTCTTGAATGCCTTCCAGGCTGCCATCTCAATATCCTATGGACTATGGGCAAGACAACAAACGTGTCTCATATTAGAAATCTTTTATTTACTCATGGTTTTGGCTTTCTGTGGTTTACTCAAACAGTTGGTAATGTTAACTTATTTCTTAAGCAATTAAGACAACAATCTGTTAATATGTACAATCAAGAATGGCATTCCACTTTAGACAACAGTACAATATATCAATTGTATCGATCGGCAGTATGTTAATTCAAACATAGCTAAATAGCTATCTGTGTAGATGTCCAGAAATATCAGACAAACATTTGTTAATTTTCGATTGGGCCTATTAAACCTATCGGTAAATGCTTTTAGACGATATTCCAAAGAAAGAAGTTTGGGAGGATGTCCATTATGTAAATCAGCTATAGAGGATGAATTCACCTTTCGTTTGTATGTCTATATTATAATGACTTAAGAACAAAAATACATCCCGAATCATTACCTTTTAAAATATCCTTCAACTGCCTTTGTTTCCATTTTGTCTTCCAAAAATGACAATGTTACACGCAGTTTAGCGCTCTTTGTAAAACATGACGTCACCCTAAGAAGCAATCTATTATCAGAACGGTAATTGTTGTAATGTACATGCTGCAATAGTCACCATATTGTCCTTGTCCTGGCACAAAGCACATAGGAAGGGAAAATCTTCTGTAGGATGTCCTCGTATATTGCTGTGCATAAGTCAGTACCAGTCAGTCAGCCCGGTGTGTCCACTCCCCACATTGATCACAAGATATGGAATGCTGGTTCTTTCTCACAGTCGTCTCACAGCTGATGCATAGCTATAGCACAGACATGAGGAAAGATGACTGACCAGCGGTTTGCAGTCCGTTCAGCAATTAGTATTGAGCAACTCCGATTAAGGAAGAATTGAGCGGTCGTTTTAAAGGATGTTAACTTTTCACTTCTAAAAACAACTGGTCCATGTTCACAAGTTTGTGATAACCAAAGTTTCAATATGTTATACTATTCAAAGACATGACCTCTTATTTAATCTAATCCAGTTCCAGTTTCAGTAATGTTGGTGAGCGCGTTCGGCTTCGGATCAAGAGGTCCGGGGTTCGAATCCCGAAAGGGGCACGGCAAATTTGTCTGCAGTAGAGAACTGTTCTACATGCAGTCAGGTTTGGGTGCAATGCTACACTGAATTTCAGTGCAGTACTACCCATGATTCGCTAGTTCCAGCCGATGCTCGCAGGTTTCACCGCAATGCATATCCACATGGCGTTGTGGGCTTTCTCCCTGCCATAATAGTAGCAGCCGATATAAGTGAAATAATTTTGAAAGCGGCGTTAAACCCCAACTCACCTCACCTCACCTCCAGTAATGTTGTTGTCGTATATCATATCAGATAGCAAAATAATGACAATTATCCACATTCTGAATCTAAGTGTAGGCCCAATGTGATTGAGGTACAGAGGAATGGAATCCGTCCATCCAACAAGTTTAAAGAATTAACCAAATTTGACTTCATGATGTGTATTTTTATGTTTAATCAATTATTTGATCCTGGAAACTATGACACTGTCCTAATATTCTGCAGTAGTTTATTAAATGTCAGTTCTTACTTTCATCAGATAATTGACATCACAACAATTTTAATATGAAATGTTCTCTGAGTACATTGAATTGTGAACGTTTTCATTCACATTTTTATAGCTACAAAGAAATTGCTAATGTTAGTCTAGAAGAATGCGCAATTATGTACCATGTCGGTGAGACTTACATGTATCTTAAGAAGGCGTTCGTTTTGCGTCCGATATCAGCAATTATTTGAGGCCTAACTGTACAAAATTGCTTTAATGGAGGTCAACAAGGTTATTGGTACTTGGAACGATTTTCTTTGTCAAATTCTAAGTTTAAACCTCTCATTGGCTTCCTCATGGATAAGTTTATATGCAGTATAAGCTGTAAACCAGGAAAACAAACATTTGGCATGCACATTATACCATTTACAAAAATGACTTTTAACATAGTCAATGATTTAATTATCCCCGCCTCTCCACTTGTTCAATGCCTGAAATTAAATTTCTGTATACATTATCATTCAAACAGGCACGTTGACACCTAAACTCTTTTCACCCAAAGGCAAAATACAACGATACAATGCAAGATACAAGATATTTCAATCCAAGAGGGATCCATAAGACTGAAAAAGAGTTACATCATGTCTTCAGAGGCCAACTAAACTAAATGTGAATTTCAATATATTATCTCTTCTTATTTCCGAAAAACTCAAGTTTTCGACGACATAGGCGAGTTAAAAAGGGTTCCTCGGTTTTATCATGTGTTATTCTCCATGTACATTGATCACAGCAGTTAATGAAATGTCCGATATTAAATTTATTTATTGTTTATGTTTTTAACTATAGAATGAAATTAGATAGCCAAAATTCGGAATTCAGCAGATTGTATGACGTACATGTATGACACATGGTGGTTGGTGATAATCCTTTTATCAGACGAGGTAAGTGTATTTTGCACGAAACGGACGTGTCCTTAATTGGAATTGGTGGAATATAAGGTGGAGATGAATGAGATCAAAAACATGTAAAAAATCGTGCATAAATTTAATCCTAAAGTGGTAAATTTACAAAATAATTTCGTTAGAATTTTTTTTTAATTAAAAGTTAAACGTAAATGACAACGAATGAAAGAACAAACTCTGTACTTGTCTTTTTATAACAATTTGACATTCTTGCCAAAATGTTGAACTGAATTTGTATATTTTCTATCCGTATTATGATGCCAATAGCAATGTCGTTTCTGATTTTAATTTAATATACTCATCCATTTTCAATTAAAACATATTTTGGTATGATTTTATGTTTGTTGTGCAACAATGGGCGTGGTTCACCGAAAGGATTGTTGACCCAATTCATTGCTGAAGTACCTGAGAGTTTGAAGGGTGGTTCCCTGCCCGACACCGAGACTTATGATGTCACCATAGGTAAGTTACTATATTCAATGCGTTCCTCTGTTCACCCTGTGTGGGCCTGGTGTAAGATCTGGCGATGACCTTTACTTAAGCAGCTCATGTTAAAGCAGGGAGATACTGGTGGAAGCACAACGTCAATAATGTGGATATTTGTGGCTATATAAAAACAATCCATTATTAGTATGTTCTTTCTTTTGCAATTTAGTTTATTTGTTCTGGAAAGATTGCATTGTCTTGGTCACCGCAGACATCCATTTCCAATGTTAGGCAACATTAAAATAATATGGCAAGTGCTATCCTTATCGTCCAAGTCCATACC
Organism: Gibbula magus; assembly: GCA_936450465.1. Taxonomy (NCBI): domain Eukaryota; kingdom Metazoa; phylum Mollusca; class Gastropoda; order Trochida; family Trochidae; genus Gibbula; species Gibbula magus. The sequence goes on from OW388291.1 coordinate 45,311,765, forward strand.
ATATCGTGTAAAGCTTTCTGAACGTTGATATGTTCATCTCGTGTGAATGGAATGAATGACCTGAATTGACTAGAGTTCACAAATGGAATAGCAACTATAAAGCACTTGCCAAACTTCAAGTGACTGACCCTTATGATTTGTAAGCAATTCTATCACAAATTGACAAATGATTTTTGACTTCCTTATGAGAGTGAACGATGTCTCTTTTCGTAAGTTCAACAAAACGTACTTGTTCAACAATGAGTGATTTAAGATGTTATACCTGCTTTCAAAACCTTCGTCATTTCCAATTCACTTGTGAATCTCAACTGCAGCCTTCCCTGGATCGACATTAGTGTTGCTTCATTTGGAAGTCCTCATTTATCATCAGCAGTCAATGGAAACAGTTGCTCAAGAAAAGGTATTAACGCATCCACACTCCTCAACTCATCAACCATAATAATCGTATCTTAAACGGCAATGATCAGATAGTCATCAAATGTAGCTAAAGGAGTCAGGTCGGAATGACATGTCAATTAGATTTTAAGTACACCTATTTCGGCCAACTGATAGCAATTTGATTTGTGCAAGTAACATTTGTCATCTTAAAAATTATGAATTCCCAGCATCATTTTAGATACACACCAATATGAATTTGTCCACCAAATATCTGGGTCTACAGTAGAACACGGATATAGTGAACGAACAAATGGATATAGAGAACAAATTTGTAAGTCTGGTCAAACGCCCATTATAATATGCCAAACGTGAATAGCGAACAGCGGATACAGCAAGCTTAATTCTTTGGTCCCTTTGAGTTCGTTATATCCGTGTTCCACTGTTTCATACTAATGGTCATACTTTCATTTTGTATACTTGCACCACTTCCTAGATATATATTTTGATGGAAAAGATAAAATGTTGTCCTCTCTCGTAATTATTTGTTTCAACAAAACAAAAAAAGAAAGTCCTACAACTTTGTCATTGTTATCTCATCTGACCTGAAAGGCCCGATGGGCTTATGGCATGGCATAGTGTCCTGCGTCCGTCCGTCTGTAAACTTTTCGCATTTTCGTCTTCTCCTCCAGAACCACTAGGTCTAGGGAGCTGAACATGTGTGTGCAGTCTCCTTAGCTAATGGGGATTCTAAATTGTGGATTCCGTGACCCTATGACAACCTTAAAAACATATTTTCATCTTCTCCAGTTCCAAAAGGTCTGGAGAGCTGAAAAGCTGTGTACAGACTCTATAGCTCTATGGGGATTTTAAATTGTAGATTTCGTGACCCAGTGACCCAAAACAGGGTCACAGGGGTCACAACCCAAAATAACTATTTATACACATTCAGTTTTATGTTTTGTTTTTACTGCAAAACACTAGACTGCTTACTAATGCTGTCCATTTTGATATAGCAACGATAGTAGTGTTTATATGGCGTTTGCAGACGTTTACTTATATTACTGTGTAATATTTAGTGAACAAAATTGATATAATTTGTCATAAATTTGTTATAAAACCACAACTTTATCAATCAGGGTCACAGGGGTCACAACCCCAAAAAAAACTGTTTATACACATTCAGTTTTATGTTTTATTTTCGCTGCAAAACACTAGACTGCTTACTAATGCTGTCCATTTTGATATAGCAACAATAGTAGTGTTTATTTGGCGTTTGCAGACGTTTACTTATATTACTGTGTAATATTTAGTGAACAAAATTGATATAATTTGTCATAAATTTGTCATAAAACCACAACTTTCAATCTGATGTCTATTTATCCTCCTAAAATTGTCTGGGATGTTTACATACAACGTAAAGAATATATTTTTCCATATTTGGGCAAATTTTCTACCAAAAATAAACTCATCAGGAAAGTTGATGGCATGCCTATATTGATTTCTGTGTAAAATCATACAGCAAACGTGAAGGCACGTACAGTGATTAACGACTCTGAAATCAATGCCAATTTGGGCTGTCTGTAATGGTCAAGAAAAACACAAGCTGATACACATTGAAAAAGCCTCTGGAAGGGGAGTTTCCAGTCACTGATGTGACCAACCTTGGCTCAACAGAAAACTGTATGCAAAACATGTTTAGAGTGAAAGGCACACGCTGAAAAAGTCGTATTGGCATTACAGTAAAGTTATGCCAATACAATTTTCTACACATTTACAATAGTAATCAAAGAGCGATAGCAAATAGATAAGTTAATATAACAAAACATTCTTTACTAGGGAAATTATGAATAAGTTCTTTATAGCTTCAATGTAGCTTAAACGAGTGGGACATTTTCTATTAATACTTACTAAACATCACTGCAATGAATGAAAAACAGGTGTCTGATGTTGATTAAGTCAGCCACAAAATATCTCTTCATTTATGAAAACGTTTAGCAGTATATTAACAGACAATAAAGACAGTTTACATCTATAGATTCCAGCCTTCATCTATTAATCTAAAAGCATTTGCCAGAAAAAGGTCCCAAAATAAACACATAAGGGAGCATCCATCACAGATTTCATTCCAAGCAATTATATGATTGGTGAAAAAAAGGTTTCAAGGCCTGTTGGGAAATTTGGTTAGATGTAATATTTGCCTTTGTGGGGATTGTATGCTCTACTTCACAAGCAGTATGATAGTATCTATTGATTATGTATGGTGCTCTTTCCCATATTATGCATATGTAAAGTTTTTCCATAGAAATTATGCCAACAGATGATATATTTTGATTCACAATAAATACAGTAACAGCAGCATATTCCATATATCCACTACCATATATAAGTAATCGTTAAGTTAGAAGCGTTAATTCCTCCATTACAGTACAAATATGTTAGTTTGTTCTGTAGTCATTGAAATCATTCAAGGCCTGTTGGGAAATTTGGTTCGATGTAATATTTGTCTTTGTGGGGATTGTATGCTCTACTTCACAAGCTGTATGATAGAATATATTGGTTATGCTGGTACTCTTTCCTATATCATGCATATATTATAATGTTTCATAATCATTTCTGTCAACGAATCATCCGTTTTGATTCACAATTAAAAGGGTAACAGCAGCATATTCCAATTTGTTTTCACTACCGTATGTATCTATATATATAATCATTGTAAGCTTAGTATTCTTAATAATCGGGCAATAACATAAATGAATATGAGAGCCTTGTACGTTTAAATTGAAATAAATTGGTACTACATTAAACTAATTGAGTTTATTCTGTTATTTATTGTCAGACATAAATAACAAGAGGGTTGTATTGCTTAAAGTTTGTTTGTAGACAGAAAATGTATCCGTAACTACAATTCATGATTTTTCCTAGCAGGTTGTTGTTTGTTTTGGGAAATCTTAGTGTCCTTAAAAACAATTTAATCGGAAATTCGCTAGAAAAGGTTCGGAAAGGTTTCTAAACAAATATCATTGACTTATGACATTCAATTCAATAGTGTGGGTCAACCTAGTTGGATTATCAATACTAATTTCAAAATCTTTTCATTTAATATTTCGAATAAATAACATAATCAAATAACGACTGTTAAGCTAAATGTATACATGCCATTCTTTGCCTTGTGTTTGCACATATAACCTATCAATTATAATGCATAGAAACATAGAGATACACCTATTTAAAATCAACTGCGCTCTTTTAAGTCAGAAAGTGTTAAAATAGGTCATACAGATGAAAACTTTTGTAACATGATTTGTTTTGATCCACTTTTACATGTAAGTACCTGATAACGCCAGTATGTAGCCTCAAAGCTGTCACAAAACGAAATATAATGCCACTAACAACCTGCTGTTAAGTTTTTAATTTACAAATAATGAAGTCTTGACAAGATGTGTATTTGTTCTTTGTTTCCACTACATATGCTGCAAGCCAAAGATTAATCGATTTTGTGATGCAAGATCTCATTGTGTCAATGTTTGTTAAGACTCACATTAAACCCTGTCAGCTCAAAGGTTTATTAAGTGCAGATTTTGACGTGAAAGAATGGAAGAGATGACAGTTAAGATGGCGAATTAGCAACCGTATTATGCCTTTTTAACATTTGACAGCTTCTTGGTGTTGAGGATTTGTGCTTTTCTATACATGTTGCAATATAATCTATATAAAAATACATGCAATATATAACAGTCTCAACAGACATTTTACTGGCTCTAGCTCAATGCCGATAACATTTAATTTGACTGCAAAAAAGTACACAAAAATCAAGTAAAATATCAATCTGATTGTGTTGAATCCTCAGCTGGTTCCACAATACATGTACATGTATGTAGTGATCATCATTGTGTCGTTACTGTGTATGACTTTGAAATGCCATGACGTCACAGATAAAAAGAGTGCTCTGAGAGCACAATAACCCCTGGTTCCCTGTCCTCCAAATAAGCAGTTTAAATGTAAGGGTAATATAATGACCTATTAAAAATAAATAAGCATGTCTAGTTTCGAAGGCCTATCACCAATCAATCAAACATTATGGCAATGGTTAAGTTTCTCACACAATATGGATCCTACATCAAGGTGAAGGTCACATGGTCAAAGGTTATAACCTATGTGTGTGACATTGGAAACATAACATTTTCAAATGCTGACATATTAAAAGTTAGTGCCAGTCTGAAATTTGATAACCGAGCACTCTAAGTCATGGGCCATAACTCTGATAATATTAATCCGATCAGTCCAAAAAAAGCGTATCACCGATCTATATCCAAAGCATATGTAAAGTTTCAGAAAGATAGGTAAAACAGTGTGGGAGGAGTTGATTTCAGAAGACAGGTACTGTCAGGTTAAAATTGGAAAGCTGAGCGCTCTAAGTCAAGGGCCATATCCGATCAGTCCCAAAAAAGCACATGCGTATCACCAATGTATATTCAATCCATATATAACGTTTCAGAAAGATTGATAATAAAACCGTGGGAGGAGCTGATTTCCGAAAACAAGTACTGTTCAAGGGACGGACGGACAGACGGGGAAATCTTTTTCAGTTTGTAAAACATGTCAATTGACCATTTTAGGTGATATTAACGGTTTATAATTGTTGATAAAACAGTTTGACGAAATAATATTTCTGGCTTTCAGACATGATTTTGTAGAATGGAAATATTCCTATGGTATTTAGTTGCTCTAATGCACTATCAATATGCAAACGTACCATTAGACGAACCATAGTACATAGATATCTCAGTATACAAAGAAAAAATAACATACAAATATTGCAATATTACAGATTTTGCACAGATAGCTAATACATAATGTTCCCAATTGGTTGTAATATAAATGACCATGTAGTGTATAATGATGACCTCTTGTTTTTAATGTATGTACACTACTTTAACATGTTTTCTTTTTTGGAAGAACCAAATCCATCTCAAACTCAAATATTTATCGTCCACGTCAAATCATAAAAATCTAAGTGAGTAATTTGCGCATATCGATTACACTTAAACAGCTATAGCTAGCGTGAATACATGTATGTATGCCTAAGCACTTACATCCATCATTACATATAACATAGCATAACATTAAGAACAGTGATCTTAGAAATAAATGTCAGAAAGAAAGAAATGTTCAACAACGTGCATTATAAAAATCAAAGAGTTGTCATGTGATCCATTAGCGTCTGCAAATGCTTATCATAAAGGTTTCTCACGATGTAACAGTTTTTTCAACTCCAAACTCTCCAAGTTTGATAAATTAAATCACATGTATAAAAACGCCAAAGTGCACCAATATATATATATCATAATTGAACTCCGTAGCGTCTCTACAGAAACATTAACATGTAATCGAGTTTTTATTAAGTCAAAAATTCTGTTTACTTACATTAACTAACATTTGTAGCCCAGCAAAAAAAACGCCCCACATTTTCAACAGTGTACTAAATGAAATAATGCTGACGGCATACTATTAAAAATACTAACGATTTCATTAACCATGCTATAATACGTAATAAAATTATATTTGTGCTTAAACACACATGAAGTGCTAACAATGCAATCATTTCGGCATTTAAGTTTCAAATTGATTGAATGTTTGCTACATATAGTATATTATAGATTACCTTATTGGACATTAATTCGTGACGCACCATTGCTGTAGGACGTTATATAATATGCAAAAAAAATCCTTCCTGACTATCCTACCTGCCCTTCAGGTGATTTTTAAAGAGTCGTGTTTTTCAGAAGTGTGTAAAGAGACTATTTCGACATTTAAGAATGAAGTTTAATGGCCTCTGGAGACATGTTGTGACTTTATTTCAGTCGTATTCATCATTAACCTTTTTTCTATTGGGGACATTTTTAAAAATACTGTTGACAGTCTAGGCTTTATTATGCCATTCACACAAATCACAGGAGCCAATGTTGTTGGAAAAGTGTCAAGCATGTTATAATTCTTGCGTGTTCTGATGCATCAAGTATTGGGCTTTGAACGTGGCTTTGGGCTGGATCGTCAACTTCATGTGCTTTCTAGTCGCCTATTTTCGAAAATACTGGCCCCCAGTAGGCGAGGACAACATGTTGTTCCTACGCCTATGTTTATGGTAAACACTGGGGTTTCAGTCAGTCGATCTGTTATATCTACACTTTGCGACAATGCCACACCACTGTTCTGTTGTAAATTGTTCGAGTAATCCTGCTTATCAAGTTTGACTTTACAAGTTTCCCTCTGATGTCTCGCTTGACGGCAAATGAACCGATTTTGTTCGAGCGAAACGTTGTGGCAACCAATGTTCAGATCACTTCCTGAAGATTGTTTATTTTGCGCAGCGTCTGGACAAGCGGCGTAGTACCACCAATGGTTCGCTAGTTCCAGCCGCTGCTCGCAGGTTTCACCGCAGTGCATAGCCACATGGCGTTGCGGGTTTCTCCCTGCCATAATACTAGCAGCCGCGATATAAGTGAAATACTCTTGAAAGCGGCGTTAAAACCCCAACTCACTCACTCTGTGACTCACTCTAGGCAAGTGTGCAAGGAATGTATTTTAATCGAAACAAATACTACAAATAATGCTTTTGCTTTACATGGTAATGTTTTGTTATGATGAAAGAAGCAGATCGACAAACCAACCAAGGACGTAATATATGTATCGCACTCCAAGAACACGCGACGTATATCTCATTTTGTAAATATCGAAAGTACATATAATCAGTTTTATACATTGTGATGATTTTGAAAGTATTTCACAAATGTTGTGAACATGTTTTGCATTATTACAGTAATCCTTATATCCAATACACAATTTATAGATCCGCAAGTTGTCTCGTTTGTTTGGACAACCAATCGTTCAGCGTCTATGAAGTCATAGTCACCTACCAGATTACTTTATTTATCAATACTTACAACGCAATGTTTATATAACGATCCCAGTGTTATGACAGCAGCAGACCCGCTGTTCATGGCCACAAACATACTGTACATTAACGCAAAATGATCCCATTTTAAGCAGGGCCCGGTCGTTGTAACCATAAGAAATCGCTAGTTGAATACTTAAGTAATCCGTTTATCGAAAATTTGAGTTGTTTTGATAAAGATTTCTCTCTTAAATGATCAGGTAAAAAGTTGGGAAAACGCGTTTAATTAAGATCAGCGGCCATAATGAGATTCCTCCACGTATGTCACAGCAGGATACGCTTCAGTGACCACAGCTCCGCCCGTTTCATTCTAGTCGGGGGCTTAATTAGGCATTTTTAAGAACAACTGTATACAAATAATTTACGGGCCGATTTTAAAGTCTAGTAATTGTCAAATGGAAACCCCTTCTCAACGAATCAGTGAGCCATGGGTACGACATGTAACCTTTAAAATGTGGTCTATTTACATGCTTATATGAAAACTATTGTTATCATAGCTTTCCTGGTACTTGTTTGTTAGAAGTCTTGACAGAAACACCCTATTCAAAATATGTTTATTTTTAGAAAAGGTTGGCGTTTTATAGTGCCTTTAAGTAACTTCCAATGTCATTCACTTCAAATGTTTTGTGCCAGCCAGAATTCGAATCCAAACCAAATTTAAAAACAGTCTCGCATTTCAAAAGTAATTATTTTTTTCATATATTCCCCATCATTGGACAGTAAAGTTGTAGGATATTACTTATCTTACTACGAATTTTTTTTTTATTAAGTGTGAATTACAAAATGTACAGATTTATTTCAAATCCAATAAAGAATGACACTATTTTACAAACAAAGACACATTCTCTTAGACTTAGGAAAATATTCAACAAACTTTTTGTTAAAGTAATTAATGTCAAAGTGATACAGTTGACAGACGTGAGCACACGTTCTTCCTTTCTTGTTTGTATAATGTCAAAGTCATCGCTTTTGTGTCAGCTATGATTATGACTCAATTGTTACAAGTCGGTTTTGTTTTTTTGCCTTTCCACTTTTCAAGACATTTTGTATCAATATGCACTTACTAAATCTCTCAGTAGCATTAACCAAAGTATGTAATTTTCATTGATTGACAAATTATTTGTGGCTACTTCACATGAACATAATAATGATAATGATAACTAGCGTTGTTTGATTTACATTTTAAAACAATGATTACATTGATTATGCTACATATACTAATTTGATTCATACTTGATTATTTCTTATAAACTTATTATTTTATGGTGTTTCTATTGTCCTCATGTATAAAGTCGGATGTACAGTTAGCAACAATGCCAACGTATTAGAACATCGAATATAAAATTGACTTAGATTCAGTGGATCATCAAATAAATACACACACACACACACACACACACACACACACACACACACACACACACACATATATATATATAAGATGAGTAAATTTAAACGTATGAAACACAACTTGTATTCATTTAGTTTAGTAAGTAGTTTACTTCTCCAAAAGATAACGCCTATTTTATTCAGTTATTTGCAACCTCTACAAAACATCATTTTCTCTTTCCCAATCACTGAACCACACACAAAGAACACACAATGAACGTTCACTGCAGTCTAGCCGGAGCATTTTATTCTGTGTAACTGTTACACAAACAGATGCACCAACTCAACGCGATATTCCTGTAACATTCTCCATCACTGTCAATCCCATAAGTACCTTACATTAAGATCCGGGAAACTGTGTCCATTCCCTTCATTCTGAAACTGAAATATCAGATATAATCCATCGGTATTTTCAAACCATAGTAGCAAACGCAAACTAAAAGAAAACAAGTGAACAGTACTAGACTGCAGGCGAGAATGAATGCTCGCTATCACGTCACTTGTATAACCCAACATGGGCCCCCTGCACATCAATTACCTCCCCTTTGTATACGGTTCACACTAACGAGAAATACATTTATATTCAAATTCACTCAGCTCAAACGATTGAAATAACATTTCTCTGTCCCAACCACCGAACTAAATACAAAGAACACACAATGGACGTTCCCTGCAATCTAGCCGGGAATACAGGGAAAGGGCAAAAGTGAATGTTTAAAACTCGTATTCAGCTGTAACACTACAAAGCCAAGGCCTTTGAAACACAAAGTGTCTTGGCTACATTTTCCGCTACATAGCCATCTGTAGCTCTGTCGCTACGCCAACGTCCATGACGCTTAGATAGTCTATCAGGGCTGCTATTGTTGGCTGCAGCTGTGGCTCCCCAAGATCTAAGGGTATGAAGGCCATACTTTGAAACATAATCCACCACTGGAGCAGGAGCACTTAGGAACAGTTCCCTTAGCCTTGTATAAGGTAACGGTTTATCCATCTCTCTTAATGCATACCTCCAATTTGCCTTTTTGTCCGGCAGCCAGCCCGCGTGACCGGGAAAGTGCGTCCATAGAAAATATTTGTGTTCATGGTGACCCTATGGGTATATACTTGCAAACACGAAAGGGGCACTGAAATTGGTCAATTTGGAAGTTAAATTATTGGTTAACAAGAACAGTCTCAATTGAAGAAAAAGCTGTACTGTTTCTTAGACTTTAAACGTTTAACTGCTATGACCTGAAAAGGGACATTTAAAAGTGCGGACGTGCACATAGTCAAAGCCTTATTCAAATAACACTAATGGTGTAGGCGAGACGCTGCAACGCATTTTTGAATCAGGAACATCAAACACCTTGTTATTTCATAGGTCATGTATATTTATTTATAGATAAAAACAAAACAGTAAAGACAAAGATAACGGAGACATCAAAACCAGTTGTACGACTTCTCCCAAGAAATTGTGCAGTTGTACGGCTAATAATGTGATTAATTTTAAAGAACACTGTCTTTTATGTAGCATCTACGGAGCATTGAGTGATTTACATCGTGCAGATGCAAGATATCACGTTGTTTGAAAGTGTAAATAATTGTCCAAAGGGTCTATTTTTGCAGCACGGTTAGCGCAAGATGGTGACTCGATGATGTAGGACTTGTCTCACAGACACCATGGTCAGCTACGATGTTGTCTATCTGCCCTCATCAGAAAACACCAGAAGCCAGCTTGACACCAAGTTAACCATCAACTGCTTCGAAATGGTTTACTTCTATTTCATTTTCACTTACAAGATCCACGGACTTCCAATGGGCTCACAACTATCTTTCCTAATGACAGAGATTTTCATGACATCCTTCCAAGAACCAACCCTCTCTAATGCTCCCTTTGCTGGTGACACCGTCACCACCATCTCCTACAACATGTCAACGCCCAGCATCCAAGAACCAGATTGACCATTGAAACAGAAACTGACCATCTCCCCATCTCAGATGTCTCCTTGCAATCTACTGGGCATGGACTGAGAACATCTGTCTATGGCACGCGACACACACACACTGACCAGTACACCCAATACAATTCATGTTACCATCCATTTATCAAGCATAGCAACATTCACAAGATGTGATGAAATCAATCTGTCAACCTGATGCCCTCAATAAAGAACTAAAACATCGAAAGGAAACATTTACCCCAAATCAATGGATATCCAGCAAGCCTAGTCATCAAGACTATCATGAAAACACTCACCATAAGAGATACCGCCCACAAGCCTGAACCGTCGCCAATTCGAGTAACAATTCCCTAAATACATTGACTGTCTCAGCCACGAGATCGTCCGCCTTATCAAGAACAAAGTCAGCATTGATGTTACATTTTCCTGTGCAATACCCTCAAGCAGCTACTCAAAGCCAACAGCAGAGGAACTAGCACTACAAGCTGCATCACAAGAGGATGCATCTACAAAATCCCATGCCACTGTGGTCAACAGTTCACAAGGATCAAGGAACATAAAGCGTATGTCAACACACTTGACGAGAAATCCTCCCTATCTGAGCATACTCTGAACAAGGATCACACTATCAATTGGTAGGCCACCACAATCTAGTCAACAAAAAACAACTGGCGCCAAAGAAAACTCCAAGAAGTGATTGACATTACAAGGGAACAATCTGTAACAAACCATGACCAACGCATCCCCCTAACATGTATTCTGGATTCACTCATCTCGAACATCTATATTCTGTCGGAGGCAAATCGGAGAAGCACACGCCCTACCATCCATTCATTCTTGTCAGAGCTTATCCGAGGAGTCTACAGCTATCAGAACCATTCACCATCCAACCACTTCAAACCCCTGGCCACATAGTCAGGTCAAAATACAGTTTAAAAAACAATTGCTACAAAAGGTTTCTCAACATATAGTGGTAGGGTCTAAATTACTTCATAACATACTAAACGTTTACCAAAGTTGGACCCCCGGAAACGTGTTTTTTTTTTAAGATGGCGTCCAAGATGGCTGCCCAAACCTCTTAATGATCATAACTCTGTAACCATCAACTCGACTATGATGATCTTGGTGTCTATCCTTAGGTTTTTGGGGGCAACGAACACATTAATATCATAAAAAATGGTGTTTGTCTATAATACAACACAGAAATCCAATATGGCGTCAAAATGGCCGCTAACATCTCCAAATGACCTCAAGTCCATTACTAGTCACTCATATATGATGATCTAGATGTCTATTTCAACGTTTTTGAGGGGAAGGAACACATTAGGACCATAATAAATGAAATTAGGCAATTATATTACAAATAAATATAACTTTGCCCAACATGGCACTATCATTTGACCTACATTTCAGTCGAATTTTATTAAATGTGATGATCAAAGAACACTTTACGACAACTTTGAACATCACTGAACTGTTTTATCATTATGAATCCATGACCTTCAGCTGTCCACTTTCACCTTATGCACAACCATTTTTGTCCATAGAGTTTCAAAGCGTTCAGTTGTAAGTGTCATCATCCTGTTCCTGCTCCTTAACATACTTGATTTGTTCGGAAACGTGTATAATACTCACCGACATCAATTATTTACAGTAACGTTATCGTCATAATATTATGTAGATATTGCCATGGTCGGTTTACTAGGCCACCTTATTAATTTAAGATTCAGCTTATAGAGGTCTGTGGCGCCTTACCCAAGATGATATTTTCCATTCCGCCAAGCTGATTGGACACAGTTTTCAATTTCGAAAATCACCCATGGCCACCAGTTTTGTAACAACATGGAAACTTCAGACTTCCAACTTGCAAATCTGAACTTTTGGATTGCGTGAAAACCTCCAGGATACTCTTAAAGTAGATGCTAAAGTGTTTGATGTAGCATCAATTGTCTATACACTGGATAGTACAGTGATCGCACATTTCTAACCTGGGTAGCAAGGCAACGTACTGGCTGTTCAAGGATAGACATTGTATGGGACCACTACAAGAAAGAAGTCTCAAGTCTGACAAAGGATCAATACACAATGTGTCAAAACAAAACAAACTACCACAGAATTTCAAAGACTCAATCAACAAACAAGTACTAACAGATAGTGTCAAAACAATCACATTTGAGGTAGATAAAGAAGTGCACATAACATTAGGGAGAACAGTGTTTACCAATGGTCGTGAATCAACAATTTTGTCAGATTAAAAGGACACCAGACTAGTTCTCCATGTACAAGATGATTTAATCAAGGCGCGTTCTTATCAGCAAAGTGGATACAGATGTGTTCATGGTTCTTCTTGGGGTGTTACCTGAGCTGAAACAAATCAACCAAAGATATAACGTTTTGTTGTCCATTGGAAACGTCAAGAACTATACATTTTATAATGTGAATGCTATTCATCAAGAGTTTGGAGACAATTGTGCATTAGCTCTTGCTTTTATCCATGCATGTACAGGACGTGACACAACTTCCAGTTTGCTGGTAGAGGTAAGAAAACGCCATGGCAGACTTGGTCCAGAGGTAATCCAGAGGTAACAGAAGCTTTTATTTTCCAAAGCAGGATCCCCTACCAGCCGATTGACAGAGATGGGAAACAGTTTGCTCTCATAGAAAGATTTGTGTGTGTCATGTATGACCACACCACCTCATTTACCAGAGTGAACGTTGTTAAACAAGACTTATGTTGCCAAAGAGAGCACACTAAACTGAAGCATTTGTTTTCACCAACACAGGATGCTCTTATTCGGCACACAAAACGAGCCATCTACATGTACATAGCAAGTTTTTTGACAAAGATTGTATAATTGCAGAGAAAAATCCTAGCCCAAGGGATGGTACCAAAAGGAAGAACATTTGTATACACTTAGGTGTGTCCAGGTCGTGCGGAAAACTGATGAAACGTGGGTTCAAGGTACACCCAGGGGAGAGACCCATGCCCTATTTATTAAAATTAGACTGAAACGTAGGTCAAATGGTAATGCCACGTTGAACAAAGTTAGATTTACTTGTAATATAATTGTATAATTTCATTTCTGATGGTCCTAATGTGTTTCCTCAAATTTGAATGAATAGTAATGGACTTGCGGACTTTTGGAGGTGTCGGCGGCCATTTTTGACACCATATTGGATTTATGTATTGTATTATAGACAAACACCATTTTTTATAATCTTAATGTGTTCGTTATGCCCAAAAATCTAGGGGTAGACACCAAGATGATCACATTCGAGTTTATGGTTACAGAGTTATGATCATTAAGAGGTTTTGGCGGCCATCTTGGACGCCATCTTGAAAAAAAAACCCACTTTTCCGGGGGTCCAAGTTTTGTAAACTTTAAGTTTGTTGTAAAATACACTAAACCCTACCAGAATCAGTTGAGAAACCTTTTGTAGCAATTTTTGGGGGGTTGAGGATTTTTCTTCCCCATATATTGACCCAACTCACAATCACTGGCCTCTCCTTATATTCTCAATCACCATGTCTTCTGCATTTCACATCCAATCAACTGTTCTTTATCTACAATAAAGCCAATTGGCCTTCCTTCCTTTACCAATTTGTACTACTGTTATCCAATCACCACTAAGATTCAATAAAGCCGATAGGCCATTACTGATTTAGCAATCAACTATTAATGCTCCTCATGTTTGTAACACAAATCCTCAATTATTGCAACTGTCATGCGTAATTAATCTTAAAAACGTAATTTAATCTATCTGATTGAGTTTCATCGGCATTGGTTTCTTTACTATATAAATGAAAACTGTTTTGTTATTTCTTTCATTTCACTTGATGGTCGAGTTAGTGTATGCTCCGAAACGTCTTGTATTTTCACATTAAAGAAGTTGTTATTCAGAAAATCTTGTTCTTATGTCATATTCATAACTATGTGTGGTTACATGAAGTTATTTTTCAGAATCTGTCAAAAGTAAACAAATACTAACTAAAACTTTATCACTATTTCTTTTGATTATGATTCAGTAATCGTAATTATAATCAAAAGTAAATTATTACACCAATAAATCAAATTTTACTGTAAGAAAACCAAATTTGCTCCGAAAACTCGTTTATCCAGACACATTATCAACATTTTGTGAATACTAACATATAATTACTTGATGTGTCTGGATAACTGAAATCATGCGTGTACCCTATATCTAATTAAAACATTAATTATTCAAAATGCTCAATGATGACAAAGTATATGCCCACAAGGTTCAATATCTGTAAAAACATTTTCCATGGACGCACTTTCCAGCCTCGAGAGAGAGATTATATATTGTTAAATGTAAAAAGCAGCAAAATATCAATGGATAATTATCATTATCATCTTACTGTTCAGTATACGTTTAGGTTAGGCAGAAGCATTTATTGCAATTGATATGTTATTATAACTTTGAAAATACTTCCTTTTTTTCATCAGTGGTCATACATTGGGTATCAACCTTTCCCAGCTTTTTTATCATTTTTTTTTTTATTTGACATAATTAACAATGGAAACATGGACCATTGTTCTCTATCCTATTTCTTGAATGTAACTGTGTAATTCAATACATCTCAAAATGATACTCATTATTGAAATTCAGTCATGAAATAACTTTTTATGAATACATTTTATTGAATCAAAACTCTGGAATTCGGAAAAACGTGCTCTCATAAAAACAATTCAACATCATATAACGAAATACTGATTGTTTTAATCAGGGTACTCGAATATGTACCCTGATGCTTTTTCTACATTGGTTACATAGTGCTGATTTTCAAACAGGGTATGTGTATCTTCCATATCATCATTATAATGAGTTGATATCGATAATGTGCATGAATTCAACGGTCTGGCATTTATTAAGAGATTTTGTAGGCTTTAATAACGTTCGCATCGACATTTCCAAAACATTGATGCGATCTCTTTTTAATCTGAAGATATGAGTATTTGGCGACCAGAATCTACATTTAAGATATCTCAAACTTTCAATCGCAATAGCTTTATACATTTCTTGAGGAAAGTACAGTCATGCCTGTAATCACGACCAGTTACACTAATGCCTTACTGAAATAAACCTGGTTTGAACTGAAAGGCGCGATAGTGAAAGGCACATACGATGATTTGGTGTTTTAAAACATATTTGAAATTCATGTTGATGTTTGAATTTAATAGCAGATATCATATACTTACTGATCTGTTATCGACAGACTACGATGACAGCGATGCTTTTTCTGAAATCAATATCCAATCATGTTAAATTGGTAGAAAAGCCTGAGGCTAGTTTTAAGTAAAATCTAGACGATGAGATTGGCCCTACTGCAGGGTATGTGTCTCGAATACTAAACATTATCACTGGGAAAAATATCTAGACATCTTTTAACTGAATGTTTAATGTATCAGTAATGTGTTTTCAATCTTGACTTGTCTGGAGTCAAGCTGATTTCTATGGTATTGACGCTTCTTATCACCTGATTTTCTTTTGATGTTTGATTGTGAAAGTTACAAATGTCTCTCCAATTGCAAAGGGTAAATTAGTTTAAAGGGAACGGTATCAAAGTGTCAGTCTAAGATATTCAACTATTCGTAGTTGGCCTGACATCTTAAAAGCAACAGTTGTCGGATATGTTTTTAAAAAGTCCATTATTTAAATTCGAAATCTGACATTTCTTAAATCCGCTTCAGATTCGCCTTGGTCAACAACAGTTAGATTGTATTTTGAAATCGAAAAGATGATTGCACAGTCAACATTAGCAGTCATTGTTTGGTAGTGAATAGTTTATTTAAGTTAAGTTTGGACGAGTATGACATAGATCCAAGACGAATATGTTCCATTACACATGGTATGACACATATGAAATGTTAATGCTTTTTACATCATCAAAGTGAAACTAAAAGATACATGCGGCAGCGTTTGCATATCTTTCATACCTTCATGGAGGTTAAATCAAAGTATACGTGACTTATACATTCTCGTTTGGTTATACATATATTTGAATACTGCAAGTACATGGACAATGATTTACTCGTAAGTTGATACAAATTTAAACAATAGAAATCAACAAACGAATATGTGTAGTATATATATATATATATATATACATGTATATATATATATATATATATATATATATATATATACACATATATATATATATATATATATATATATATATATATATTTCTATACGTTCGAAGTCACTGCTTTATAGCAGTAGGGTATAATTTGTGTTTGCATTGTAATTGTGGTTGATGTAAATAAAGACCTAAAAACGAACATCCTATAGATAAAAGATATCATTGTCATGATGACGATCATTGGCATGTACTTAATTGTTTATAACCATTGGTCAACTTAATCAAATGTAAACATTATAAACGTGTCTTTGTTCTGTGTATACTTGGTGATAGCATGTGCGTCATTGATCATTTATCTCATTATCTTAGCAGTTTCTAATATGCATTTACGCACTTTAATTAATGTGTGCTAAAAAGAGTATTGGCATTAGCCCACATGAGTGGGAGGACGACTGTCATACTTTTTTCACTTTTAAAGTTTGCGATATTTAAATAGATATTCACATCTGAAACTCACTAGTTAACATTTGTATTAAATGGCAACGTAAAACTAAATGACAAATTGCATGTCACTGAATAGATGCCAAAACTAATCACTAGTGTATCCAGCGACTGATGATTTTAATGCATTATTTGAACAATACTTATAAACGTTGACCATAATTCTTTCAAATATGAAAAAAATGATAATATCGAATAAGGAACAGATTAAAATTTGAACTGCAATGATAAATACTTAATGAAATATACTTTGGTGGTTTTATGAAACTAATGACTTAAAATATCAAAACTTAAAATTAATATGAATAAAAATAGTGACTTTAAAAGGGTGTGAAGACTTTGTTGTACAAAAAATACCGAAAAATAACTTCAATGGAAATACATAATTTATATGAAAATAGTGACAGTTATGAATTTACATTTATTTGAAGAAACTATTTAAAAACATGATATTGATGATAATATGTTTTCGATGAACGAGTTGGCTTACACGTAGCTGGATAAGAATCCTATTGATGAACATAGCGACCTTCCTTAAAAGATTCACAAGAAATTATGATTAACGCTCGACTTTCGAATTTGGAACATTACTAAAATGCAAATCGGCGAGGTTAATGAACACACTTCATGAGGAAAAGAAAAGTCATGTGTATCAGAATATTTGACAATTAATATCAAGTTAAATAAGGTTAATTAAGTCATGAATGTAACACGTTCTAATGATATAAAATATTGGCAATTTGTTGTTTTTTTCCCAAAATTATCATTCATGGATAAAAGAAAAACATATTAATTGGTATAGAAAGGACTACGTTGAGGTTAAGTTTTCAATGGCACAGGGATCTTTAACTTCAATACAGTTTATTCAACAATACAATTATCAGTATGAGAAGCAAACAGATGCAATGAATTAAACGATGCCACATATAGCTTTTTACGAATTTTTAATGAAAAATCAATTTTAACTGTGTTTTATAGTAGATAATTTATTAAACTATTTTCCTGCAATAAGTAATAGGGAAACAACTTATTACGTGCAATGCGCACGTAGCGCCTATAGACAAAGGAAACAAACGAACGTTGACTAGGCTTGAAGTGCCGCGAAAAATCCAGTTGAGCTTAAAAACATATTATCCTTATCATTCATTTTGAACATCGTTATCCTGACAGGGATGCATATTATCCTTTTCATACATTGTGTACATCGTTATCCTGAAAGGGATGCTTATTATCCTTTTATAATAACGTCAATGTGGCTTGCCACAATATAATTATTCTGTATAAACTTGATATCTATTTTCATGTTTATTCCATTTAATAATTGTGTCTTGAATACGTTATTTGTGTAAATGTTGATAATCTTCAGCTACAGTTAGACGAAATAAAGAATCTCCCCCCCCCCCCCCCCCGCCCATCGCATATACTAGAGAAACAAGAAAAAAGTACCCCCGCCATCCGCTACCCGTCCATTGAGAATTATAGATGTGAAGGTTACTATGTTTAAAAAACAGTTTCAAGCATCATAATATTGTCCAAAATAATTTTAGGAACTGGCTTTGTTATTACAAAATTTCATTCACCCAGATGTAATATTATTCAGGTAACTTAATTTTTCCCCATAAGAGCATCACAGTTCTTTTGGTACTAAGTTAAATTTCGGATTCAAGGGCCATAACTCCGTAAAAAATAATATTTCGGAACTGGTTTTCGAACTCGATAAAGGGTATGGTCATGAGTACTCACAACCAAAATTTCATTCACCTAAGTTAAACAGTATCCGAGAAAACTTGTCCCCATTGAACACAATAAAACTAAGTCCAAAAAGTGACGTTTCCATGGAAACGACACAACATTTATAATAATGTTAAAATGCCACCACCACCGCCACTAAATGCAATGTGAAAACCAACCATACAGCGTTTTGAACACGTAACACTAAATGCGTGCGTGTTCATATGCTATTATCGAATAATGTAATACGTTTTACGTGTACTTTACCATGTCCATCTTTGAAAAAAGTAAGGGAATCTGAACGACATAGTTCTGTGACTTATCTCCATTGCTTATTGAATTTCAATTATCGGTATTCGTAAAGGTTTTAATTAAAAGTTAATCCGAAGAAATGTGGATAGTGTGATAAGTCATTGTTCTAATGTGTCAACCGTATATCGTCTGAAACACTGCAGGTAGACAGAGATACAAACATCTTCGTTACAGTTCATACATTGGAAACGTTAGCCAATCATATTTCAAGTTCATTTTCTTATTTATATATGTGACCACAGAGCTTGAACACTTCAAGCAACAACCAGATAATGATTTCAATTTATGATATTATAATAATGCATTTTGCTTATAATTTGCATTATATATTAAGACATAACTGACGTCTAAGCATTTCATCCTGAATCTATATAAACCTCCAGAAGAAAAGCCAATACCAGTGGTGATGGCTTCACTATAAACATAAGGGAGCATTCGGCACAGATTTCATTCCATGTAATCCAATGATTGGTGACTCAGAAACTGTTTCATGGCCTATTGGGAAATTTGTTTGGATGTCATCTTTGCCTTTGAGAGAATTCCATGTTCTACTTCACTTGATAGAAAGCTTAAAGCCTGTATCTGATGACCCTGTCGGGTACTCTTTTCTCTTCTATTCAATGTTTAATGTATCAATATACTGTATGAGTAATGTATTTGATTACCATAGTATCTAATTCCCATTAGTACTGAATACTGTAAAATACAGTTTATACATCATTATAAAACATTATGAACACATTTAAACGGTAAACATTTAAACATAAAACAATTACTGTTTAAATGTTGGCAGTTCATTAAAACCATGACAAAATCAGTTCTAGTTAAGAACACAAAGGAATGGCTGTCCTTACACAACTTTGTTAGGGAAAATAAAATATAATGCATCCATCACGTATTTTGTATGACAAAGTCTTTGTTAACTCTTCTGTTAGCATTTAAGCCTGCTATTTATTGTAATGCTATGGTAAAATACCTACCATGGGAATTGAATCTTCATAATTTTAATCGGTTTATAGAAATAAATGAAAATAGAATATAGATATACATGTTGTGTATTCACGATCGATAAGTGTAGGTTATGTTGTATCCGTACCTAGTTGCCATGACAATCGCCTCAAGGGTATTTAAAATGTCGTTTGAAAAAATAGGTTAAGTTGAGTTTACTCTGTCTATTATGTGGCGTAAATCGCTAGGGCTCTATACATACAATAATACGTGTAGTAAGCGATTAACATATCATTTAAGGAAATGAAAGTAATGGAAAGTAGGTTGTTGTAGACACATATTTGCCAGTATTTAATCTTAAGAATATTTGTCAAAAAAGTTAGGAAGATTAAACGATTATCAATTATTATATTTGCGTGAGACATTCTGAATTCTTGTGATTAAACAATTGGATAATTTGTAATGTGTCAATGAGTTCGATTTCAAAACTTTTCATTTCAAAATACGTTTATTTCCTAAGTTCAAAACAATGGATTGATGATTTACGATTAATGCATAAGGGTCAAATGTTGAAAGACATTTACAGGATGGGAATGTATACTTTTTTCATGATGACATAAACATAATTACGATTAACATATTGTTATTAATCAAGTTGTTAACCCTTTCAATAATTTGTTTGACCACCTGTTAGTATAAGTACATTCGTTGTATCTGTGGCTTTTTCTAAATGACACGTTACAAAACATGTATCTGTATAGACTGAATTTAGGGTTGACTACAAGTGCTGACTTATCACAGAGGACCTATCATCTGTATAAAGGAGTTCCATAAATGAAATGCATAGAGACTTAGGTTTGCAACCACCCCAAGAAATGAATCCCGGTCATGCATACACACAAAACAACACACGGGACAGGTTTTCACCTTGGCACACACCTGGGTTTCGTGGGTAGTGATCTGTCTTTCTGTCATGACAAAGTACACAGCAGGTTTTGATACACAGCATAAATATAGATTTTCAACAAGTTTTTAAACTCTACCATGAATTCCTCTGTTGGGTAGCTTATAACACAATCCAGCTCTCCATACACATCAAATTGCTTTTTAAGCTTGGAAATCACAAAACAGTTGTATATTACTATCTTTAAGAGTTTCATGAACATATTTATTACGAAGATATTATATTATTACGACCCTCTCAACGTTGACGACGGGCCATTATCACTTCGTTTCTGAGTCACGTTATACTTTAGAATATTCTCTTGAAATTTCAACAAATATGGCGACCAACTGAGCGTCTCGACTCGAACATTTTAAAACGTTTTACATGTCTTTCTTTCAAACTAGAACACGTAAGTTTGCTAAATAATATCACAAAGACGATGTGACAATACAACCGCACTGATTTCCAAGTGTTTTAAACAAAATAAAGAAGAATATCGTTCTCAGTCACCTCCGGTAGACCTTCAATGTTAAATTTAGGTAGCGTAAGTACGCATGCATCCTAAACTTGATAAATATGTAACGATTCGTTGATTTTCATTATTTAAATGATTGGTTATATAATATAACACGACTATTCATCAGTATGATAATCATTAGACTTCGTTTTTCCAATTAACCGCTGACATTCCGTTCGGGTTCGAATCAGCCGTGAAACGCAAGCGACTTTGACGTCATTCTTCACTTGTGACGTCACAGTGGTTCTCAGCGGTAACACGATGCTGTTTTTACTGTTTCGCTCATTTACAACTGTTATTGAAATTCGGGTACAAAAGAACAAATCCCATCCATTTGAGCTATAATAGGGGTAAGGTTCTTTTTCAGGGGATTATCATCTGCATAAGCCCTCAGTTAATTGAAGACCTCGGGCTTCTGCAAATGATAATGCCCCGAAAAACAACGTTACCCCTATAGCAGGGCAATACGATATAAACTGGATCAATATTATACAATTATAGACTGGTGATGAGGTCAGTACCTGTTTTTATGGACCCGAGAAAACCATATTGACCAAGGACGAAGTCATCGGTCAATATTGTTTTCTCGGGTCCATAAAAACAGGTATTGACCGAAACACCATTCCATAATTGTTTTATTATGTATTTAATAAGCAACGAACGAAAAGCAATGAAATACAATCAACATGTAAAAAGTCTTGAACAGCTTGGGCTACGGTCAAATGACGTCATGATGACAATAGCATGACGTCATGCAACAATCGTTTGTCGTCACTCAAGTCAATACGGCTTTTGGTTGGACTCGGGCTGGAGTCAATATGCTTTTCTGTCGACGGTCACGTGATCGTCTCTCGACCAATCAGATCGCTGAGAAAATATGCTTACATAATAAGAGTCAATATGACGCACATTTGGTGAAGCCCGAAGCTGTCGGGTCACAACTTTGACCCGTGCTATTTTTTCAACAATCCTGTTTATGATAATAATTTCAATAGTAATATGACATTAACAATAAATTATTGTGTAAATAGATGGAAAGAGGTTAAGGAATAAAAATTGTCATTTAGTTAAAGTACATATAGTTCGGTTATGGCCGAGTTACAGGTGCTCGATTCGTTCTATCGGCTCTCGATTTCGTCTCGTGCCAGTACCTCGGACCTCGGACCTGTAACTGGGCCAAGACGAACATACTTATAATTAATAAGATATGTCATCACGATGTTTTGTGAATAATGTATTTAGAGAAACTTATTGATATAGATAGTTTATGAGGTATGGCTAACACTGTGATGGTATTGAATTTAAACAAACAAAATAACTATCGTATTGTTGAAACTACGTAATCCCTTTTTCAGCAATTATTGATATGAAGTCTACAGTCATACCATTGTGGAATATCATTTGATTTGTTTCTACTTCAACCCGTTACACTTCTCTATATGATGTTAAGGGATCAATAGCGTAAATACTGACCGACTTCGGTAATTAAACAACTTATATATGATATGGCACTTACGAATGTTTGTGGTTTTGAAGGTTCACTCTGCTGCAGTGTGATTTGTTAAAATGTAAATTAAATACTACAGGTGTCACATTGCAACAACCAGTGGGGAGTTTGATTTGCTTGAATAACTCAACTTGTCACGCACTTTAGAGCATTCTTTATATTCAAAGTAAGCTATGTAAGGTGTTATGTGCCAATGACAAATCATATGCTATTTATTAAACAGAAACTGTGGATAAACTTTTCCTCGTTCAATCTGTTATCCAGATGTATGTTGTTTGAATTTGTGAAAACAATTGACAATATACATGCTCATAAATAAAGGTAAGAAAATCCCAGACAAGTTAATTTTATCTTTTTGATATTAGACATATTCGGTTTAAGTTCATTTGTCAATAAGAAGTACCATTTACATTCAAAGACTAAGTCCTTTGAAGTAACTCGGTTAATGTTGTCAATGTTATGCGTGTTCCATTGGATAAAAAGTAGAGATATAATCCGATTTAACATTTGTGCTTCTAGGGGATTTTGATACAACCGAGAAATATATGATCAATTCTGTAACAGATATTTCTTGATTTGAGATACCTGCGTGGGGAGAGACTTATGCAATATTTGCATTTTTTGTAGCATTTTGCCCTTATTAAATGCCAACGATATTAAAACAAGGGGATAATTCATTTATTCTAATTAATATTGAAAAGGGCACTGAAGTGTAACTCGAATCATACATTATCTTACCTTAAATGCCAATCGAAAAATTCGAATTGGTATTTAATAGATACTAGTTTACTTCTCATATACACGTTTCAAATTGGACCCGTCTTGGTAATTTCTACCAAGTTGACAGGGAGACATTTACAAGTGGATATCATGTCCAGACTAATTGTGTGATTTGATATGTGGACTATACAACGGAGATTGACGTCATATACAGCATGAGTCATTTGTCTAGCACAAGGCAATTTTTGCTGACAAAGGTCCAACCTTTGATAATACTGTCTAACCGTAATACAATAGTTTGTCTTTATATTACCACAATTCCTACGGCTATCTCATAGAGAAAAACGTGAATACGTGAAGGTGGCATTTTGTGTTGAGTTTGAGTTTATATCTTATATACAATTAACTTGTTGAAGAGTCAGCCATTCGGGTTATTTTAGAATTTTGTGACTACTACTTTGTCTTTCTGTGGCCTTTTTTGCATAAAACACATATGATTTGAAATACACAGATAATTTTCAAATATATATTGTTTGTTTAGTCTTTAGTGACATTCAATTCCATTAGTCACAAAGAACAATCAACATTGCTATCTCTAGACCTTGATCTAACAAACACGCATAGGGGGAACTTATCCTTTTGCGGAGATTGAATGCAAGACCAAACTTATGATGTCAGCAAGTATGGACCTTGTCCTTGCTGTCTTGGTTTGGTACTTCTGACATCCATCAAAAGTCCTCAAAGTATGTGCCACCAACAAGGTGACAAAGCATCCCGTTCCAAATCTGCCAGTCAAGCATAACAAGTGGAAAAGTATCTCAGGAAACCTCAACAGCTTCGTAAAAGGAAATCTGTTCAATCATGCAAACCAATGATATATCAAGAATTGGCAGAACTGATGATCTGATCATTCAGCTTGGTAATGAGAGTATGTTGTGAAATAGGGGCAATCATAAAATGAATCGATGCTATACAAGTTCAACAATGAGATTTGCAGCTAGACTAAAACTCCCTTGTAAGGTTAAGTGGTACAGTGCGTCAGGGTATTCCTGAACACGGGTATTTCGGATCACTTCGATGCATATTTACACATAAAATCTCTAAATATCGATATATTTCGACGATTAATGGATTAATTAAAAGACTTTACACTGATCTTCAAGATAGCTGTTTAGTTTTATTTTATGTTAACCCGGAATGCGTGCCCTGTAAGGAGGTTACCTATCGTCGTAGTCAGCAGTCGTTGTCATCCAGGAAAAGGTAACTCATTCCAGACGGCCCGTCACTAGCAACAATTAAATACACTTGCCAAATGTTTATAATCCTTTGCATACATATTAATCATTTCACCGTTAAATTGCAATGTAAATCATTTTTATATCTGCTATATTTTTAAATAAATAAGCAATTTAAATTAAATAACCACGTGGTTACGGCAGTTCCGGATCACCAGAATAGGGATCGTCTCAAAACTTGCAACTATCAAAATATTATGATTAACGATGAAATAACTGAAGTTTCTTAACTATGATACATTGTTTTGTATATTCTAAAACAAA
This sequence comes from Gibbula magus, assembly GCA_936450465.1. Classification (NCBI taxonomy): domain Eukaryota; kingdom Metazoa; phylum Mollusca; class Gastropoda; order Trochida; family Trochidae; genus Gibbula; species Gibbula magus. Next base: position 45,337,272 of record OW388291.1, read on the forward strand.
AACATACTATATGGTATATTGAGGATGCGATGTAGACGGAAGTTATACCTACATAGAGTGGAGTGATTTTATTTCCACCTGGCGTATCATACATCTTTATTTACGCTTGTATTAATAAACATGTATTTTCCAAACAAAAGCACCTAAACACCAAGCGAAAGCATACTTTAGAGTAACATCAAGTTTTACTCTCATAGTTCGGTCAAAACGTCTTGCCATGATTCTGTATAGTGTTATGTTAACGTTGATATTGCAGACAACTCAGTGACCATGGGGAGAACTAGAACATGCAAACAGTAAAGGTCAGATCAAGCAGTCTCCATCTACTCAAATGCGGAAGAGAGCGCATTTTCTGGATAATATGCCAGACAACGTTACCTCAGTTGAATGAATTAGGAGCATGAGTTTGAAGAGTCTTCAGAAAATTAGACAGGTTACCGAGCGAGAAAAAAAGAAGCAAAAAACAAGTTCATAATGTAAGGTAATGTGCGAGCCAAGAGGAAATCTGTTGGGGAAAACGTCAACAATTAAAGCTAAAAGCGTGGCCAATCCAGTCTTGATTGAAAGATATACAAGAGGATGTTGTCTGCATTGGTTGCCACATGTCTTGGATGGAAGATCAAGAACTGGAATGTTGCCACGTTTGAGTTGAATGCGATGTTTTCCAAGGATGGATTCATTGTCATGTATGTATGTATGTGTCTTTCTCAAATAACTAATAGTGTGAAGACATTTTCATGAGTGGTATATATATATTTAACATTTACAACATTCCTTTAAAACCTTTTACAGCAATCTGTCGTGATATCATCTGCCCTCTAGTGGCAACAAGCTGGACATTTTAAACCAAGAATATGCTGTTATCATATAGAAATGATTGTTTGTCGTAATGGAAACATTCTTGCGATGTGTCTACGTTTACACACAATCAGACACATATTGCTTCTGGTACAATCCCTTTTGCCCTAAACTTGCATTAATTACCATTTGTTTTGTCATGTCATCCGGAACACCCGGATGTGATTCGGAACTGCCCGAATAGCGTCGTGTATATTGTTATGCCCCCGAATCGGAGATTCCGGGGGTATATTGTTTTTCACCTGTCCGTATGTCTGTCTGTGTGTTTCTCCACAAAAACTTTAAACTTGCATTAATTATCATTTGTTTTGTCATGTTATCCGGAACACCCGGAAGTGATTCGGAACTGCCCGAACAGCGTCGTGTATATTGTTATGCCCCCGAATCGGAGATTCCGGGGGTATATTGTTTTTCACCTGTCCGTCTGTCTGTCTGTGTGTTTGTCCACAAAAACTTTAACCTTGGCCATAACTTTGGATTGCTGAGAGCTAGGGCTTTCATACTTGGCATGTGCATACATTGTGATGAGACCTTTCAGATGAGGTCATCATATTTGACCTTGTGACCTTGACCTTGCCGCAATGAACATTTTCAGAAAACTTTAACCTTGGCCATTACTTTTGATTGTTAAGAGGTACGGCTTTCATACTTGGCATTTGTATACCTTTGGATGAGACCTTTAGATGAGGTCATTATATTTGACCTTGTGACCTTGACCTTTACCTTGCCGCAGTGGACCTCTTCAGTAAACTTTAACCTTGACCATAACTTTAGATTGCTCAGAGTTACGACTTTCATACTTGGCATGTGCATACCTGGTGATGAGACCTTTCAATTGAGGTCATCATATTTGATCTTGTGACCTTGACCTTGCCGAGGTGGACAATATTTAGAAAACGTTAAACTTGGCCGTAACTTTGGATTGCTCAGAGCTACGGCTTTCATTCCTGGCATGTGCATACCTAATGATGAGACCTTCGGATGAGGTCATCATATTTCACCTTGTCCACTGCGGCAAGGTCAAGGTCACATCTTCAGAAAACTTTAACCTTGGCCATAACTTTTGATTGCTCAGAGCTACGGCTTTCATACTTGGCATGTGCATACCTTGTGATGAGACCTTTCAGATGAGGTCATCATATTTGACCTTGTTACGTTGACCTTGCCGCAGTGGACAATATTCAGAAAACTTTAACCTTGGCCATAACTTTGCTACATCCGGGGGCATCCGTGTTTAACAAACACATCTTGTTAACATTGAGTTTAGTAAGACACATCATTTGGTCAAGTGTCATAGTCACCTTGACAATAAGGTCATGGTTACCAAAATCGACTGGTGTCTGCTTCACCCCCCAATGTAGACTGACACCAACTTTGACAACTTTGGATGCTTGGGTTCATGAGATATTGTGTTAACAAGAGTTAGAAAAGTGGTCAAACCATATAAGGTCATCAAAATCGACTGGTGTTTGCGTAAATCGCAAATATAGGCTGTCAGCAAATATTAAGACATTATGTCTAACCAGTTATGAGATATCACGTTAACAAGAGACAATAAAGTGGTGGAAGTGTCGTGGTGACCTTGAAAATAAGGTCAAGGTCATCAAAATGGACTGGTGTCTGCGTCATCTCCCAATGTAGCCTGGTACCAAATTTGAAGACTTTGGGTTCATCCAGTCATGATATATCGCGTTAACAAGTGTTCGAACAATTGTCAAAGTGTCGCAGTGACCTTGAAAATAAGGTCAAGGTCACCAAAATCGACTGGTGTCTGCGTCTTTCCACAATGACATCAAATTTGAAGACTTTGGATAAAACGCTTTATGAGATATATCGTTAACAAGAAATGACGGACGTACGGACGCCGCTCAAAATACATAGTTCCCCGTTCCGCGTTGCGGCGGGGGACACCTACCAAGATGATAATTACATAACTTGTTTTTGGTAACACAAAATACGTGTTTTCATATTCTTGTTTTTGTATCTTAAAGGCGCTGTAGCACGATAACCCGATAAGCCATACCAATAGAAATACATGGTTACCCGTACTAGAAACAAATAGTGTGATGTATAAAGCGACAGTTCTGTGAAACACCTCAGTGTGAGAGTCAGATGTGTATATACCATGCGATTTTGAGAGTTAAAACAGCAAGATGGGTGACCATTTGATCAGTCTCATGATTAAACTCTACTCTGAGTGTTCGGGTATCGCTGCATCGTCAGATCACATGAACTACCTTTCAAGCAGCAATGTTAATGTAGAGATTTAAAATGGCCGCTCGATGGGAAACGGACTGTACATATGTACATTCGTTTTAGAACCTTGTTGATTGATTCAGTAGTATTAATTGACAGTTTGCTACACTTATTTATCTTTTTTGTTAGGTCACTTTATTTCGAAGAACGGCGTGCTACAGCGCTTTTGAGCCAATTAAAAGACATTGTTACGATGATTCAATAACGAATTGTTTTGTAGTTGCTGTCACGATTTATACGTTAATTCTTCAATGTTTCATTAGAACGAAACAACTGATAAAACAAGAGAAGTAGTGAGCACAGCTCACCCATATACCCCCGCTTTTAACATTGGTCAAAGAATTTTGTTTCAAAATAGAAAGGACATCAATGTTTAGACTTTTGTATGAATAGACCACAGAAGTATTATTAAAGCAGAGTAAGTATGTCTTCATAGATTATACACTTGTAGGCATTTTAAGAAGTAAACAAGAGTCATCAGAAGATGACATATCCCACCGGTTCCACAAAATTTGTAAAACACATCTTTGTAAAACACATCTTTGACAGATACTTGTGTATCTACTACCGTACTTCAGTTAGTGGGTATTACAGATGCTGAGTTTCAGGTATATATGTTAAGGGTTTTAGACTTCTGCTCCAGAAGCAGTCAAAATCAACAACAACCAACATCCCTCTCATGTTTCTATGGAAACAGAAAAAAAAATGTTTCAGAAAAAATCTGAAAATATCAAAAGGCACCACTTCAGTTAGTGGGTAATACACATGCAAAGTTTCAGGAATATATGATGAAAGGTTTTGGAGCTGTGCTCCGGAAACGAACCTGTCTCTGAACAAAGTCCAAATTCAATATGTTTCTATGAAAACAAAAACCCCCCAAAAAATTCAGAAATCTGAAAATATCAAAAGGCACCACCTCAGTTAGTGGGTAATAATACACATGCAAAGTTTCAGGAAGATATGATGAATGGTATTGGGGCTGTGCTCCGGAAACGAACCTGTCTCTGAACAAAGTCCAAATTCAACATGTTTCAATGGAAACGACGAAAAATGAAATTTTCAGAAATCTGAAAATATCAAAAGGCACCACTTCAGTTGGTGGGTAATACACATGGAAAGTTTCAGAAAGATACCATGAACGGTTTTCGAGTTCTGCTCCGGAAACGAAATGATTACGGACGGACAGACGGCCAGGGTGATGACTATATCCCACGGTATTACATACCGGTGGGATAAAAAGTCAAACAATTTGAAAAATGGCAATTAATATGCAAATGAGGGTATGAAATATACAAATGTGTATGAAATATACAAATGAAAGATTTACACATCAGTGGTTATAAGAATCAGGTTTCGTAACATTTGAACAATTAGTGTCCGAGAGAAACAGAAGTGTGAATGGTAAAGTCAAAAAATTTAGAAAACTTCCATAGATTATGCAAATGAGGGTATGAAACATACACAAGACAGATGTACACATCGTGGTGATTATATGTATCAAGTTACAAGATATTTGAACAATTAGGATCTGAGTTATGAGTGGAACAAAAATTTGCGTAAATTATGCAAATGAGGGTATGAAACATACAAAAGGCAGATGTACACATAATGGTGATTGTACATATCGAGTTTCGTAAGATTTGAGGTGAGGTGAGGTGAGTTGGGGTTTCAAGAGTTGTTCACTTATATCGCGGCTGCCAGTATTATGACAGGGAGAAAGCCCGCAACGCCATGTGGTTATGCATTGCGGTTAAACCTACGAGCATCGGCTGGAACTAGCGAACCATGGCTGGTTCTACGCTGAAATTCAGTGTAGCATTGCTCCCAAACCTTACTGCGTGTAGAACAGTTCTCTACTGCAGACAAAGTTGCCGTGCCCCTGGCGGGATTCGAACCCCGGACCCCTTGATCCGAAGCCGAACGCGCTAACCACTGCGCTATCCCACCCCCTCGTAAGATTTAAACAACTGGTTTCAGAATTATGAGTGGAACAAAAACCGCACGGACGGACATACGTACTGACCGCTATATACCCCGACTACTTCGTAGCGGGGGTATAAATATAGGGTGGTGTTTAACTAACTCACCACATCCTGTTCAGAATGGTCACTTTATATCACGCGTTACAATGTAAAATATCAGAAGACGAACTTTGTAAAAAAAATTTATTAACTCTCTATAAACATCTTATGTCTGTCTCTCTTCAGCTAAATATGTCTGCGAGACGTGTGGGAAATCCTACACATTACTGTCTGGTCTGCGTGAACACAGACAACAGGTTCACGGTGTCCCCTCTTTCACCTGCGGGCAATGTGGCAAGGGCTTCACGTCAAGAACCCCGTTCAGGTCGCATGTCCTGAAACATGGTGGTGTAAGTTCACTGCTGAATGAACCCTCATACAATTTAAATGTATGGTGAAACTAATATTTTGTGTTTATTTGCACCGTGTCATTACAATAACAGATCTCCAGAGGTGAACAATATAGAGTGTCAACAATTAATATCACTCATCAAAATAATCATTTTGAATTATGTCTTTAAGCAATTACGCTGAATGGTCCTGGCTTATTCTTTCAGCCTGTAAATCGTATATAACTTTGTACTCTTGGTTAAGTGTCTTTCTCATTTCAGGATAAGCAGTTCAAGTGTAAACTGTGTGTTGCCCAGTACTGTCACCAGAAGGACCTGACGGGACACATCATGGCCAAGCATGATCTTGAATGTGATGCCAGCTTTAAAGGGACACTGCGTGGAGGATAAATATGAGATCGGATGTATCTACCTATGCTGATTAACGTGTCCCCCAAGTAATTGGTAATAAAAACATACTGCATGTAGACAGTGAAGCAAAGCGTAACTCGTTAGCAGACACGCTAATAAGGATAGGTTAATAAATCGGTGTACCTTTAAGTATAAAACTTCAATGTCGAGGCACCAGTCATATACCCACCAATTTATTTTACATTCCTCGGGTTTGACATGAGTTCTTTAACCCTGGGCCTTGTAACCTCTAAAAAGTTTACCCCCTTACCTCGAAAAAGATTTATTACTGTTGACCAAAACTGTACAGATTGGTTTGAGTATCTCATTGCAGCAATATAGTTTTTATCAAGAAATTGACCAATATCAAGCAGTAAGTGAAATGATATACTGTCCATGAGGGAACCATCACCAACTGCCTTCAGTACTCTAATAAAGAGTTTCGGGGGGGCTCAAATTAGTGTTTCCTTTGGTTATTCATGTTTATACTAAATAAACACAGCAAAGCTGTATATGAATGGTCTATAGAATGTAACTGTCACTTGGCGTTACCAGCATCAGCTATGGAGCGACTTTCTATAACTTTACGTTTCCTCGCGACTGGAAATTCCTTTCAAGACCTGAAGTTCATTAGTGCCACATCACCACAATCAATTGGACAAATAGTGATGGAAACCTGCGAGGCTATCATTAAGTGCCTTAAATCATTCATAAATGTAACCAAAAATTCGGTCTTTTATTCCATTTATTAGTAACAAAAGCAGTGGATGATCGATTAAAATCAATGAAATGTGCACAACATCTCCGTTACCATAATCAAATAGAAATTAAGAAAAAACTTAAAATATTCTCGATTTTGAACTTAAAAGTCACAAAAATTGAAATGATCAATTCAGATTATGAACAACCAATGGCTGGAAGTTTGCAAAGTAGTGTGCCAATGCAGACTGGTCTAGTTTCCATATGGGTGTAACTGTGTTGCCTCTGGATTTGAATCACTGAGTTCCCTGCGTATGGTGTGCTTGTGATGTAACTGCTTTGCTGAGGGACATGGGAAGAAGTTGAAGGACCTACATTTATTTGCACAGAAAATCTAGAAGTTCCCACCTGCTCTTCAAACAAAATGTCGTTGATGGCTTTCTTGGCGAATATCTGTTGCTGTGTGTTCATCTGCGACAGCTCATGTGCCCAGGATTTTGCTAAATTCACATAATTGTCATCAGGTTTTCTCAGCCTTTCGCAAGCTAATGATATCAGTTCATCCTTGTGGGCATCTTTTGACGATCGGGGCTGCTATCAGTTTTTGCGCAGTTTCCATCGCCGCCGCCGCCGCCGCTTTTTGTATTGGCTAAAACTTTTTTCCTAGAAGGTTTTGAGAACTCGTATACATAACTTCTTACTTATACCCCTGGGGAATTTTGTTGACATGTTCACATTCAAGGTCAAGGTCACGAGTTCTGAAATCGCTAAAAACACGATAACTTGAAAAATATTTGTGCTATCAGGCTCTTATTTGGTGTATATCAACTATGGACATCCTCGGTTACCCATGGCTTTATATATAATCCGTTACTTTCCACTATATCACCCATGGGAAACCTTATCAGAGGGATCTGTTCTCAAATTACCCGCCTTTGGCCAGCGTGACGAAGTCAATAACCAAAGACAATGCTCAATGGGATAAGACGGAAATGGTGAAGGGAAATAACCGGTGACGGATGGCTAACACAGTGACCTCGCTTGTTTTGAAACGAAGTGATATGAATTGTTATTGGCTCGCTGGTCCAAGCTGCGTAGCAGTTTGATTGGCTCACGTCGGCCAGGCTCGTATTTGATATATATCAACTATGGAGAAACATGAAGACTTGAAAACATTTTCGCTAAAATCTGTCAAAGGTCAAGGTCACAACTTAAGCATGCTATTTTGAATATGCCTTATGTTAACTATGAACACTTTGAGTCATTGCATAATTGTTATACTAAATTAAAAGTAATCATTGATGGTGTGATATCGAATTAGTCATTGCTTGAAAGTAGCCATCAACATATTATATATTGCGCTAGCCTACTGTAGAAATCACAGGGGCGTGTTTCGCTTAGAAACCTATATACCTATAAAGACCATATATAGACTATATAAAATGAATTATGGGATGTAACCACGAAACCACCCCATGCTCATTCAAAGTCATATTTCGCATCATTAACAATGTTTATGGCACAGATGACTATGATACGAAAGCTAATTGATTTCCCTACAATATGAGCTATAAATGGTCACAATTGGATCATTATTTCAAAAACTATGCGACAGGAGAGTCCGTATACAGCTACCTCCAAATTGTCAGCCAATTTACCCGCTCACGAAAATCATTGAAAACTTACCTTTAAAACGTTTGTTAATTCCAGCAATGTTGACAGCACCTATGAAAAGGCAGATTCGACCCGCAGTGAAACTACAGATGTAAAATCATATTACAACACCTACATATCCTATCTCCGACTGTACTACGGTATTATCTCTCAAATCATCGTCATGCAGTCCCATTTGTCAGCCGTTCATGACCTTGACATTCATTTGACCTCGGCTAGCCCATGTCCTGGTTCCAATATAATTATATATATATATATATTCAAATGGTAGTTAAAAGAATAACAAACGCCGATGTCCTCCTACATGATTCAACGTTATCCTCAGGGAGGCTTACAATACACTGATTGTGACGTCACTGTTCTGTGATGTCACAGGCGCGGCTTTTAGCTGTAACTGACTTAGATACACTGGCCCAAAAAAGAAACGCATAACAGAAAAATCAGAGTTTATTGTCATGTGTTTACAGCATAATTGCACACTAAATATGGAATGTACAACAACCAAATTTTTCACAGCATTAAATGCATGTCTCCTCCACTAAATGCAGTCATTTAATCCTCCTGTGGACGTCTGTGATTGTGACATCACTGTGACGAAGTCAGTACCGGGTGCTACCACCACGAGCATGGATCACTGCTCTGCATCGCCTGGGCATGCATTGAATGAGTCGTCGAATCTGGCGTTGTGGAATTCTTCCCCACTCATCCAGCAGTGCGTGGGTCAGTTCTTGAAGCGTCTGCGGTGGATGTTGTCGACGTCGTACCCGTCTATCCAACAAATCCCACAAATGCTTGATTGGGTTCAAGTCTGGAGATTTGGAGGGCCATGGCAGTACATTCACATTGCTGTTGGCAAGATAATCCATGGTAACACGCGCAGTATGCGGTCTGGCATTGTCCTGTTGAAAAATTTCACGTCTGACGTCAATTGCGGGAAGAAGGTGACGTTGCAGGATTTCGTCTGGATAGCGTACAGCAGTTAAATTTCCTTGCACGTGAACCAAATTTGTCCTACCATTTAAGGATATGCTTGCCAACATCATTACACTCCCTCCACCGTATGCATCGATTGCACGGATACAGTGTTGAGCGTAACGTTCATTTCTCCGTCTATAGACCCTCATCCTACCATCGTGGCGATAGAGCATGAACCGCGACTCATCGCTGAACCAGATTCTTCTCCAATGCACTAGAGTCCATGGGCGAACGTTTCTGCTCCATCGCAGACGTGCACGACGATGATGGCGTTGCAAAGATGGCGCTGTATATGGTCGCATAGGACGTATCCCATGTTGACGAAGGCGATTGATGATGGTCTGCGCTGATACTCTACGAAGTCCAGGAATGTTGTTGGCTGTGTAGGTGGCACTGACTGTCCTGTTGCGAAGATGCATCACCCGGATGTATCGGTCCTGCGCCGGAGTTGTCACCCTTGGCCTGCCGGATCTCGGTCGATCTCTCGTGGAGTTGTGGACTGTGTAGCGGTGCCAGAGACGAGATATGGTACTCTGAGTAACGTTGAAGTGCCTGGCTACTGCTGACTGACTTTCGCCAGTTTCTAGACGTCCAATGGCCTGGTTTCTGCACTCTTCATTAAGTCTTGGCATCTTTAGAGTCGTGTATACGGAGCATCTGAGAGTGATTCGCAATGGGACTACCCAGGTTTTATACCCATCGGTATCAAGCCTAAGTACCCGTATTTGCACGTGCAACATGCTATAGGATTTTTCTCCATGCACATTTTTTCAGGTTGGATTCAAGCTGCTGCGTTTTGGCGGCAATTCACAAATTTTTGTGTCCAAGTGCAAGAAATTGTTGTAAAAACTATAGTCTAACTTTAGCAGTAACTTTTAAAAAATTTCAAGCCTTAATTTAAAAAATATCATACTTTGAAAAACACATTTTTGCTATGCGTTTCTTTTTTGGGCCAGTATATTTAGGGATGGACAGAGTGTTTTAATCAAATGTTCTTCCTTAATCTTACTCATTATTGTATAGCAATGTTTAAGGTCAAGGGCGGTAACTCTTCCTGGACTGTCCAAAATAGCTGAAAACCCCAGTGTTGAGGGTACTGTTGACTATACCATCTTTTCAAGCTTTTATCATGAAATTAGGCGCTAAAACTGACATGCATTATAATCTAGGGTAACAGGGCCACGTGTAACAGCTGTATCGTGATTTGCTGCTCCTTTTCCCGAGTTGATACATAATAATAATAATAATAATGGAAACTTCTAATGCGCCTTAGTCCATACAATAAGCATGCTCAAAGCGCTACATAAAAGAGAGGAGGAAAATATGTACATGGATATGTACATGAAGAAATTGGAGAAACATATATTTACATATATTTTTCAATTTAATTGTTACTTTTCAAAACGAATAGTTACGCCTCTAAATCTTAATGTATTTCAGACCTTAATCCTTTAGGATAATTATCCTAATATTTACAACAAATATTTAGGTGGAAATCCTTTAGCGGTCTTCAGTGAGGTCAGATTACCTCCCTTTGTAACTAAGAAGGCAAAGTTGATTTTAGTTCAGTGTTTAAATAGGTAATAACAAATGATTGTACGATCCATGAACTTTTATGCCACCTTACATGAAGTTCTTGCCGAACACAGCGACACGCAACTACGCAAAATCCATGATTAAGAACAGATGCTACAAGTATAGTACTTAAATATTTAAACACCACACCGACTCATACGGAATTTCACCAATAATTTTAATTATGAAAACATGCTTTAAGGCCCTATACGTTTAATGTCAGCTGAATTCGATGCACCAGAGAATTTATTCATGTTCTCTGACGTTCGCAGACAATTACTCATTGTTTAGGGGATATTGTGATGATGGTTGAGTCAGCGATATTATTTCCCCGCTAAACTGTCTAAGGTGTCCAAATACAAAAAACGCCGACGGCATTTGTTTAGGTTGATCATTCCAAGCTTCTGGAAATATAAAAACACCAAGTTGGAATCAGCGGAAAATGTCTTTCGTGATTTTCACGTTATCTAGACGTCAGACAACTTCCAAATGCAAGGCATAACTCTTGCCAGCCTGCTTTACTGGCTGATTTAACCCTTGCGGTATTTCCCTAGCTTTCTTGTGTCGAGGCAGTGAATCGCTGCACTGGAAATGCATAGCGGGCCTGGATTTCTAAACACAGATTTCTTAAGGAAATACTGCAAGGCCTAAATCAGCCAGTAATGGAGACTGGCAAGAGTTATGCCTTGCATTGGGAAGTTGGACGTCAGAATGCATATATGTGTGTATATCATAATCTTCTATTCATGCATATTGCATTCTCAGGGGATTAACGAAAGCTTCAGAAAGTTCGAAATAAAGATGATCATATAATAAAATAAACACGTGCAAAAGAAACGTCCCCATACAAAATAAAGATATTTCAATCCATGCGCGTACGACTCATATTTATGAGAATCACGTTTTCGTTTTGGATTCTCCATTACTAGACGAGATAGTTGCGTCAACTTAGATTCTCTGTAGTTTACTCTTTCGAGATGGCCCTGAAGACATTATTATTTACAAAAGCATACAATTGAATTTGGCCGATTTCCCTATACGAAGTTTAAATGTGCCATTGTCATGCAGTAATGGGTGGACACTGGCACTATACAACTATTCATCATCATCATAATCACACGTACAGTTAAACAACAAGAAAAAAGTGAGCATGGCTCACATAACGCCGCCATCCACTATCCGTCCATTGAGAATTATAGATGTGAAGGTTACTATGTTTAAAAAACAGCTTCAAGCATCAAAATATTGTCCAAAATAATTTTAGGAACTGACTGTTATTACAAAATGTGATTCACCCAGGTGTAATATTTATCAGGTAACTTAATTTTTCCCATTAGAGCATCACACCGGTAATTTGTACCAAGTTCAATACAGATTCAAGGGCTTCATAACTCCGTAAAAAATAATATTTCGGAACTGGACTGTGAACTCAATGAAGAGTATCATCTGGACTACCTACATGTAAAATTTAATTCACCTAGATGTAATAGTTGCCGAGAAAACTTGTCCCCATTGGAGCATCACAGCTCTTTTGGTACAAAGTTCAATTTCGCATTCAAGGGCCATAACTCCGTCAAAAATAATATTTCGGAACTGGTTTTCGAACTCGATGAAGAGCATCATCTGGACTACATCCATAATAAATTTCATTCACCTAGATGTAATAAACTGAGGCGCAAAAGAAAGTATATCACTCAGTTGTATTTATCATATGTATATTTTTCAAAGTCACTTATCTCGAGTTTTCGACGTCGTATTAAAAAACTGACTAGTTTGGCAAATTAGTCCAAAACATTAAATCAGTCAAAGAATACCTCTATGCGGTTTGAATTTTTTAAATTAAATTTCAAATTTCAAATTTCCCCCAAATTAATTTTGATAAAACACAACTCTTCATCGACATATAACACATACTATGTGTGAACATCAATAAAGGTGCTTCGTCCTGCACACATTAACAACATTTTGAACATGGTAGGCGTCATGTTGGTGTAAATTTCATTTCTTACCCCGTCTACTTTTAACAATGATATTTAAGTTAAAAAATAAAACAGTCACTAATTAAATCATTCAAACTACTGCCGAAAGGTGTTATTGTATCGTGCAATAATCAAATGCATCTAATTTCTTTAAAATATAGAATTAATGGAAAACAACTTAGTGATATGCTTTTTTTTGCACCTCAGTTTAGTTTCCGAGAAAACTTGTCCCCATTGGAGCATCACAGTTCTTTTGCTACTAAGTTAAATTTCGGATTCAAGGGCCATAACTCCTTAAAATAATAATATTTTGGAACTGGTTTTCGAACTCGATGAAGAGTATGGTCATGAGTACTCACAACCAAAATTTCATTCACCTAAGTTAAACAGTATCCGAGAAAACTTGTCCCCATTGAACACAATAAAACTAAGTCCAAAAAGTGACGTTTCTATTAAAACGACACAACATTCAAAAATGAAAATTGTCTGTGCGCGATCGGAAGAACATGGTTAACAACTGTACACAGTTTGGTTGATGTACTTTTGACGGTTCTTGAGAAAATTGACCGGATGGAAGGACGGACGGACGGACGGAATGACCGCTATATACCCCCTGCTTACTTCGTAGCGGGGGTATAATAACATTACTCAGTTGTAGTTGATGCAACTAACTATTAAAAGAAAGAATAACATATTGTAAGATTGAATATTTTGTTTAGAAAACTGTGAAATCTTTTCGACATGGAATTCGACATGGAAATGATGTTCTTATTTCAGTAGTCATATGAATCAAGGAAATTGTTGTGTTTTTGCGATCTGTTCCCGTAAAACTGTATTAAAGCAAGAATTTGTTGCATCAAAAGAAAGTGTTGCACTTTCATCATTTGGGTATAAAAGATGTGTCGAATATATTCCTCAACGACATACCACTACTTCAACTGCATCGAGAAACATGGGAACAGTATCACCAGAAGAAATAGAGAGCCGTTGGAATGGTGCAGATGGGTGCAAACGGCAGAATAACAACCTTAAGAAGAGACTGACAAAGGCAAGATTCGACCTTGATAACATTAACAATTACAGGGTATCAAAATGTGATCGGGGAAATTATGGAACGGGCAAACACTTGGTGGAAGGAGGGAACATATTTTTCAAACAAAAGAACAGATGTTTATATACATCATACCCTGGACTGCTCTGCCAAAATTGTGATTTATGTAAAAACATGCAAAGGATGTGAAGAACAATATATCTGTCAAACCGAATGTCAAGGAGAATGAGTGCGGGTCCACAAACAGCAGATCAAGGACCCCAAAACGAGATGTATTCCACTGAGTGAACATTTAGATACATGCGCTGCCAATAAGGATATCAAGTTTACAATGTATCCATTTTATAAAATGATATACATTTATTGTAGCTATGCTCAAGCTTTTTTGATAAAAAAATATTCAAATTATTCTGAAATATGTTTTGTGTAGCTTAATATATAGAAAAGAACAAAATATTTTTAATAACAAGTGTTTGCCACTAACATGGCAATGTCCCCCGCCGTTAACATTGAGTTTAGTAAGACACATCATTTGGTCAAGTGTCACAGTCACCTTGAAACTAAGGTCAAGGTCACCAAAATTGACCGGTGTCTGCATCATCCCTAAATGTAGACTGACACCAACTTTGACAACTTTGGGTGCTTGGGTTCATTAGCTATTGCGAAAACGAGCGTTCGAAAAGTGGTCAAAGCATTGTGATGACCTTGAAAATAAGGTAAATGTCATCAAAATCGACTAGTGTCTGTGTAAACCGCCAATATAGGCTGTCAGTTAATATTAAGACATTATGTCTAACGGTCGGTCATGAGATATCACGTTAACAAGAGACACTAAAGTGATCGAAGTGTCGTGGTGACCTTGAAAATATGGTCAATGTCACCAAAATGGACTGGTGTCTGCGTCATCCCTCAATATAGCCTGGCATCAAATTTGAAGACTTTGGGTTCATCCAGTCATGATATATCGCGTTAACAAGAGTTTGAAAAGTGGTGAAAGTGTCGTTGTGACCTTGAAAATAACGTCAAGGTCATCAAAATCGACAGGTGTCTGCGTCTTCAATGTAGGCTGACACCAAATTTGAAGACTTTGGATAAAACGCTTCATGAGATATCGCGTTAACAAGAAATGTGACGTACGTACGTACGGACGCCGCTGAATACATAGTCCCCCGTTCCGCGTTGCGACGGGGGACAAAAACCTGATAACCGCACTGTACTCAACAGCCTCCATTTTCACACCTTACTCTACTCTAAGACCTGTGCTGACAGAAATAATGCTCAGTTTTTGGAAATCGTTTTTAACAAATGTGGGTAGGCTACGACTGACATATATTATTTAACAGATTATTAACTAGACAAAGCTTTTAAAGGGGCAGTAGCACGTTTTTTTGGCTCAAATAAGTCGATGAAATGTATTTGAAAAATAATTTGATCAATCGTAAAACACCCTTCCCTCTTCAGAAAATCAAGTTAAAAATGAGTGTACATTGCTCAGTAAAGCCATGGGGATCGTTTTTGTCATTCGAAATAATAAAATGTGTTCACAATAAAATGGCCCCCATGCAATTTTTGCTTTATACGCAACACCGTTATCACCACTACGGATAATTCGTTTGTGTTATAGGATGTTTTACCCTCTATAGTACATTTTAATGGCACAAACTATCATTATAAATAGGAAATTTGAAAAAATAAATTTAGCAAAAAACGTTCTACTGCCCCTTTAAGAGAAGTATATTTGTAAGTAAGGCAGCAACGAAATATTGATGTCACCCTTGTTGATAAATACCTGTTACAGAATTTTTAGCTCATCAGGCCTGAAAGGCCAGATGGGTTTATGGCATGGCATGGTGTCCGGCGTCCATCCGTCCTTAAACATTTTGCTTTTTCGACTTCTTCTCCAGAACCAATGACTCCACAGAGCTGAAATTTTATGTGCAGACTCCTTGGCCAATGGGGATTCTAAATTGTAGATTTCGTGACTCCATGACCCCAAATTGGGTCACAGAGGTCACATTCTAAAAAACCTATTTTCATCTTCTTCTCCAGTTCCAAAAGGTCTAGAGAGCTGAAAAATTGTGTGCAGACTCCTTGACCAATGGGGATTCTAAATTGTAGATTTCTAGACCCCATGACCCCAAATGGGGTCACAGGGGTCACATTCTTAAAAACCTTTTTTCATCTTCTTCTCCAGTTCCAAAAGGTCTAGAGAGCTAAAAAGTTGTGTGCAGACGCCTTGACCAATGGGGATTCTAAATGGTAGATTTCGTGACCCCATGACCCCAAATGGGGTCACAGGAGTCACATCCTAAAAAAACTATTTTCATCTTCTTCTCCGGTTCCAAAAGGTCTAGAGAGCTGAAAAGGTGTGTGCAGACTCCTTGGCCAATGGGAATTTTAAATTGTAAATTGTGTGACCCCTTGACCCCAAATGGGATCACAGTGGTCATGATCTAAGAACCTTTATTTTGCGTGTATACAATAACTTAAATATCCAACTTTAGCTAGTAAATCAAAGAAAAACTGATGAGCTACAGAGCCCATGGCTCTTTTTTACGTAAATATAGCTTTTCAAAAGGATATCCATATTTAAATTTGATGATATCACACGATATGTATTGAACTGTATTGGTTCATTAACGTCATTATCGTATCGTTGTTGACATCTGTATAAGACTTTTCAAACATGAAATAAGGAATTATATATATTTCACAGGGAATAACAGATATCTGAACTTCATTTTGAAAACAATATTATGTTAGTGTTAAGGCACGCGGTAATTGTTTTATTATCAACGAAGATGAATTGGTATTCATGTTCTTATGTCGAAATTTAAGAAAGAACTGGTGAGGTTCCGAGCAAACATGACCGTACTTGGCCAGTAGTGGCTGATACAGGCATCTGGTACTGGCCCTGTACCAACTTGCACACTGGCGTGGTACTGGGCCAGTATCACGCCATTACTAAAACGATACCATTCCCTGTACTGACCCAATTCAGGTTAGCCTTCACTGTTCCGGTACATTAAATATATCGTGTATAGGCCTACCGTAAATTTTCAATATCCAAATTTACTGATAAATGAAGGTTGATTTAGCTATTATCACTTTCTCTTCCATTTTCTTAATTATTACTTTTCTTCAAGTAAACATATATTAATCATATCAGTTTGTAATCTTGCAGGGTAGTTATTTACAATTTTTATTTCTATAATGAAACAAATATTGTTTGTATTTTTTTCATAAGGTCAATATGTAGTCAAATATATGTAATCTGAAAACAAGCCAGAATTTATTTTTAACAAGTAGGCCTACGTACAAAGACAATGCTAAAAAACAACAACTTGTGATTATTTTCATACTTAGATTTCCTAATGATATTAATACATAGAGAAGCAAATGCTAATGTAAACACATTTGTAAAAATATAGTAATATAGAATATATCAAAGTTTTATAAATACAACTAAATTTAACTCATGATTGAACTTACATTGAAAGGAAACCAAATCGTTGCCTTTTCCTCTTGCCTCTCTAAAGCAGACGACACTTTGAACTACTACCCATAATTCCCTAACAGGAAGTGTCATACCTGAATTGGGCCAGTATGTAAACCTAATATAATTTGTACTGGGCCAGTACCGGCCCAGTACTGGCTCTTTGAAAATATCCCATAATGCATTTAGACAGGAAATGATATGCCTTAACTGGGCCAGTACCGTATTGCCAGCACACGTTTACCTTAACTGGGCCAATTCAGTTAAAACGGTTCTGGGCCAGTACTGGTTCTTTACCGTTAGCCACAGTCATGTTTGCTGGGTTAGCATTGGACTTTTCCCACACTTTACCCAATTTAACGTTTCCTTTACCCATAAAATGTACATTAATCAAATCATTCTCCTATTGAACTGACAGTCATTAAATAAATCAACGACGTTTGACTATTTTCCCACCACGTTATTAAAGGAATCGGTTTAGTAATGTAACACTACAATGGAAAAAGCATTTCAAAAATAGAAAATTGAATCCATAAATCGACAACGTTTGATACATGTGCGCAATACATTTATTCCAAAAGTTATTACATCGTTGTACCATTAACCCACACTAACAATCAATTGACTGTTAATCCGTTAATGCAGCAATAACGTCAGCTATATCAACAACAAAAAATTGCGCTAGCACTACGTACACTAGGTTTGGATTGCACATTCACAATGCAGGCAACTAACTGAAATACATTTCTTTAGAATAAATAAATGTTTTGCTTTATTTTTGCAATTGCAACTCTCAATCGATGACGGGGATAATATGTATGGTAAACTAGCAATTACGTCCATTATCATGATCACATGACATATTTATATTTTATATTATTTAAATATTTATATTATAATTGTATTGAAATTTGATATCTTATAACATCTGAGTATGAAATAAACATGCCATCAACATCAACTTCTAGTAATTCTCAAATGTTGACTTGTTATGAGGCAATATATAATGTTTGTTGTTATGTTTTATATCGTTGAAAACCAATTCATTTCAGAGTTGAGAGGGAATTAAAAATACTTGGCCTTGAAACGTCTGTTTAACCAATCTAATTTCACTTTGAATTTAATCTCTGTGCTATTTCAAGTGTTCACGTCCGAACGTGTCATTAAACTCAAGTGAGTCATCATTGCCTACAGAAATGGAGAATCGTTTGATGATCTGAAGAACTATTGCGGAATGAGAATATCGAATGAGTCATTGCTTGAAACTTGAAAGTAGCCATCAACATAATATATATTGCGCTAGCCTACTGTAGAAATCACGGGCGTGTTTCGGTTAGAAAGAGACATATACCTATAGACTATATAAAAGGAATTATGGGATGTGACGACGAAACCTTCCCATGCTCATTCAAAGTCATATTTCGCATCATTAACAATGTTTATGGCACAGTCGATTACTATTATACGAAAGCTAATTGATATCCCTACAAAAAGAGCTATAAATGGTCACAATTGGATCATTATTTCAAAAACTATGCGACAAGAGAGTCCGTATACAGCTACCTCCAAACTTTCAAGCCAATTTCTCCGCTCACGAAAATCATTGAAAACTTACCTCTAAAACGTTTATTAATTCCAGCAATGTTGACAGCACCTATGAAAAGGCAGATTCGACCCGCAGTGAAACTACAGATGTAAAATCATATTACAACACCTACATATCCTATCTCCGACTGTACTACGGTATTATCTCTCAAATCATCGTCATGCAGTCCCACTTGTCAGCCGATTTCCTCCTACATGATTCAACTTTATCCTCAGGGAGGCTTACAATACATTGATTGTGACGTGACTGTTCTGTGACGTTGAAATATGTACATATATTTTTCAATTTAATTTTTATCCCACCGGTATGTAATACCGTGAGATATAGTCATCACCCCGTCCGTCTGTCCGTATGTCTGTCCGTCCGTAATCATGTCGTTTCCGGAGCTCGAAAATCGTTCATGATATCTTTCTGAAACTTTCCATGTGTATTACCCACCAACTGAAGTGGTGCCTTTTGATATTTTCAGATTTCTATAATTTTTATTTTTTTTCCTTTCCATAGAAACTTGTTGAATTTGGACTTTGTCAGAGACGGGTTCGCTTCCGGAGCACGGCTCCAAAACCGTTCATCATATCTTCCTGAATCTTTGCATGTGTATTACCCACTAACTGAAGTGGTGCCTTTTGATATTTTCAGATTTTTTCTGAAACATTTTTTGTTCTGTTTCCATAGAAACATGAGAGGGATGTTGGTTGTTGTTGATTTTGACTGCTTCTGGAGCAGAAGTCTAAAACCCTTAACATACCTGAAACTCAGCATCTGTAATACCCACTAACTGAAGTACGGTAGTAGATACACAAGTATCTGTCAAAGATGTGTTTAACAATTTTTGTGGAACCGGTGGGATATGTCATCTTCTGATGACTCTTGTTACTTTTGAAAACGAATAGTTACGCCTCTAAATCTTAATGTATTTCAGACCTTAATCCTTCATGATAATTATCCTAATATTTACAATCATTATATAGGTGGAATACATGCTTCTTAAAGATTTTTTTGTAAAAATGGTAAAATCCTTTAGCGGTCTTCAGTGAGGTCAGATTACCTCCCTTTGTAACTCAGAAGGCAAAGTTGTTTTTAGTTCAGTGTTTAAATAGGTAATAACAAATGATTGTCAAGTGTAAATGCATTTAAGATATAATTTTAAAACATTTTTATCATATTTAGTATAATTTACCAAATTTTTAGTTTTTAAAAATATAATAAGAATGTTTATATAAAAATGATAAATATTTCGTATCTTTTAAAAACAACAACTTAAACAAGCTAACCAGTGCATGACATGACATTATAAGTTATTAGGTCTTCAAGACAAAGTCTGGAAGACCTATTGTTATTATCCGTTTTTTTCCTATTATTATTTGTACGTTTTTTGTCTGCGCGATTCTGAAGTAACGACTGAACCGATTTGCACGAAATTTTTAGGGATGGTAGCCTGTAACAAAAACTAGCCTTGTAAGTCGGCCGAATTTTGATTTTCGACTTCTTTCTTGAGTTATCTCCCCTTGAAGTCAAAACTTTCACCAAAATGTGGGCAACAACATTCCCCATCGATTAGGCCTATAATTCGGCCGTAATAATAGATTTTTTGCCATTTTCAAAAAACTGAAAATTTTGTGCAATTTCGCGTTTTTTAGGGTACGCGTCTTTGAAAATCTTCTCCTCCTTCAATTTTAGGAGTACAGCTATGTATGATAGCTTATTTTGGAGATAAATGAATTGTTAAGAGCGCTCTTCAGGCCGAATTTTGAATTTCGTCCTGGAATTTCGGTTATCTGCCCTTCAAAATGGTCCTTTTTTATAAGTTCGAATTTCGGCATCATGTTCAAAGGGACGTAACTCTGTTACAAATAAAGATACCTCAAAAACTCTGTTACAAATAAAGATACCTCAAAAACTCTGTTACAAATAAAGATACCTCAAAGTTACTTATTGCAATCGGATGCAGATACATTACCTAACATTTCTGTTTGAGATCTTTATCATGTAAAAGTTGATAGTTTAATCCCAAATTTATCATTTGCCCAAAAGATATGAAATTTCGTGATTTTTAAAACTTTTGAGGGGCATATTTTTAGAAGAATTTTCGATCGCAAACCACTGAAGATACAAACATCTTTAATAGCTCATGATGAAGGAGAGATATCATTTAATTAAGGACAATAACTTTCAAGCATGGTCTGTCATAGTTTACGTGTGACAAGTCATAGAAGATTGTCATTTTTCGAAAATCGCCATTTTCAACAAAGTTGAAAGTATCATAACTGCTTGACTTCTTATGCTATTGACATTTTACATACACCTTCGTATGCACAAATTCAAGAAGAAAAACTTCTATGTTGACCGCTTTCATCAAAAAGTTGATAGTTAAGCCTCAAACATCGCGATTGATGTCTAGGGGTCCGAAAATGAGCATTTTTTTTTCTTCTTAATATTCAGAACTGCATAACGTATTAAATATGTATGCAATCTTAATGATGATATCATCTACTTATGTGGAAATCAAAGTATAACATCTCCTATGTTACACCTTATTATGAAATTGTTGACCGTTTTGTCTTAATTGTGAGAAAGATCATGTAGAGGTCCATTAATACGTGATTTTTCCATTTTCAGAGGGGTACCTTCTTTGGAGAATTTTTGTAAAAAAAACTACTAAAGATAGAGACATGTTTGATAGCTCATTTTAAAGCAGAGAAACTGATGAATAACCGAGAGTCCAACATGGAGTTTTAGGTCAAGCAGAAGTCTTGAATACCTAAGTATTGCCTGTGGCAATCCTAGTTTTATTTATTTATATTTTGAATTAAGATTACTTTTTTTAAATGACTAAACTGATTATCAATTTAATCATATTTGTAAAACAAACAATAGGTAGTATAAGTGTAATTCACAAATTATAGATCCAGTTAAACTGGCCAGGTATAATAAATAATTAAATGTATTCTTTAATGTTTGATTTAGTTATTTGATTGAATAAATTTTAGAATTGAAGAACCTACAACATTGATTGAAATTATTACATTTACAATTTATTTGCATAATAAACATAAATTAATGCTTGTCTGTTGTGGACTAGTGTCTTGATTTAAATTCGTTATTATAACTATATTTCTCGCCCTGAAAAATTGGGAGACATTGTTTTTGCTCACTGCGACAGCGTTGGCTTTCCCATCGTTTCCAATCCTCCCAAAATTCGGTACGCCGCTCTCCATATCAATCACATGCAACCTTTTACATGTAACAGAGATAATTGCTTTTCTATATACGATTTTAGTATCTATTTACGTTTACGCAGCTATTGACCAAATGTTTTTCTTTGTTCTTGCTATGTTTTAATATTAAATACATATTTTAAAAATACCTGGTTATATCCTGACAACTGTATGGTTGTTATTTTGTCAATAACTTAACATATATTAATGATAATGCCTATCAGAAATGGTAAATGGCAGTGTGTTGGGGTTGAAAACTCAATTCCGCCTATGATTTCCAACTGTTTTCATATTTTCTAAAAATATTATAAAGGTATTTCACCATAAAAGTTATTTATTTGCATCAGGAATATTTGGATGCTATTTTTGGTTTTGTAATTTTGTAGATATTGCCAAAATTAATTTTGTTTATGGAGCCCAGACTCCTTTTGCTAATTTCCTGGTTTCGAAAACCAGACGGTCATGTACATTTTCACATCAAAATATTGGAAGTAAAACAAATTTCCTCAAAGTGACGTACACCAAAGGAGATTTTTGATGAGATGAAAGAAACTTATAGAGGATTCCCCATCGTATGACGTTGTCAAACACTGGCAGCGTCGATTCAAGTGTGGACGGACCTCCGTGGAAATTCTAGGTCGACCCGAGTCAGCCATTGATGAAAGTGAATTTTGAAATACTGTCCGTCAACTCGCCCAAGATGTCAAGATTTGCACATGCGGAAGTGGAAATCCCGACTGCTCACACCTTACCAAAAACAGCAACGAGTCGACTGCTCAAATGCTCTTTCAGCAATATGCCAAAAAAAAAACCAGGAAAACTTTTTCAACAGACTAATCACACAGGATAAAACATGGGTCCATCACTATGACCCTGGAAGTAAAAACCAGTCATATCAGTAGAAGCATCTTCAGTCACTACCCATTAAAAAGGCACGGGTCCAGCCCTCGGCAGGCAAGGTATTTTGGGATCAGCATGGTATAATCATGATGGATTTTTTGGAAAATGGTGCCACAATTACTAGGGCATACTACGCGCAAAGCTATCAAAACGAGAGACGCGGTATGCTCACTAAAGGTGTCCGCCTGCTTCAGGACAATGCTCTTGTCCACACAACTCACGTGTAGCTCAGACAGAAGCGCAGACTTGCGGCTATGAAATACTTCCTCACCAACCGTATTCTCCTGACCTTGCACCATCTGATTTCTTCCTCTTCCCAAACATGAAGTCATGTTTGAAAGGCACTCGTTTCCATGATGATGAAACCCTCATTAATGAGGTCAAGTCCTGGGTTTTGACAAGATCTGATGCCTTTTACAAGAAAGGCCTAGAAGGCTGCATCAAGCCATGGGAGAAATGTGCCACACTGTGTTGTGCCTATGTAGAGAAAGACTAACAACTGCACCACGTTTCGTTTCTTTCAGTAAAGTAGAAGTCGATCAGGGGAATTTTTTATTGAACGCCCCTCGTAACCCCCCGAACATTCTGACCAATTTCCTCATGGGTTGTTGTTGATCCCTGGAGTTTTTCCTTTTGATGAGAAGTAGGAATCACAGTAGATGAGGAACCTATTTTGAGATGCAACAATTATTAATTTCCTTACATAAAGCAGATGTAAATAAACACATTTAAACTGTGAAAATTAACAACATTATGATGGTGAATAATATCATCCTAGCAATAGACATGCATCTTAGATTGCCAATGTTGAAGCTGTCTTGCTCAAATTATTTTTAAATGTTGTCCTTGCTTCAGACATAATGTTATTGCATCGATACCATGCATAAATCGTGTTACGCCTATTACTCTCCTCTTGTAGTGACGGAGCTGATGTTATTTAACAATACACATGGGATGACATGTTTGTGTGATTTATACCAGTATTGATACTAGTTTGTGAACGAGATCAACATTGCTGTTAGATTATTGATTAAAACATTAAACAATTTTCTTAAAATTATGTTATTGGATAACAGTGAAAAAATATTATATTTATACTATAAACTAACGTTTTACATTGAATGTCATTTATGATGGCAAGAGTATATTATCTTAAAACTAACATAACACATAGTGCATGTATCTTACAGTACGCTCTCTCTATAATTTAAACAATCTTCACCAATTCATGAATCCAATATCAATTAAATCAAAATAGTACTCCAGTATATTCTCATTTACAAGCGTCGATATCCGCCTGCCTATTTAGCAGCAATGTAATAATAATTTATTAAATTAATTTCCTTTGGGCGTCAACACGACAAAACATATCAGTTGTGCAATACCCATGGGAGGAAAACATGATAGGTAATTGATGGTCCCAGGAGTGCCATTGAACATCAAAGTGGGAACAAATGTTTGTTATGGATTACATGTATGTCCTTGTGGGATCCGACTGTAAATTGACAAGGCGTTAGAATACCGCATTTGATCATTTATGTATGATAATGTTGAAAGATAGCAACATTAAGAGTTAATATTCGTAAAAAGAAGTACTTTTACATGTTAGCACGTTATGGTGTTGACTTAATTTCAATTTAAATGTAAATGAGACTATTTCAAATAGCTGTATAGTCGAGTCCGTGTTTAATTAGCTAACACCTCAGCTGGAGCTGGGTCACCACGAGTGAAGAGGGGGGATTGGGGTTGAGTTTTTATAACGGTACATGTTGTAGATATCTTAATCTAAATGTAGGACTCATGGTCGATTGCAATGCTACTGGGCAATTGTGATGATATTGTTTTGTTTATCAAGGTCTGTGGCAAGGAATATCTTGAGATCAATTTAAGTCCTCAATGGAAAAATTACAAACCCTATGAGTTTCACAGCCCATGGCTGTATTTCTTATTTTAGTCATGTCTTGTTTGGTCATTGTTTTTAATCATCATCGGTTTTAGTTGTCGATTAAAATTATTTTTCAGAAATAATGTTTATTTGTAATAGTTGATTACTACATCTGTGAGAAGGAACTTTTTAAAATTCCTTTTTTCCAAACTAAATGCTTGCAGATACATTACATTTAGATACTCATAGCACTAATGTAGAATATTCGATTTAACTTATCTTACTTTCCTTACTGACTGTTACAGTTTGTTTGTTTACATTATTGCATATCTTCATCACATAAACTTCATTATAATTTTATTACTTTCTCCGAAAGGCATGGAATCCTGGAAGGGTTATCTCATTAATACATTTATTTTCCAAACTAAGAATGTTATTATTTTTTATTTGCAGCTTATGTCTATTCTTATATCATAGTCATGCATTTTTTGGTCGAATATATGTGTTACATTTCACGGTAGCAATAGACAACGCATAAGAAACGATATGTGTTATGTCTATGAGTAAACATATGCCGTTCAAAGAGTTCATACATGTTTTCATTCTGTATATACCAGGCCCCCCTAAGTAATTGAAGTAAATGCGTCAATTTTGAAGAAAATCCATCCAAACTTGAAAGAAAAGCGCCCATTACGGAAGATATTGCTTCTTTTCTCGAAACAAACGCAGCAATATCGGTGAATCCACGGTAATTACTGAAACAATCATTCCGATTTTGGAAGGAAGAACGTCTCTATCGGAGACGACTTCGTCCTTTTCCGTGAATTCTCGGTCGATGCCGGAAGTGCACACATCACAAAATGGCGTCCAAAGAAGCTTCTCCTGTAATGTTTTTACTGTACTTCAGTCCGTACTTTACATGAATCAAAGTAAAAATACTTTTGTTGAATGCGGCTAGTAATAAAGAATCGACAAGACTGTAGGTTACTGTCATGTCAATGAGTTGTTACGGTGCTAATGTTGAAACAGTTCAGTGAGTGCACGATTCGCCGATTGTTTACATCGATGAGAGGTGAAGCCGTATCACTAACAGAAGCATAGACGATCTCGGAAGCGTGTCAGACGTTTAAGGATTATTTCATATTTAGTAATTTTCATTTATTCATTTAATTTCGTCACCTGATATGCGAATCCATGTCAATATGATTGCTTATTGGGTTATTTATTTCGGGTTTTCTTCACCGAGTGCAGCAATCGAAATGACTTGTAAAACAAAACTTCTTTTTTTGTTATCCTAACAATATATTATAACCAAAAAATGTACAAAACTAAACCAATTTTTTGTTTCTTCTTTATTCGTTTATATTTTGATAAATGGCTGTTAAAGGGCTAAAATTATTCCAGATGTAACTACAATATAATTACACTTCGATGTAAACAATCGGCGATCCGTGAACTGTTTCAACATTAACACCGTAACTACTCATTTTCATGACAATAACCTATAGTCGTATCGATTCCTTATACCTAGACGCATTCAACAAAAGAATGTTAACTTCGATTCACGTAAAGTACGGACTGAAAACAGTAAAAACATTAATCACCGAAACAGGAGAATCTTCTTCGGACGCCATTTTGTGATGTGTGCATTTCCGGCATCGACCGCGAATTCACGGAAAAGGACGAAGTCGTCTCCGATAGAGACGTTCTTCCTTCCAAAATCGGAATGATTGTTTCAGTAATTACCGTGGATTCACCGATATTGCTGCGTTTGTTTCGAGAAAAAAAGCAATATCTTCCGTAATACCTCTGTAGCAAATGTTGTTCATATTTCGCACTGACCTACTGACATATATTATAACTTCAGTTACTATTTACTTGAATATTTGTTGAAAGGTTAATAATCAACTTTCTCTATTATAATTAAACGTCAACATCAATAAAACATTTTCTTGACAATGTGACAGATCTATAATCGCTACATGCAAAATAATTGTAACAATGACGAACGGGAATTGAAACTTGTTGAAAGCTTGATCAGCGAAAAACATTATTTTGCATTACTTTTCATCATTGTTTCAAATAAATGTATTTCATTGGTATAACGTGCCTTAATCGTGATACCGTATCCAGCCTTGGTAAAGCGGATGTTTTATAAATATACACATTGGAGGACATCATTTTCATTTGCTTTGTAAGAAAAGTTTGTGAACACTGTTGTTTAATGATGTATATACGATACCCACGGCAATAAAACACAGGCGGTCAATGGGACCGACAGCGTGCTCTATGAGACAGTAAAACATGCTCTTGATTTAGGACGTCAGTTAGACCCTCGCTTAGCAAATGACGTCACATTGATTGTACATTGCAAGTGAATGTGTCTTGCGACGGGAGGCATTGATATTTTCAAAAAAATAGTTCACAAGAACAACAAGATATCTTCATGTTTTTTATATAAATGCGAGTAATTGTTTAAGGCATCTCATATAAGAAATAGAAGACTCGTTGTTGTGCTTTATCGTAGAATAAAACATAGAAGAGAGCATAAAACACTCAGGGCTGCAACAACAGTCAACATAACACTATGCGTGATTTATCTAAGGTTAACACCTACCACATGATAACCCCCGAATCTATAACCAAAAGGTGATTTACATGCTAAGCTCAAAGATTACAAGTCTCACATCATCTGATGAATTGACCCTAATAATTCATCTTGCCAAATATATCACTCTGTCACAAAAACTAATAACATTGTTTGATATATTTCCTTTTCTCAAACTTGAAAGATTAACAATGTGAAGGTCTAAATGCGTAACTTAAACCAATATTAAAGAACCATTTTGTGAAACAAAATATTGCAGTTAGGATGCTTGAAATATTTTGATAAAATTTGGGAATAATGTTTTCAACCTACATGCATGCCAGGTTCGCTGACAAATGTGTAGATCTACATTTTTGGAAAATGATATACAATTTTAAGGAATGTCTATGTATCACGTGCCCTTTAAGGGAAATTAAGTCTGGTAGATGCCGGTCACTTCATATACTCGTGATGATAGGCCATGTGCTTTTCTTATAGTTTCCACAATCTCATACAAATCAAATCGAGCGTGACACTCGTGCCTACAGTAGCTACGT
Organism: Gibbula magus; assembly: GCA_936450465.1. Classification (NCBI taxonomy): domain Eukaryota; kingdom Metazoa; phylum Mollusca; class Gastropoda; order Trochida; family Trochidae; genus Gibbula; species Gibbula magus. The sequence goes on from OW388291.1 coordinate 45,365,349, forward strand.
TTCCATTTGAGTATTGTTCAAGGCATTCAACTAATAAGCTTTGAAATCGCCATGAAATGTCATACAAAGGTCACGAAAGATGACCAACATGGAGCAGAGAAGCACACGTTTCGCTCCATCTGATTGAAATGAGATTGTGATAGTTGAAAATAGTTGATTATCCCGACTGCTCTTAAACACTTAGATGGTATTATTGTACAGACATGAATATATGATTAGAAAACTGAACGTTAAAATATTAGGCACAGACGGTGTCCTATCCCTTTAATGCATTGTTATACCGCCTCTTTGTTCTTCTCCGCATGTTGATACCCTGACTACCTAACATCACGAAGAACTTTAATTGTTAATATCGTGTTTAAAAGTGATTAATATCTGATATCCATCTGAATCATGAATGGAATTGATTGTAAATGACTCTGCAATATGTTTTATGACAACGCATGTTACAGTTATTGATGCATGGGGTTCTATGATGTGTTATACAAACCATACACTGTCACATTATTGTTGTTTGATGATCCTTATCGGCAGCAAGCGTAGCATGATGCACTGATATCAACTCAAAATGTATAAATATTGATAGATTAGTGTAACAATTCCATCACACTTTTGATTCTGTTGATGCCCCGGGATATCAATATTCATAATGGCCTTAATTACATGTTACTAGCAGTGCGTACAATGTATTACGTGTAGGTTGTTAATGAATAGAGTAGGGGTGTTTTTCACACCAATCATGAACCTGATACAGGTGAGGTGAGTTTGGGTTTAACGCCGCTTTCAAGAGTATTTCACTTATATCGCGGCTGCCAGTATTATGACAGGGAGAAAGTCTGCAATGCCATGTGTCATGCATTGCAGTGATCAAGTCGAACGCGCTAACCACTGCACTATCCCGCCCCCGAACATGATACATGATTGAGTATAACGAGAGCTGATATTATGTTTGCTTTCATGATGTGGATATAGATATATACTCATAGACTATGGACAGTTTACAATGTATGTAAGTATCAAATACCTAACCACAATATCACAGTCATCAATCATCTTAATGAACAAAATATCAAAGAAGTCATATTTCATTTAAATTGAATTAACGCGTCTGTGACATAACATTATATTGATCACGATAATGGCATCACACTTTTATGTTTATGTATGGCCTAATGATCAGGCAGACTATTAAGATATTATTTACGGTCAATAACAAAAGAACTTTAAAAATTCCAAAGTAGAAGTTACGCTAGAAGTAAATCGACCAAATTATATACATATATATTTATCTATCCCTACAGATGGGAAGTGCTATTAAATACAAAACATTAAATGGCAAATGAATACTAAACACTTTGTTCAAAATCTGGTTTTGGTCTTTTTGTCTAATGACAATCCTATTTGTTAGCATAGGCAATGCTGATGATAGGTGCCTGATTCTGAGGGATAGATGGCTTATTCTGGGACTGGGTTCGAATCCCGCAAGGGACTCCTCGTGAAAACGTATTTAAAAAATTGTACCATTGCAGATGATGTCCACACTACAGGAATGTTAAATTTTAGTTAAGACTTATCTCTTGAGAGACTACAACGATCAACAACAATCCATGGTGGTATTTATCAGAATATTCGGTGCTTTACATTCGGCATTGTGATGCAGTTACTTCGGGGAATACCTTGTCTGCATCAAATAACGTTTGTGACAACATGTCATAAAATAAAAATATATTCCAAACACATTGAGACTGACGGTTTTGTAAGGGGCCGGCCACACAGCCCAAAAGTTGCGTAAACGCATGAATCACGCACACGATTCGAGTACATGCGCGATTTGCGCATTTCATCAGTTTGTCTGACGTGGAATCCGTCTGAGGTGTCCGTCGATGTTCGCCGGATCGGCGCTTTACGGGATTCTGAGGCTGCTCAAAACTCGGCTTCGCGTAAATGTTTACGCAGTACTGCGCTGTTTTACGTGTGTTTTGCGTAGTGTGCGTAGTTCTTTCGCGGACAGTGCGCGAATTATGCGTGGAATGTCAGTGATCGTTCGCGAACATGTTGCCTCTACCGCGTTCATCGACATACGACGCATGATTCGCGCATGTACGCAGTTCATTAGTGCAAGTGCGCAAATTTTGCGTCGTTTTTCAGGGCACCTTTTCGCGCTCACAACCACGTATTCGCCCTGTTTGCGGGTCTATGCGCTGAAGTGCGTGGTTTGTTAGTGATTTGTGAGTGCTCTTTCCTGCGCAATCGATCGGTGATTTTTAATCGCATAAATCAGTGAAAATGGTCAAATTCTCAACCAAACTTTGTGCGTGATTCATGCATTTACTCGACTTTTGGGCTGTGTGACCGGCCCTTTAAATAATGCCTATTAACATGACATTGTGTTCTGCATGTCATGGTGATGGGGAGTCGCCCTACTATTGTTATTAACCTTGTTAACTGCGAAGTAAAGACAGTTAATATTAGGAACTATATTTACCATATGTGTATGCAAACTACATATATTCATTTGCAACTTATAAAACACACTAAGTCTGAAATGTTGAAGAAAAGTATTTCATAAGCTTATATTTTTCATATATATATTTATATTTATATATATATATATATATGTGTGTACTTTTATATTTTTCCATAGGCCTAGGTACTAAGGACTATATAGTTTATAAAACTTTCCCAAAGAAATAATATCGGCATCAATTAAAATCTAATTTGCGGTTGCCTGAATATGCACAAAGAGTGTACATGATCTATAATTTAATACATGCTCTTGCGTCGAACAACTGATATGATATCACGACGAAATGAAAATAATCAAAGATAAAATCCTCGTTACAGTAATGAATGATATCAAGATGAGGAACTTATCTTTTCTGAGACGATTCGTCTTTATTTAGATTCTTTTACTTCTCAGAACCCATTTTAAGAGGACACTAATTCAGTAACATCCCTTTTCTGATTAAAGGTATGAACTAATATCAGATACTAGTAGGAAGTCTATCCTGTTTAAAGCATATCCACCTGATCTTATCCATGAAGGAAAAATCCCAAGTCGTTCAAATGGTCGACGTGATTAATATCGTGGACGTAGTTGCAAGGACGTGTTTATTCCTGTCTCACCTGTGGTCATTTCAAGTAAGCAGACGGTCTGGTGTGGTGAAACATGAATAAGACAATTCGGTTTTCTGATATCCTTTGACGTGGAGAGACACATTGGACGTTACTCAAAACCTTTTCAGTTCTCGATACAAACAAGACGAGTCAAATCCCTTGGTATGTCACATGGTGACCACAATTGATCATTGTCACTGTTTTGATTTGAACATGGCTTTATATTTGTCCTCGAAAGTAAATGTATTGATACGATGAAACATGGTCAGTCAGTACTAAGTCAGTACACTGTCAACCTACACGTACTCTCTACCCACAGAAGCTACTCGAGTGAATATATTCAGACTAACCTTTTTATGCGATTAGAGCTTTCTCGTCTAGAAAAAGGAAATCCTGATTGGTTACATTTACATTTAGTTGTTCAATCGAGGACGATGTTGTTGAACGTGACTTTTGTTATTGCCATACATTTACTTTTTGTTGGATACACGTTTTCTCGTTTATTGTGTGATCCTTAATAAATGCTATTTTGACATTGTGTAAAATAATTACCACAAATATGCTGGACCAAATCCGAGACATTTATCATTTATATCACATATATTCGAAGTACACATGTTAATATGAAATACCTTTTACAGCAGTCACGTAGTTGTAATTGATGCAGTGAATGGAAGGCATGATTACAGTGGATAGTACGTGTCGAGATAATCCGTGGTCAGGTATTTTGTCGCAAGGATTTTTGCTTGAACCTAGAAATATGGCCCATTTAGACAGAGGTTACGTTGTTACGTGTAAAATTACCCTGTGCTACCTCTATTGGGAGAGAATGCCTCTTGCTTTACATTTCTAGTAGATTAGCTACTTGAATTGGAATTGAAAATCAGTGTTTTAAGAATGATTGTGCACACGCAACACTTATTTCATGTTTAAGATAACTGTGAGAAAGACCTGATGTACATTTCTCCCTAAATGCAGAATGAGCTGCCATTCAGAAACATCCTTAATTGATAGATCTGTTGTGATGTTATATGCATGGCTAGCTTGGTGTAACCTGTTTACTAAACTTCATTAAAAGATAATAAAACATTCCATAATACTTTATTCGAAACACATGCTTGTATTATGGATCGATGCCTTAAGCCAATGTCATGGAATAACACTATATACGATATTGATTTACGAATCATGGCTGATCTGTTGATCTTTGCATAACAATTTCGACGTGTGACAGTGACAAGAAGATGAATCCATATAACAAGGTTAGCGTTACTCTGATTCATCAGTCGATGTTCCTGGACCTCCCTGACATGACAAGATCGAAGACTTTCACAGTTTTAATTCTCACTGAATTCCATTGCTATTTTGTATTCGAAATGTTGCACTTTTACTCACGTTTTGACGGAAGCGCAGACCTGTGGCTATGAAATACTTCCTCACCAACCGTATTCTCCTGACCTTGCACCATCTGATTTCTTCCTCTTCCCAAACATGAAGTCATGTTTTGAAAGGCACTCGTTTCCATGATGATGAAACCCTCATTAATGAGGTCAAGTCCTGGGTTTTGACAAGATCTGATGCCTTTTACAAGAAAGGCCTAGAAGGCTGCATCAAGCCATGGGAGAAATGTGTCACACTGTTTTGTGCCTATGTAGAGAAAGACTAATAAATGCACCACATTTCGTTTCTTTCAGTAAAGTAGAAGTCGATCAGAGGAATTTTTTATTGAACGCCCCTCGTAACACCCCGAATATTCTGTCCAATTTCACCATGGGTTGTTGTTGATCCCTAAAGTCTCTCAAGAGACAAGTTTTTCCTTTTGATGAGAAGTAGGAATCACAGTAGATGAGGAACCTATTTTGAGATGCAACAATTATTAATTTCCTTACATAAAGCAGATGTAAATAAACACATTTATACTGTGCAAATAAACAACATTATGATGTTAATTTCACAAGGGTGAATAATATCATCCTAGCAATAGACATGCATCTTAGATTGCCAATAATTGTATGCCCTCGTGACAAGACTGAAGTTGTTGTCAACGAAGGGATAATGTGAACAAATTACATTGACTTGATTATTATTACTTGTTCAATGTTACCATCATGAATCGAAACAGTAAAATCTTAATTTGACAGATGCTAAATCCCAAATAATTTTGTAAGTGACAAAAGTGAATTAAAATTGTTGAAGCTGTCTTGCTCAAATTATGTTTAAATGTTGTCTTTGCTTCAGACATAATGCTAATGCATTGCATACCATGCATAAATCGTGTTACGCCTATTACTCTCCTCTTGTAGTGACGGAGCTGATGTTATTTAACAATACACATGGGATGACATGTTTGTGTGATTTATACCAGTATTGATACTAGTTTGTGATCAACATTACTGTGAGATTATTGATTAAAACATTAAACAATTTTCTTAAAATTAGGTTATTGGATAACAGTGAAAAAATATTATATTTATACTATAAACTAACGTTTTACATTGAATGTCATTTATGATGGCAAGAGTATATTATCTTAAAACTAACATAACACATAGTGCATGTTTCTTACAGTACGCTCTCTCTATAATTTAACTATCTTCACCGATTCATGAATCCAATATCAATTAAATCAAAATAGTACTCTAGTATATTCTCATTTACAAGCGTCAATATCCGCCTGCCTATTTAGCAGCAATGTAATAATAATTTATTAAATTAATTTCCTTTGGGCGTCAACACGACAAAACATATCAGTTGTGCAATACCCATGGGAGGAAAACATGATAGGTAATTGATGGTCCCAGGAGTGCCATTGAACAACAAAGTGGGAACAAATGTTTGTTATGGATTACATGAATGTCCTTGTTAGATCCGACTTTAAATTGACAAGGCGTTAGAATACCGCATTTGATCATTTATGTATGATAATGTTGAAAGATAGCAACATTAAGAGTTGATATTGGTAAAAAGAAGTACTTTTACATGTTAGCACTTTATGGTCTTGACTTAATTTCAATTTAAATGTAAATGAGACTATTTCAAACAGCTGTATAGTCGAGTCCGTGTTTAATTAGCTAACACTTCAGCTGGAGCTGGGTCACTACGAGTGAAGAGGGGGAATTGGGGTTGAGTTTTTATATACATGTTGTAGGTATCTTAATCTACATGTAGGACTCATGGTCAGTTGCAATGCTACTGGGCAAGTGTGATGATATTGTTTTGTTTATCAAGGTCTGTGGCAAGGAATATCTTGAGATCAATTTAAGTCCTCAATGGAAAAATTACAAACCCTATGAGTTTCACAGCCCATGGCTGTATTTCTTATTTTAGTCATGTTTTGTTTGGTCATCTGTTTTTAATCATCATCGGTTTTAGTTGGTGATTATAATTATTTTTCAGAAATAATGTTTATTTGTAACAGTTGATTACTACATCTGTGAGAAGGAACTTTTTAAAATTCCTTTTTTTCCAAAATAAATGCTTGCAGATACATTACATTTAGATACTCATAGCACTAATGTAGAATGTTCGATTTAACTTATCTTACTTTCCTTACTGACTGTTACAGTTTGTTTGTTTACATTATTGCATATCTTCATCACATAAACTTCATTATAATTTTACTACTTTCTCAGAAAGGCATGGAATCCTGGAAGGGTTATCTCATTAATACATTTATTTTCCAAACTAAGAATGTTATTATTTTTTATTTGCAGCTTATGTCTATTCTTATATCATAGTCATGCATTTTTTGTTCGAATATATGTGTAACATTTCACGGTAGCAATAGACAACGCATAAGAAACGATATGTGTTATGTCTATGAGTAAACATATGCCGTTCAAAGAGTTCATACATGTTTTCATTCTGTATACCTCTGTAGCAAATGTTGTTCATATTTCGCACTGACCTACTGACAATATTATAACTTCAGTTACTATTTACTTGAATGTTTGTTGAAAGGTTAATAATCAACTTTCTGTATTATAATTAAACGTCAACATCAATAAAACATTTTCTTGACAATGTGACAGATCTATAATCGTTAAATGCAAAATAATTGTAACAATGACGAACGGGAATTGAAACTTGTTGAAAGCTTGATCAGCGAAAAACATTATTTTGCATTACTTTTCATCATTGTTTCAAATAAATGTATTTCATTGGTATAACGTGCCTTAATCGTGATACCGTATCCAGCCTTGGTAAAGCGGATGTTTTATAAATATACACATTGGAGGACATCATTTTCATTTGCTTTGTAAGAAAAGTTTGTGAACACTGTTGTTTAATGATGTATATACGATACCCACGGCAATAAAACACAGGCGGTCAATGGGACCGACAGCGTGCTCTATGAGACAGTAAAACATGCTCGTGATTTAGGACGTCAGTTAGACCCTCGCTTAGCAAATGACGTCACATTGATTGAATGTACATTGCAAGTGAATGTGTCTTGCGACGGGAGGCATTGATATTTTCAAAAAAATAGTTCACAAGAACAAGATATCTTCATGTTTTTTATATAAATGCGAGTAATTGTTTAAGGCATCTCATATAAGAAATAGAAGACTCGTTGTTGTGCTTTATCGTAGAATAAAACATAGAAGAGAGCATAAAACACTCAGGGCTGCAACAACAGTCAACATAACACTATGCGTGATTTATCTAAGGTTAACTCCTATCACATGATAACCCCCGAATCTATAACCAAAAGGTGATTTACATGCTAAGCTCAAAGATTACAAGTCTCACATCATCTGATGAATTGACCCTAATAATTCATCTTGCCAAATATATGACTCAGTCACAAAAACTAATAACATTGTTTGATATATTTCCTTTTCTCAAACTTGAAAGATTAACAATGTGAAGGTCTAAATGCGTAACTTAAACCAATATTAAAGAACCATTTTGTGAAACAAAATATTGCAGTTATGATGCTTGAAATATTTTGATAAAATTTGGGAATAATGTTTTCAACCTACATGCATGCCAGGTTCGCTGACAAATGTGTAGATCTACATTTTTGGAAAATGATATACAATTTTAAGGAATGTCTATGTATCACGTGCCCTTTAAGGGAAATTAAGTCTGGTAGATGCCGGTCACTTCATATATTCGTGATGATAGGCCATGTGCTTTTCTTATAGTTTCCACAATCTCATAAAAATCAAATCGAGCGTGACACTCGTGTCTACAGTTGCTACGTTTCCATTTGAGTATTGTTCAAAGCATTCAACTAATAAGCTTTGAAATCGCCATGAAATGTCATACAAAGGTCACGAAAGATGACCAACATGGAGCAGAGAAGCACACGTTTCGCTCCATCTGATTGAAATTAGATTGTGATAGTTGAAAATAGTTGATTATCCCGACTGCTCTTAAACACTTAGATGGTATTATTGTACAGACATGAATATATGATTAGAAAACTGAACGTTAAAATATTAGGCACAGACGGTGTCCTATCCCTTTAATGCATTGTAATACCGCCTCTTTGTTCTTCTCCGCATGTTTATACCCTGACTACCTAACATCACGAAGAACTTTAATTGTTAATATCGTGTTTAAAAGTGATTAATATCTGATATCTATCTGAATCATGAATGGAATTGATTGTAAATGACTCTGCAATATATTTTATGACAACGCATGTTACAATTATTGATGCATGGGGTTCTATGCTGTGTTATACAAACCATACAGTCACATTATTGTTGTTTGATGATCCTTATCGGCAGCAAGCGTAGCATGATGCACTGATATCAACTCAAAATGTATAAATATTGATAGATTAGTGTAACAATTCCATCACACTTTTGATTCTGTTGATGCCCCGGGATATCAATATTCATAATGGCCTTAATTACATGTTACTAGCAGTGCGTACAATGTATTACGTGTAGGTTGTTAATGAATAGAGTAGGGGTGTTTTTCACACCAATCATGAACCTGATACAGGTGAGGTGTGTTTGGGATTAAAGCCGCTTTCAAGAGTATTTCACTTATATCGCGGCTGCCAGTATTATGACAGTGAGAAAGTCCGCAACGCCATGTGTCATGCATTGCAGTGATCAAGTCGAACGCGCTAACCACTGCACTATCCCGCCCCCGAACCTGATACATGATTGAGTATAACGAGAGCTGATATTATGTTTGCTTTCATGATGTGGATATAGATATATACTCATAGACTATGGACAGTTTGCAATGTATGTAAGTATCAAATACCTAACCACAATATCACAGTCATCAATCATCTTAATGAACAAAATATCAAAGAAGTCATATTTCATTTAAATTGAATTAACGCGTCTGTGACAAAACATTATATTGATCACGATAATGGCATCACACTTTTGTGTTTATGTATGGCCTAATGATCAGGCAGACTATTAAGATATTATTTACGGTCAATCACAAAAGAACTTTAAAAATTCCAAAGTAGAAGTTACGCTAGAAGTAAATCGACCAAATTATATACATATATATTTATCTATCCCTACAGATGGGAAGGGCTATTAAATACAAAACATGAAATGGCAAATGAATACTAAACACTTTGTTCAAAATCTGGTTTTTGTCTTTTTGTCTAATGACAATCCTATTTGTTAGCATAGGCAATGCTGATGATAGGTGCGATTCTGAGGGATAGACGGCTTATTCTGGGACTGGGTTCGAATCCCGCAAGGGACTCCTCGTGAAAACGTATTTAAAAAATTGTACCATTGCAGATGATGTCCACACTACAGGAATGTTAAATTTTAGTTAAGACTCATCTCTTGAGAGACTACAACGATCAACAACAATCCATGGTGGTAGTGATCAGAATATTCGGTGCTTTACATTCGGCAGTGTGATGCAGTTACTGTGGGAATACCTTGTCTGCATCAAATAACGTCTGTGACAACATGTCATAAATAAAAATATATTCCAAACACATTGAGACTGACGGTTTTGTTAGGGGCCGGTCACACAGCCCAAAAGTTGCGTAAACGCATGAATCACGCACACGATTCGAGTACATGCGCGATTTGCGCATTTCATCAGTTTGTCTGACGTGGAATCCGTCCGAGGTGTCCGTCGATGTTCGCCGGATCGGCGCTTTACGCGATTCTGAGGCTACTCAAAACTCGGCGTTGCGTAAATGTTTACGCAGTACTGCGCTGTTTTACGTACGTTTTGCGTAGTGTGTTTAGTTCTTTCGCGGACAGTGCGCGAAATATGCGTGGAATGTCAGTGATCGTTCGCGAACATGTTGCCTCTACCGCATTTATCGACATACGACGCATGATTCGCGCATGTACGCAGTTCATTAGTGCAAGTGCGCAAATTTTGCGTCGTTTTTCAGGGCACCCTTCTCACCTTTCGTCGCTCACAACCACGTATTCGCCTGAATATGCACAAAGAGTGTACATGATCTATAATTCAATACATGCTCTTACGTCGAACAACTGATATGATATCACGACGAAATGAAAATAATCAAAGATAAAATCCTCGTTACAGTAATGAATGATATCAAGATGAGGAACTTATCTTTTCTGAGACGATTCGTCTTTATTTAGATTCTTTTACTTCTCAGAACCCATTTTAAGAGGACACTAATTCAGTAACATCCCTTTTCTGATTAAAGGTATGAACTAATATCAGATACTAGTAGGAAGTCTATCCTGTTTAAAGCATATCCACCTGATCTTATCCATGAAGGAAAAATCCCAAGTCGTTCAAATTGTCGACGTGATTATAATATCGTGGACGTAGTTGCAAGGACGTGTTTATTCCTGTCTCACCTGTGGTCATTTCAAGTAAGCAGACGGTCTGGTGTGGTGAAACATGAATAAGACAATTCGGTTTTCTGATATCCTTTGACGTGGAGAGACACATTGGACGTTACTCAAAACCTTTTCAGTTCTCGATACAAACAAGACGAGTCAAATCCCTTGGTATGTCACATGGTGACCACAATTGATCATTGTCACTGTTTTGATTGAACATGGCTTTATATTTTTCCTCGAAAGTAAATGTATTGATACGATGAAACATGGTCAGTCAGTACTAAGTCAGTACACTGTCAACCTACACGTACTCTCTACCCGCAGAAGCTACTCGAGTGAATATATTCAGACTAACCTTTTTATGCGATTAGAGCTTTCTCGTCTAGAAAAAGGGAATCCTGATTGGTTACATTTACATTTAGTTGTTCAATCGAGGACGATGTTGTTGAACGTGACTTTTGTTAATGCCATACATTTACTTTTTGTTGGATACACGTTTTCTCGTTTATTGTGTGATCCTTAATAAATGCTATTTTGACATTGTGTAAAATAATTACCACAAATATGCTGGACCAAATCCGAGACATTTATCATTTATATCACATATATTCGAAGTACACATGTTAATATGAAATACCTGTTACAGCAGTCACGTAGTTGTAATTGATGCAGTGAATGGAAAGCATGATTACAGTGGAAAGTACGTGTCGAGATAATCCGTGGTCAGGTGTTTTGTCGCAAGGATTTTTGTTTGAACCTAGAAATATGGCCCATTTAGACAGAGGTTACGTTGTTACGTGTAAAATTACCCTGTGCTACCTCTATTGGGAGAGAATGCCTCTTGCTTTACATTTCTAGTAGATTAGCTACTTGAATTGGAATTGAAAATCGGTGTTTTAAGAATGATTGTGCACACGCAACACTTATTTCATGTTTAAGATAACTGTGAGAAAGACCTGATGTACATTTCTCCCTAAATGCAGAATGAGCTGCCATTCAGAAACATCCTTAATTGATAGATCTGTTGTGATGTTATATGCATGGCTAGCTTGGTGTAATCTGTTTACTAAACTTCATTAAAAGATAATAAAACATTCCATAATACTTTATTCGAAACACATGCTTGTATTATGGATCGATGCCTTAAGCCAATGTCATGGAATAACACTATATACGATATTGATTTACGAATCATGGCTGATCTGTTGATCTTTGCATAACAATTTCGACGTGTGACAGTGACAAGAAGATGAATCCATATAACAAGGTTAGCGTTACTCTGATTCATCAGTCGATGTTCCTGGACCTCCCTGACATGACAAGATCGAAGACTTTCACAGTTTTAATTCTCACTGAATTCCATTGCTATTTTGTATTCGAATTGTTGCACTTTTACTCACGTTGCCCTCTATTTCAGGATCATGGTCATTAATGCGTTCCCGAAGATATTTACCTCGTGATTTACCTTGATATGTAATGACTTCACCTTAAGGTATTGTGATCAACACAAAACACTTGTGATTCACACGGAACTAATCATGGGAGTGGTAAGTGTAAGTTTGATTTATCAAAGCCACTACCAGTATAATCCGCACGACTGACAAACACATTGATTGTATGATGTGTGATGGTTCATGATCACAGGGCTTATCAATGTTATCAATTACACTTTAATTTAATCACTAATGGGAATTAGTATCATGCCATTTTGGAAATTTTATCGGTTATCTCCAAGTAAGAATGTAAAGTAAATGATGTTGATGCTGTTAACACTAGGTTAGTGTGGTCGCTATTGAATCAATAGTAGAATTTTGTTCAGTTAAATAATCGAATGTGACTGCTTAACAAGTAAAATAATGTATTATTTTGAAATGCAACCTGTGTGCAAGGGTCGTTTCTCGTTCGTTTTAATCCACCTTTAAAAAAGATATACTTATAAGTTATATGGCATAAAGTAAGATTTTTGATAACTAATTTGATACGCTAATCATTCAAATCTTGATTAGAAAAAACTAATGAGCAAACAAAATCAGCAGTTGAAATGGATATTTCAATCTACGAGTGAAGGCCTCAACTGACGAACTTTACAGCATGTCTCCAGGAGCCATTTAACCTCCATTTGTCAGGGGAAAAAACATTCTCGTTTCTCCATAAGGAGGTGAGCTAGGAGACTGAATTAGGATTTTACCTGTTTTATGACGTCCTAAATCACAATGATGCGTCAACGAATTAAAGTCTAAGAAGGTACATTGTGTCAACCACATCTTTTCCATATTTTGAATTTGTTTTATAAAGAATCCGAAAAAGTACAATTTTGAAAGAAAGAAAGATTTCAGCATTCGATGTACATGTATGTATGAACATACATGTATGTAAACCCTGATGAATGAATCTATTTAAAACACAGCTTTATGTGTATCAAAAACATTCAAAACTGACTTCAGTCAGAGGCATTGTGTTATTGTATGTCCTTACTTTTGCATGTAGAGAAACTAACACTTGTTAGATTTTTATTGCATATCTACATGTAAGGTGTGATGTCATCGAAATATTTCTTTTCCCGTCTTTGATGATCCTAAAATGCACCAGGTGACCGTGAAATGATCTTATAGCATGAGGGTTTTATTGGGCCTAAGACAAAAGCCATCCGGATAACCCACCTAGGACAATTGCCACCTAGGACGAATGCCACCCAGGCAATTGCCACCAGAATAAACCCATCAATTTGTTTTAATAATGATTAACATTATTCACATGTTAATCACTGGTTACATAAGTATAAAAGTTATCATTGTTTCCGTTTTCACGTAAGTTGTAATTTGGTGATATTAGCAAAGCGTTTGATATGCTATGGCACCTTTTGTATAAACTATGGGATATGTGGCTCGAAACATGGTTTGACAATTATATAACTAATCAAACGCTGAACAATATATTGATATTCCTATGCCAAGATGCAACAGTTGCTTTTGCCAAATTTAGATGATGCGTTGCCCAAATCTGAATAGAAACAAAAACATTTCATCAAGGACTTTTTTTTCATCGAAGTTAGATTTTCATAAAATTCAGGTTTTTCATCAAACTATTTTATTTCATTAAAGTCTGTTATTTTCATCAAAGTTAGTTTTTTCATCAAAAACATTTCTTCCATCAAAGTTATTTTGTTCATCAAAGTTATTTTGTTCATCAAAGTTATTTTGTTCATCAAAGTTATTTTGTTCATCAAAGCCCAAGTCTTTTTCTTTATCAAAGTCACTATAATTTATCAAAGTCTTTTTTATCTTCGTCCTTGGTCAATATTGTTTTCAAGGGTCCATAACATCAGGTATTGACCTCATCACCAGTCTATAATTGTATAATGTCATTTTCCTCAGTTGTTCAGTATAAGCATTCTTTTCACCCATCCGCAATTCCTTTACTACGATTAGATACATGTAAATTCCCAAGGTCTACGAGTGCATGACGTCATACGAACAGTAGTAACAAGTGGTCGTGAATTGATGGCAATGTAAGGTTAGCTCATACTTTTAAGTAGTTCAAGGGAAATTTCTTTTCTTACAGTCGTAGAGGCAATACGCTTTCTGTCGAAGGTTACAGCTATTGATCAATACTCTGACATGGATATTTGCTTGTAGTTTTAACCATATCAACACTACGAGTATTTAACTAGTCGATTTCTGTCGAATACATTTCCACAAAAAAACAGTTAAATCAAATTATCGCGACTCGGGACTTGTAAGATTGGCGCGTTCATCGATGGGCGAGTGCTATGATTGTAATTTTGTGTTCATTGTTTATTTAATAAATCACGTGTTATATGGCGTCTTCGTTCTAAAAACTGCAACTATTAGTTAATAATATACATTATATTGTTAGATTCTACAATATAAATACGATGTAATACATCATTTTAACATTTCGTCATAGCCATTTGGAATGTGAAAGTCTAGTTCAGCCCAATGAATTGTGATATTGTGAAATTTTAAGTATAATTCTAATGCGAATAAGTTCTTAATCCTTAACTGCAAAGCCATGAAAGGTATCATGTGGATTGTAAGATTTTCCTATTTAGTACGTTAGAAAACACCTTTCTTTCTTTGCCAATATGTCTATTATAGTTGTTGCAACGGCACTTACACTGTATTTTGCTAGAGACCTTAAGTTGTAAATGCAGTCATTTATAAATGATCTGGTTTATTTCATTCTGGTTTGGCATCAGCGACTACATGTAATGTCCACATCCAAACCATAGCATCATCTACCTAAATGCAACACTGACGTTTTTCATCAGACACTGAGCATGCAGTTGAATAAACCGTACAGCAACTTGTTTAAACTGTGACATTGAAAGATCTGCATCTCGATGGCCTGCTTGGTATTCTGAAAGTTGTCGTTTTGTGAGATTATGTTAACAGGTTTTTATCCATGGTGATTGCGTCACTATCTTGTGAAAACAGCAGAATTGAAAATAAATGTCAGTTTTAAATGGAACGTAAACTTACACTTAAATGTTAAATATGCCCCATTTTGCCATTGTGTACATGGCACTTAATGTATTTTGGTACTCTTGAAGTTGAAGAAGTTAGAGAATCCTAGGCTGATGTACTTTCTCACTCAATATGGGTTTCAAGATTCGACATATTTACTAATACAATACTTATTTCAATATTTCTAGAATGATTTGTTCTTGTATAAATGATTAGGGTCTTAAAGTTTCTCAAACAACGTGCGCAATTTGTTGTTGTAGTGAAAGATTGAGGATACGAAGGAACATTTAGTGTTTACAATACAATATCATAACAAATGCATGGCCTATGAAATCGTAAATGGATTAATATAGATAATTTAATCGGTTCAGTGGAGTAGTTAGAAATAATCAACTGTCCAGGATGCATTCTTCATTTAAAATGTCCAGAATGAATAATTAAATTAATAAATTGCCTGACAATGTTAACATTACATTCATGCAGTCGCAATCAAATTCAATTATGTTATCAACATAGACCATAGGTAGCGTCAAAGTGCCCCTCCAATTTTGTTAAAGTTAGTTGAATACCGTTTTACAAGAACGTTCTACTAACGTCATAGTTACGTCATTTCCCGACTACATTAAACCACGACGTAAATAACGCTTTGAGGACCTAACGTGGGAGACAATACTTTTAAATTTCAATACAATTTACCAGAATTTCCTGCTCTTAACTCTCATTTTGGTTCAATGTTTCCCAAGGAAGGATTGTTAGAAGTGTTACCTTTGCGTGTTTCGTTTGCATGACAGGGAATAGCTACTGTTGACACCTACGGCTCTTTCCCAACTGATTACATATGTTCAAGTCCCCTAACGTTGTTAGGCAAAGATGACTTTTCAAGCCGCCATTTCCTTCTCAACAGATCTAGGCATTAGTGCAGACATGCAAATGCCTGTTATTCAAAAGAGTGTGAAATTCCATCCAGAGTTCAACATTCTTGCCTTTATATGTTACTGATTGTACTTATTGAGTCAATGATGCCACTATTAACCACAATTCATTATCATGTTTATACTTTCCACATTGAAAGAATAGTCAAGGAGTTTCAAGGAATTAAGGATTATCTGTTCCGAGTTGATCTTTGGGATAAACTTCGAGCTGTAGCGAGGAGTTTGACATAAAACTCCACGATTGGCAGATAATCTGTAATTCCGAGCGCCGAGTTTTTTATTCGTTTTCTTACCCAAGATCATTTAAATGTGTAAAAAAAACAAGACGCGAATTCACTATCTTTGATTATACTGTAAAATACAAATTGCACTCATACGCCATTCATCACTCTCTCACACCTTCAAGATGCGCACATCTTTTGCAACTTGCGACCTTGTTTTTAGAAAGATAATAATAATAATAATAATAATAATAATAAAAATAATTACTCTATTGCCTTTTTTGGAATTTGCTTTACATCAAAAGAGCTTACACAACAGGGATACAAATCTATCATATCATTCTATTGACATATAAATTTAAGTATTTACACATTTATTTAAAAGAGATATTGTGTTTGGAACAAATGACGTACGGGCTTTCTTAGTTTTCAAAACTGGAACTTTGTAGCGGAAGCCTGAGGGATATATGTAAATAATGAGTTGGGTCAGATATGAATTTAACAGTTTGATTTAAGATTAGCCGCTCATATATTTCTGTTAAACGATTTTACTTGTAACGTTTACAATTTTGTTCACTTTAGATTTCAGATGAACTGAGAGAGACCCGTACCAACTGAAAACGTTAAAATGCTTTGGATAAATGCTACATAAAAAGAAGACATGACAGACGGGTTAACATTGAAAGATCTGAGTTTGCGCATGGGATTAAGACGCTGCACGCATTTGTTATATAAAGCTTCAGTGTTAGACTTCAAGTTTAACTTAGAGTCAATGAAGGTTCCTAGATATTTGTATTCAGACACAGTCTCAACACGTTCACCTTCGATTATCCCTTGAAGCATGTCACTTGGGTTACTCCGAAAGTCACTTAAAAGTTGTTTGGCTTTTTAAACATTTAAAAGTAAGTTGTGAAATTGCTTATACAATTTATAAAACGTTCTTCAGAAATGTTGTCATTTAATTAACTGTTGAATTTAATGTTTATATTGTAAACAATGTCGCAGAATGGGAGAAACTAAATGAAAACGTGAACTCTGTTGGATTGCTTGATAGGAGTGTAATTACGTCACCAAATGACGTAATTGTTAATGACGCCACGTCAGCGCAGCTGGCCGCTCTTGCATGATGCTTAACCTTGCAAGTTTAGTACTGTAAATACGGTCTCGGAAACATAGATTTAACATGATTTTCTATTCTGTGTCATTTACTGACTTCTGACTTGAAATTGGTATG
This sequence comes from Gibbula magus, assembly GCA_936450465.1. Taxonomy (NCBI): domain Eukaryota; kingdom Metazoa; phylum Mollusca; class Gastropoda; order Trochida; family Trochidae; genus Gibbula; species Gibbula magus. The sequence continues at coordinate 45,383,118 of OW388291.1, forward strand.
CTCATCTATGAGATTTAGCTAAAATAGTACAGCTTAGCAAATCATGATTGGGCTTAAAGAATTTCCGTCAACCAATACAAATGCAGGATACATTTAGAAACACTGTAATTCCCATGACCATTATGAAACCACATCATTGACAATCATTAGTACAGATTTGAAAATGAGTAACAATGTCCAATATGCAATTTTTATTGATATTGCCAATCCTTATGAGAATTGTTTAATTGATGTAATATATATGTAATACGATAGGACACAATACCGATGGCTGATGTCAATTGATGCAGTTTTGGAGATCAACATGCAATTTACATACGGTTAAGTTAAAATCAGAGTATGAAAGTCTTGATGAGATTTGTCACCGTAGATGAAAAGATGACTCATTGAAATGCTTTAATATATTCAATTTATATCTGCTAAGAAACTCAACAGTTAACATTATTGCACAATCCTGACATTCAATTTTCTCCAATGTTACTGTTATATCTCAAGCCTCTCACATTTTGTCTAGACACATTTAAACTTAAAAAGGTTTTGTTTCACTGTTTACGGGAGCTCTATGATTTCAATATCAATTAAATGGCATTAAGGTAATACTATTTCATTACATGAATATTTCTTACATACAGTTAATTTTTTTTAAACTAAGGAACTATATTTCCATACGTTGAGAATATCAATTTACAACTATCAGGTTATACTTTATTTCTTCATTTTAAGAAAACATCTAGTAATATAACTGATGTTTGGGTGAGCTTAATTTAGTGAATGCAAGGACAGGTGGTCGTGATTACTGTTGGATGATTTGCTTTTGTTGTTTACCTGTGATCTTTGAACTGAAGAATATGTCTTAGTATGTCCTTTACACCATGTCCTTTTAAAGTCAAGCAGAAACTGAAGTTTTAAAACGAATAATTATTCCTTTGTTGTATATGTTTGCATGTAATTACATTTCAATAGGTAAGTCTAAGACGAGTAAGAATGAGTTCATCTCTAATAATCTCTTTCATTTCATCTGTGCGGTTTTCCCATATTTCTGCATGAATTATCCATATGTCCGACAGGTGCTACCACTCTCCTAGACGTTTTAGAACAGTTTATGCATTGTCTTATTTAGAGGATGTCGTTTGACGCTGGACATACACAATGTACCTTTGGTAGTGAGGATGTCACAAAATGTTCTACTATTTTTGTTTCTAGTAAGGCAAACATGAAAGTATCGACATGAAGCCATACAGTTTTGCAGTTCATATTTATTCCTTTCAGTATTAAGTAAAGATGTAATATTACATGTCAGTCATCCAATTATCACTGCGTTGTCTATTATTGTACATATGAAGCTTGAACTGTCACCAAGGAATCCATAAACATGACTGATTTTCATTAGTCTGGTTATTCACATTGACAAAAACGTATATTCGATATCCACATGTCAATACAATTTTGTCTGAGTTTAGACATGTCCAGAAACGTATTTGCTGTCAAAGTCCATAGAAAGACACTGGTCTGCTTGCAGCTATTCTTCCTGTGCGTCTCAAAAGTCAGGAAATTAAATTAATCCATAAAAGACACCAACCAACATAAAATACAATATTGTGTTTTTCTACAAATGTTTCGAAAAATGTGTTCGTTTTTCGATTATAGTTCTGCTTTAGTGGTATATACCGTAAAGGCGGCGGTAATACATTTTGTGTCCATTGCATGAAACACGTTCATTGCGGGACTGTGTACAGGTAATGATTTGTTAACTTTTGATAATCTATTGAGCTTTGCGAACCATCGTCGATATGTAGCTCTGATGTCACTGTGAGTCGATGTGAAGAAGCTAAGATAACTCTGATTCATCACTCACTGTCGGTGACCCTCCTTGAGATGAAAGTGAAAACGATTTCATTCATCCATTCTCTAACAAAAAGTTCTATGTAGGGTTGTTTGAACTGACGAGTTCATTAAAATATTCTTTTGATTGGTTAAATGTGATCTTTAAATGCAAGAGCTTAAAAAATACATAAGGCTTAACAATATATACACTTACTGCCTTTCTGTCCATATTAGAAACACACAATATCAATCATCGTTAGACAGAAGCAAATGTTGATCATCACGAAATTAAATCTGAAGGCATTCGATGGAAATTTATTTTATTTTTGCACGATTTCTGGTGACGTAGGTGATCCTTTCTATTTCCCTGTTTTGAACTGCACCAATTGCGTTGTGTTATGTCGGATGTCTATGCTAAACTGGATATTGGCAGCCATCAAAAACCAAATTGTCAATAGACAGAAAATTCCAGTGTATGGTGGGTCCCAAACCGCCACGTTTCTTTTTAATGGCATTTCGTAACTTCTTCACACGGCTGCCCTGTGAACTATTCATTGAGTGGTAACGTGGCATCGTCCTCTCAGTTTTGTCTCAGGATCATAAAAATAGACCCAGCATTCGTCCACGGTAACACGACTGTCGAAATGCTCTTCATCCTGTCCAATAAGCTCCAACGCCTGTCGTGAATGTCCCTTCGAGTGCGTACTGACACTTTGGACATCTGCAGTTGGTTCTGAATGATGTTCCTTGCATTGTCATAACTCAAACCGGCTCATTAACTATTAACCATATAAAACAATCACAATAACCATAACGATCATCCTAAACCTGTGCCTCACCTTTCTTCCCCAAGTCCATATCATCAGTACGTGGGGGCGTCCACTTTTAGACTCTTTTGTGAGGAAAATTGTGACTGGTATGGACATTCCTTTTCTATCTTACAACAGTGTCATACGATAGGTTAATAACCACCAAAAACATATTTTACCTCATCGTGAATGTGTCGTGATATGCGGCACTTCAAGTGCAAGACATAAATCACATGTTCACCTCAATTTTCTCCATCCTGGTGTGTACGGTCAAAAAGATTGAATGTAGTGAAGTCGATAGTTCATTGTCCAATACTTTGATAATGATAATTGATTTATCACTCCCATCCTATCTCTAATGTGCTCAGCAACTTCTTGGTTGTAATAAGTCATGTTCGATACCCCTTCGTACGTTTGTAAAAGACAGACCTTTGGCTATCATCAATAATGACATAGGAGAGAGATTGAAAAAGAAAAACTTGTTTTAGGTGTCAATATGAGGAATGACACTGAGTTTCTTCAACCTTCTATGTTGAACCATGTATATCACAATGGGTTGTTGTAATTTAGTCTTAGTACTAGGTCATTTACATTATCATCATTTGTTAAATATAATGATTTTTTTCTGTTATGTATTGTGATACAGCATGCAGAACATTTATTGTATAAATCTCGCTTTATACATAATAAATAATAATACTAGTAATGATAAATATTAAACCTATATTTTTTGTTTAACTCTTACTTACCTACGTCAATGAACGGTTTCATTTGTACCATATTGGGTGCTCCTGATGTTCCAAACTCTCAGCTAGGATCAATTATGAAAGACAAATAATAGTTGTTCTGTGAGAACTATTGATTTCTTTATGACCTATATATAGAGGTTCGTAAACCTACACGTATTCAGTTAATTAATTACAGGACGTTTCAGGCACATTGAAGGGCCATATCTATAACTCAATCATTTTCAGTATCGCTTGTTATTGTAGAAAATAATGTTGCGTATATTGTACTGAATGATGCCTTGTTTAACCAAGGAGAAAGTCAACAGCTGACCCTCATTTGTCATGATTGGTCTGCGAATAATTGAGTTAAAGATTCAATCTGTGATAATTCTCCCGAATCAAATTAGTCGGATTCAGTTAACAATTTGGAATTAGAAAGCAACATGCATTAACAAGCTCTGTAGACAGGTCTAAACCATTGCATACTTTGCAATACTTTACTTTGCCCATCATAGTTGAACGTTATGAATATATATTCATGTACTCTATACGCTTATACAGTTTTCTTACGAGGTCAAAGCTTCCTCACTATCATTTTCCTCAGATTAAATGTATATTTAGAAGTGCACACGGCCATCCATTACTATTTTACTATAATAAGGTTACGTTTAAATTTCTTGTGTTATGATAACAAGACGTCGTACTCATGAAGAGGGGGTCATGTAAATTAATTTGAGGGGATCACGTTTTTTAATTCTCAGTTTACGCTATCAGCTCTTGAGAAATAATCAAACTAGTGAGCACTTGGAGGATTTCGTGGATTTCGTGGATATGTAGTATACATGTATGTCAGATAGACAAATGAGCAAATAATTATGGAATTATTCAAATCATTATAAAGATTTCATTAACGTTTTCAAACGTTTACTAAATTTGCACACACACAAATAAGTTAAATCGAACTATATGGTTATTGTGCAGTTTTTTATTATTAATATATGTATAATGTCAGACAAATGCCACTCATGCCCACGGTTTTGAAAACCACCAAGATCCACAGACGTATTCTTACTTAATCCTTACCCTTTTAGACTTCAGACATACAACTGAAATACATGCAAACAAATTGAGAAAGAAGAACCTCCTTCTTGTGGAAACTATGTTCCTTTTGAATGTGAACGTCTCGAGGATAATCACGCGAACCTCAGAGAGGTGATTTCAAAACAAAACATCCAACTAATATGTGTCCTTTTAGTTAATAACAAAGTCCGTATAAGCCTAAATAAATACAAACAAATTAGAAAAACAATACTGGTAAACAAAAATGGCTAACTATCCACAGTTCATCATCAATCAAACCCAATGTCGCGTGTTCAAGCTATCAAATCTTCATTCGTTATGTTGAATGTTTTCGTTAAATGCAGATACGAAGAATAATCTGTGTATTCTATTTCTCAATATATGAAATACATTTTTTTAAAGAATTGTCTGTTTTATCAATATTTAAATCATTAAGCACTGATTAAAAGGTGAAATGAATTCAGTTTAAACTTTAAATATGTCTAGACACATATGTCAGAGCTCTTACCATAACATTAAATAGAATTGGATATCAAGAGTGTGCAAGTATTTAAACTTTTGAGTTTCTCAGGATCCATTCTGAGTTATCTATCTGATATGTTATTGCATTTCTATGACTTTCCTTGTATCCAAGATGCATAAAATCTAAAAAAATGATTGGATAAACATTGTAAATTAGATATTTTTTCTAAAAGGGGTACTAATGAATGCCATTGATTTTAATAATCAGAAAAAAACATGTACAGGAACAAGATTCCTCGATTCAATCAAATAAAATAAATAAATATATACAATATTAACACTATTTAGGCATCTGGAATTATTGGAAAATATGATAATTTGTATGTTTCAAATTACATCACTGTTAGCTTTTGACGTTGTAAAAAATATGTTAATAAAAAATTACAGTCAGTTCCATGCAGTATAAAAGCAATTTATCTTCACATTGACGTTCAGCATATAGTCGATTCTCTTTGAGGTTTTTCAAATATAAAGATGGATCTTAAAGCACATGTAAATACTAAAGATCAAAGCAAATGAGAATTACTGAAATGTGAATCACGAAAACACTGACACTGGGACACTGACAACATTGTGGAGTAGGTTCATGTCTCTATAATCAACATGCGATACTCTTCAATCTTAGGCATCCTGAGTTTATTGAAGTCATCCATTGATCAAAGGCTAAGTAAAGGTATATTATGGTTTTAGCGTGATGCACAACCAGTTTCCATAGTTTAACGTGTTATCAAACTTAAGTTGATGTTTATATATAAGGAATAAATTCAATTCATAAACCACAATAATTATTTTAAACACAATAGGAACGGCGGATTTATGTTAATGATACTTGCAAGCGACATTATATATTGGTAAAGGAGGAATGTAATTCTCACACATGATGTATTCAATAAACTATTCATTAAAGTGACAGTAAGTATTTTTATATATTTTATTTGGCTTCCATATCTGCCGAAAAGCAAAAAAAAAAGTGTTGATTTAAGTTCAAATAATTTCACTTGTATTGCATAGTCATACCCTATCGCCAAATATATGATAAATATGTGTTTCCACTGAAAATCGAGCAACAGAAAGAATACTAAGCGAATGGTAATGTGATAAGTTTTTCATGAAACTCGTGAATAGAATTAGGTAATCGGGCAACAAAATGTTCATGTTTAGAAACCGTGTTTATTTTTGTCTTTTATAGGTCTGTTTCCAAAATTACGTTGGACCTAATGGCGCGCGCCCTAGGAGGTACACTGTCCGGTTTCGATCAAAAAAATCCCGCGTTTCATCTGTAAATTATTACTATAGTAAATGAACTAGCAAGAAAAGGATAAATGCCAGCAAAGTCAGTGCTTCTCAATTAATAAACGTCATTTATAACGTTTGACATATTGTGACTCAAACAATATACCGTATGTCCCTTTAATTGTACATTGTTTCGTGATAATTTATCCTCGCCATCAGTAAAAACAACTTTCAAGTCTGCCTTTGAAGGGCGGAATAGCGCAGTGGTTAGCGCGTATGGTTCGAATTCCGCCAGGGTCACGGTAACTTTATCTGCAGTAGAGAACTGTTCTATACGCAGCAAGGTTTGAATTCTAGCGCAGTACTTACCATCCATGGTTTGCTTGTTCCAGCCGTTGCTCGCAGGTTTCACCGCAACGAATAACTAAATGGCGTCACCTCACCTCACCTAACGTTCGGCTTTTGATTAAGAGATAACGGGTTCGAAACCCTCCAGGGTCTCGGAAACTTTATCTGCTTAGTAGAGCTGTTCAAAATGCAGTAAGTTTGATTGCAATGCTACACTGCATTTCCACGTAGTACCACCCATGGTTCGCTAGTTCCAGCCGATGCTCCCAGGTTTCACTGCAATACATAGCCACATGGCGTTGCGGGATTTCTCTCTGCAATAATACTAGCAGCCGGGATTTAATTAAATACTCTGGAAAGCGGCGTTAAACCCAAGCTCACCTCACCTCACCTATGTTCAAGTCCATGCTTGGCAACCTAGGGCTACACCTTGAACAATTGCCTCATGAAAATCACATACCTAAATTACGATAGAGGAGATCATGGTTTACTGAGGATGGTTAGATCCTTCCAGTACACATGTATTTTTTTTTTAAATATTCAAAGAATGGTAAATTCTATGTGTGTTTGATTGTCATTGGACATGTGTATAACTTAATTCTGAAAATAGTTTTGTTGACAGATACTTTGTCACATTTCTGAAAATTATTTCAACTGAAATGTGAAACGTTTCGTTAATAGAAACATGAACCTACTCAACAGCAGTAGGCTTTGAAGATGGTTTTCATGATGCTCGCCAAAGAAATACACATCTGGTATGTTCGTATCCAATTAAATGTCCGCTCTTCTTCAACGTTTCACTATCCAGATATGAAGACGTTTTCAGTAAAGTAAAGATACCTTAATGCATCTAATTTCTTTGCAAGCTTTGCTTTGAAAGTTTTCTTTCAAATGAGATCCCTTTTTGTAACCACGTGTATGCCATAATGTGATGTATATATGTAGATATGCAGATAAAGTTTACAGGAAACTGTCAACGTCTGTTAATCACTGATGATATCGTCAGTTTGAGTGACTGACCTTTGCCCCTGATCTTGTTACATGTAGATGTCATGTCTATTCACTCAATAATTGATACACATCTCTCCTACGATTTGTTAAATTGGTGAGTGTTATTTGAATTATTGATAATTGGAATTGGGATATATTGCCGTGTTTATTCTATAATATTGGTGATCAAACAGCTGATGCAACTTTGAGATGACGTATATTTAGAGGTTATAGCATGTCATTTTTCATACCATACCTCATATCAGCCCGAGACCCCCATATCAGCCCGAGGGCCGCAGGCCAGAGGGCTGATATGGGTCGAGGGCTGATATGGGGTATGGTATGAAAAATGACATGTTGTAACCTTTTTATCATATATTATACATTTTTCTAAAACAAGAAAGAATGCTTGAAGAAATATTAAAATTAAGATATTTCTGTGCGAAAATTAATTTGAGGGGCCTACAAGACAAATCCTCAATTACAATTGTTCAAACTATTTTAGCCGTGCCTCCTATTCAATTTTCCAATTAGTAGCATATCTAATTATGTTAATAAGAATGTAAGTTAAAAACATCAACAAAATCCTTGCTTGGAGACTAATCTGATATAAACAACTCCGTCAATGCTTCGCTTCTGACGTTACCCAATGTTAGCGTGCCTGTGAGCAAAGGGAGATCACTCTAATCTAACGTCACCCGGGCTGATATTGATATGGATTTGCGGACCGGGCTGATATGGCTGATATGGATTTTCGGACCGGGCAGCGATATGGATGGCGTGTCCTTACCTCTATCACATATGCAAAACATCCCATATTATTGATAGGTATATGATAATGATATCTATGTACAGCAGTAGAAACATTCTTTGTTTGAAGTAATAAACGCCCATTCAAGCATACTGGTATATCTGTTCATTTTACTTAGTTTTTGCCGGCTTAATCCGTCAAAAACTTGTTCGGAAACTACATCAAGATGCCCCACTAAACACTGTGAATACTTGAACTGCGTGATACTAATTATACTTTAGGTAAACAAAACTTGAGGCAAGTACAAATCGCTCATGCCAAAATGCATATGCTTGCTACAGCAATGGCGCCGTTTAATTTAATGGTCCAAATGACGGGGTTTTCATAATGATTTTTAAATGCACCTAAAATAGAGATACTGATCATACTAAGTGATAAAAAAAGCAGCGATTATTGTCCATAATATGACATATGGTATCTGCCATCTGGAAATTCGGCTGCACGGGTGAAATGTACTTGAAACCTTGTATTTAGCAATATGGTTGCAGTCCCCTATATGGATCTGCAACCAAATGCAAACGTAATTACAGCAATATTATTCTTCATTAGAAAATGAATGCAACATGATACTTGACATGATAGAAAATCAGAAATGACCCGATTTTTATGTGAACTTATTATCTGCAACCTTCAAAGATTTCATGTAATGTATCATGATTTAGATTATTGATTCAGCTATCAGGAAAAGAGCAATTGAGCAATTTTGAAGAGTCTGGCTGCATTTTATGCCTATTTTAGATACACCATTTTTGGAACGATTCAATTACTCTTAGGCCAAGATGACTAAGTAATGTATAAATCGTGAGAAATACCAACTGCAGGTATCATGTCTGAAGTGTTATGAAGAAAAAAAATGAATTACTAACAGTTGTTAACGATACATGTAGTTGGCGTATTCTCCTTATTCAGGTATTTAATCTCGAATCCTCTTTTTCTGCATGAATGCATCATTGAGCTATTGCTTTCGTGTGAGGCCCGGAGACAAATAAAGAGCTACGAACTATATGTGAAAAGCTACAGCTACAACATGATGTTCCGAGTGTATAAAACGTGTCACAGACGCACTAGCACAAAACTGAAGCTTTCTGAAATGTTATGCTTCTGTAGTTCTGACCACGTACTGTACATTTCAACATCTTATCTTAATTGATATGCGAGAGCCGCCCATATACATGTATGTTATAATTATAGTTCAACAATCATCTTAGAAGTTAATACCCATGATCGTAGTAAAGCTCTGATTGAGACTGACCATACTTGCAATCAACAACCCATCATCTATAAAGTATCTAATAAGGTACATGTATATACACTGAGCCACAAAAGAAACTTTAAGACAGCACATTGAAATATTGTATGTCTCACACATGACAAGTAGATACGTCACTGTACATGCCGTTCCCCTGACAAAAACCTATTTTGGTTTTTGCTTTTTTCGTCAATAAAAGCCATTTGATAAAGAACATTATATCTAAACCTAGATCTGTTTAATGTAATTTTGGAAAAAGGAAAGTGTCTTGTTCTATTTAAACAAAAAATAAAATAAAATAAAATTCACTCCATCCTTTTAACCTCTGGATGACTGTTATTTTGATATGTACGTTGTTTTAGTTTAACATTGACACATTCAACATTTGTCTACATTTGTGTCGTTGGTAACCATCTTTTTGTGTCGCTATGTAAGCTTCTAGTACATTATCAGCTTGACAGACAAGCACAATGGCGTACACAATAGCGTGCTGAAGATACATAAAGACAAATTTGGATCTGCCAAATATTTTAGGGAAAGTATACCCACCATTACTTTGAATTAACAATTGTGATTTATAAATGTGAATTGTCTCATTCTAGGTAACGACAACTTAGTATAAAGTTTGATTTATGGAGAGACGATTGTGTAGACTAATCATCAGGGCCCATATTTTCGAAGCTCTCTCAGCGTTGTTAATGTATGGCACTTACGACTATCATTCTAGATAAAGACAATTTAGTGTAAAGTTCGATTTATAGAGAGACGATTGCAAATCCTCATTGTATACAATGCTCATGCTTACCCCCCTCATGTTTGTATTACATATCCCCATTGTATACCATTTTCATGTATGTTAATGTTGATTGAGTTTCCACAACATTGATTTGTTTGCTATATAAATGTATCATATTTTGTTGTTTCCTTACATTCCACCTGATGAAGGAGTGAAGTACATGTTTGTAAAGTGATTCTTTCGGCCTGGAATTGTTTCGGGGGACCCAAAGCGAGATTTAAATGCAAATCCAGATATTAAAGACCAAATATATATAGAGAAAAACTTTGATTCAGTCTGATTAAAATCGACCTTGTTCCGAGGAATAAAATTTGCAAAATAATATATCTACCGGGATACGAACAGGTTCTGTAGATTCCTCGCCATTTGGCGTGGAAATCTCGGAACGATATGAGTTCGTATCCCGGTAGATGCACTATTTTGCACATTTTTTCCGCGGAATACCGTCGGTTTTAATCAGACTGAACTTTGATTTTGCTAGTTAACTCCCCAAACATGTAAGTTTCTGGGGATGTAGCGGTTCTTGAGAAGGCGAAAGGGTCATATGTGAACGGACGACGGCCTGTGATGTAAGCTCTATTGGCATTTTCGGCTTTTTGGACTTAAGCGGAATTGTCAAACACCAAAAATATGACCTGCTTTTAACTCACTGAGCAACCTATAGTAATAATCAATGCTGTCGCATATATAGTACACCTTGGCGTTTCTTTAGCACGTTACACAATGTCAGAATATATAACACAAAATATTAATAAGTTAACGGTATTAGTCTTGATAGACTATAGTCCGTTTGTCGTGAAAACGTACCGATGAATTTCAAGTTTTAAAGTTAATCAATCAGTAAATTATAAATTATAAACCCTGATAGTTTTACATCGCCAAATAGGCATTTTATTTTCAGAATTGTTTATAACTTGTTATAAGTTGTTAAAGAAACGATCATGTTTTGAAGTCGCTGTTATTGATTTGTATGACAAGTGGGTTTGCACAGTGTCCTAAACACCAGACACATATAGGGACGGTTTCAAAATATTTACTCATAATTTGAGCCTTTAAATGTCTAGAGGTTTACGTTTGACTTCTCTTTATTAAACTCATACAAACCAATAACAGCCACTTCAAACTATTATCGTTTGTTAAACAACTTGTTTCTTAAGTTAAAGAAAATCCTGAAAGTTGAATGTCAAATTTGGGGGTAAAACTATGAGGGTTCGCAATTTTCACATCATCGTATTATTTTCACTTTTTTGTTAAACTTGAAATTCATCGGTACGTTTCCACGACAAACGGACTATAATTCCTGTTTGTATATGCAGACGGTAGCAATGGCTAAATCTTTATTTGAGTATATGAAAAGTTAACAAACCCTTCCTTGTATATATTCGATCTTTTTGACACATTTCAAAATGATACTGAGTAAGCATTAAACAATGAGTGAGGTCATTACGATCAATTGTTCATCAGTTAAATTAAGGTACATTCGACAATAATAAAAGGTGTAATTCACAGTAGAATGTTCTGCAAGTATACATATGGTAACCGTCGACTATTTAATTTGTATAACTATTTACCTAATATAGGAAGATTGATTCTACTTTGATAAGGATCACGACAAGGATCTCAAAAGCATCCGATACTCGAAATAGTATCAAGGGAATTGGTCTTATTCCAGGCCGAGATGTACGTACGAGAATGTAGTAGATACATGACAATGGTCGGAGTGAGTTCAATTTGAGAGCGTGTTTAAGTCACTATATTGCCATGTCATGTCCCTATACCAGTTGATGTTATGTTGAGATTTTCATGATGCCTGAAACTACAAAATCTTCGAAGGACATGGTATAACATCAAAGGAACGAGTATTCTCCTATAAAAAGATACAACAACAGTCAATATCAATACCGTTTCATAATTGTTGAAACATTGTAAATTGTGAATCTTTTAGTTCTAACAACTGTACTCATAATTTGTAAAAACATGTATAGTTAGTTGAACCTTTGATTCAATCAAATTACGTTAACTATTAACCACTATTACGGGTGCGTGTACCAGACTATCACTCAACCATATTCATGGGTGTTGTTTACTATTCCCCAGAGAATTCAAGCACACATGCTGATGAACCTATTTTCACTCTTTTGGAAGATGATATTGCTAAATTCAGATCAGAGATCCCGGATTGTCGAATAATAATTCAAGGGGACTTTAATGCACGTACCGGGGATGGACGTTATAAAGACTACATTGTTAATGATGACCCGAGGTATCTCCCGATTGATGAGGATCTTGACTATGTAACTGATGACGCCATCGAACCACGTACATCACGTGACACTGTCATCAACAAACGTGGCTACGCTCTATTGAACTTCTGTAAAACGTCAGACATGAGAATATGTAACGGACGCCTATTTCAAGATAAAAACGAAGGTAATATAACATGTTTACCAATAATGGGCAAAGTACTGTTGACTATGTGCTATGTTCAGAAAATTCTTTTCAATTGTTCGATGATTTTAAAGTGTCGGATGAAGTTGAGTCATCACACTTACCAATAACATTCTCGTTATCAATGTCAATGAAATATAATGATCATGTCTACAATAACCTTACACCTAAAATGAGATATCGATGGAACAACGACTGTCTTTCAGAATACCTGCATAAATGGGATGTTTTACCAGCCGATGTTTTGAACCAATTCCATTCCTCTATTGACAACGGCGATGCTCAAGAAGCTTCATCAATATTCAACACAGTTATGAAATCATGTGCTAACTTTTGTAAATCTAATGTACTGTTATCCAGTAATGTTTCAAAGGGAGACAACTGGTATGATAATGAATGCAAAAGTGCACGTGATACCGCTCGGCGCTATCTGCGTGTATTTCAGTCAAGTAACTGTAAATGTGATCGACAACGCTATGCTGAGTCCCTGTCACAGTATAAACAACTGTGTGCTGTGAAACTATCGTCTTCTTTTTCAGATTTTACAAATAAACTTAGTAACGCACTGTCTACTAAAGACAGTAAAATATTCTGGAGAACTGTGAAATCAAAATCATCATTTGTAAACAACAACATTACGCCGTCAGATTGGATAGATCACTTCATGAATGTTTTTCAGACCTCTTATTTTTCAGATAACAACAAAGACTTTTATATTTCTGTTAGTAATTTTGTGGAATCAATTAGTGACAGACTTATTGATTCATCAGTTGACAATGACTATCTGGACAAGGAAATTACTTACCAAGAAATAATTAATGCTATTCAAGAAATGCATAATGGAAAAGCACCCGGACTCTGTGGCATTCCAATCGAATTTTAAAAATGCACCTCATCATTGTATTGTGTTGTTGAATTCTTTATTTAATAGCATTTTATCTACAGGTATTTATCCATCTGAGTGGACGTTCGGAGTTATAATTCCCTTGTACAAGAAAGGTAAAATTGATAGTCCTGGGAATTATAGACCTATTACATTGCTTGAAGTAACTGGTAAAATATTTTGCAAAATTATCAACAACAGGTTAAACTCTTGGGCCGAAAGGGAAGATTTCTTTGATGACGAGCAGGCTGGGTTCAGGCATGGTTTTCAGACTCATGATAATATATTCATTCTTAATGCTATAATTAGTAAATATCTTTCACTCTACAAAGGTCGTCTCTATTGTGCATTTATTGATCTGAAGGCTGCTTTTGATTCAGTGGATAGATGTGGTCTCCTTTACAAACTTTGGCTTGGCAACGTGAAGGGTAATACGTATAGATTGTTGAAAAACATGTATCAGAATGTGAAGGCTTGTGTGTCGATGAGAGATGGATACATTCCGTTTTTCGACTGTTTATCTGGAGTTCGTCAGGGTTGCCAGTTGTCTCCCTTTCTTTTCTCTTTCTTTGTTAACGATATCGTTGAAAGTTTATCAGCCGATGGTCAAAGGGGTATCAATCTAGACTTAGTTGAGTTGTTCATCCTTTTGTTTGCTGATGACATTGCACTTTTTGACTTTACAGTTATAGGTCTGCAAAAGAGATTGAATAAGTTAATATCTTATTGTAATAAGTGGAAACTGACAATTAATGTTGATAAAAGTAAAGTAATCGTTTTTAGAAAGGCTGGTAGATTGAGAAGCTATGAAAAATTCCTTTTAAATGGTCAGTCGCTGGAAATTGTTCCTTCATATAAATATTTGGGTGTTCACTTCTCATCTTCTGGATCTTGGTATATCACACAGAAAACTGTGGCTGATCAAGCTGGGAAAGTGTTGAATATTCTCAAATCATCGGTAAAGAATTTCTATAGTTTACCAATAAATGTTCTGTTTCACATATTTGATGTCAAAGTTTTGCCAGTGTTACTTTATGGAAGTGAGGTCTGGGGATTTCACTCGTCACCATCTGTATTGAATGTACATGATAAGTTTTGTAAACAGATTTTGGGTCTCTCTAGAAACGCCCCAAACCTTGCAGCTCGTGCTGAAGGTAAATCAGTATGTTAAAATTGTTAAATATTGGGTTCGCATCTTGTCTCAAGTTGAGATTGTTATCTTAAGAAAGGTTTATAATTATCAGTATTCTCTTGCTGAAAAGGGTATAGATTGTTGGGCCTTAAAGGTGAAATCTCTTTTGTTTAGTTACGGTTTTGGCAATGTGTGGGCTAAACAAAATGTTGGTAATGTCTCTTTATTCATTGAATTATTTAAGCAAAGATGTATTGACATAGATAATCAGTTGTGGTCATCTCGTATTATACTCGTCTCAAAATTGGATTTCTATCGTACAATAAAAATAGATGTAGATTTTGAATTGTATATCAATAGTGTCTGTGTGAGGCAGTTTCGTATTTTTCTAAG
Organism: Gibbula magus; assembly: GCA_936450465.1. Classification (NCBI taxonomy): domain Eukaryota; kingdom Metazoa; phylum Mollusca; class Gastropoda; order Trochida; family Trochidae; genus Gibbula; species Gibbula magus. The sequence goes on from OW388291.1 coordinate 45,398,364, forward strand.
TCGATTCCGTTGTTCAAATCATAATTTGATGATAAAAAGGGGTAGATATATAGGTCTTAAAAGGGAGGATCGCCTTTGCCCACTTTGTATCATACCTTATATAGAGAATGAATATTACTTTTGCCTGGTATGTCCCTTCTATAAGAAATTAAGAAATGATATTCTTCCAAATTATTATCACACATATCCCTCTGAAGTAAAACTAACCCAATTGTTTTCCTCAAAGAATACTTTTGTCATCAATAATCTGGCAAAATATATATTTCTAGCCATGAAAAAAAGAAACAAATTTCTTGTAACCACAAAAGACATAATGCTGTAATTTTCATAATTTTGTACGGTGCTCTATGTATGTATTATATTATGCTGTAATCTGATGTATAATGGGCCTGTGGCCCCTTTACTGAATAAACTCTCTCTCTCACATTAACCACTATTTAAGCCTTTGACCTTTTTCAAATGTAAAGATAAATCTGCACATACTACAGATCAAAGGATCACCGTACTGAAATGTGAATCACGACAATAATTTAGGTTCATGTCTCTTTGATTGACATGCGATGCATTTCAGATCGAGCTCCCGAACTTATGCCTCCTCAAGTCATTGACGTCATTGATTGATCAAAGACTACACTTTCACAGAAGAGTCTTTTTGTACGAGAAAAAGTATAGTATTAACCTAACTTTGTCCGTGTTCAATATACACTTAGTGTTCAACCTGTTTCCATAGGTTAATATGATATCAAAATGAAGTGATGTATCAGGAATATATATCAAACTTTTAAGGCAACACAAAAAGAACAGCAAATTCATGTTAAAGATGACGTGAAAAGCATTTTTTTCAAGAATGACAGTTTAATACCTCTATGTAGATTATATATCAGAATCAACTAAGCGTAAAATCGAGACAATATACACTTGCAATTGATAATGAAGACGATTTTAATTTACCAATTTTAACAATGCCGCAATTACCGCTGCAATCCGTTTGGAATCATTGAGGCGTGACTGGTTAACCACAGACGAGGGGTTTTCTGTGGCCCCACTCCATGGAGCCTCATTAATTAATGATGATGACCACTGCCACTAGATGAATTTATGTGGTGTGATGAATGGCTAACAACACATCTATATGCACTAATTTTGTAATTTTCATCTCCGGAATTACCTATATGGATATCTTAACATTCGATATATGGAACATTTAAGTTGTTTTATTGAAGATTTGTTAGTGGTAATAACAGTCAAAATGTTGCGAAATTACGTTGAATTGTGACTATCACCGATAATGAAATTACACCAGTGACATCAGAGGATTCATCGCTTCCGGAACCATATCCCCACTGATTTTCATTTTGGTCGCCGGGCCTAAATTAGGCGGTTTTTAAAAAAAGCCGTATATAAGTAATTTATTGACCGACTTCAGAAATTTAAAATCGAGCAATTGTCATCCCATTTTGATGAATCCAAATTTGACCAAGTGTCATTACATCTATCCTTTAACTGTATATATCAGGAATAAATTGAATAAATTAAATAAATTAAACCACATTTTGTTTTAATAAGTGTGATTTGTGATACTTGTAGGTGAAATAATATATAAGGATAAGAATATATACACATATATTCATTGAACTATTGCTATGTCATGTCAAGTAGTATTCATAATATTTCATTTGTCTTGTGTACGTGCTGAAAGACCACATCGACATGTGCTGATTTATGTTCAAATAATTTCAATTGACTTGCATATTCATATCCTTTTGCGATAATATAATAATTATTTGTTTCTAATGAAAATAGAACAACAGAAACAATACTAAACGAATGAAAGTGTAGTAACATTGTTATGCAACGAGTGAAAAAACTTTGATTCTATTCACGAATTGCATTAAATTGTTATTACATTATTTAAACCTAAGTATCAATATTTTACTAAATAAATAGTCAAAACTGCAACAGCTGAAAGGGTTAACAATGTATGAATATAACTCAATGAATAGTTGCAAATATCAATTCAGGACCAACTGTTACGGCATGCGTCAGTGATTTAAACCATTCATCAAAGTGATTTTTTATATCTCAAAACACGTGATTATTAATCCAAGAGCAACAAAACACCCGTAGTTGAACTGCTTGAAGTAATTTTTAATTTATTCATACCGTGCTTTCCGATGCTAAATTCTTAGGAACTGCTGCATGCGTCGTTAGAATAAATGACGTCACAGTCACATTGGCATGTATAACCAGCATAGACGCAGTGAGCGCTTAACTTTTAAGATTCTAACTTTATTTTGTTGTCAACTGTAATATTTCTACATATTTCCATCGCTTTTTCCACGGTCGTTTTAAGTTTTCCAAGTAGTTACAAAGAAAATGTAAAAGTTTTATTATTGTAATGAATAATTGGATCTACTGGTATATTCACACAATTTGATATATTCGAGAGCTTCCTAGATGTTCTGAACTGTGCGCCAACATTTACATTAAAACAAATATTTTGCAAATTTCTTTGATGAAACCGTTAATTGGAACTCATACAAAGGCTAGTTTTAATAAAACGTCAAACTATCAAGTATTTATCAAAAGAAAATACAAATAGAACATATTAAAAAGGAACATTTGGAAACAAACATATGACATTTATTGCAGAAATTATTGTGTCAGCACTAAGTGAAAAGTGTTCGAAGTTCGGGCGACGGTCAGTTTGCCCTATAGGTAAGTTTTCACAATTATATTTGACCAATTGGCTTGTGTAGGCCGCTGTACATTGTTCTGTTTTCGATCATAATGGCTTCTTCCACCTTCATAGCGCCAGTATACTGAAAAAATTAGCATTGAAATGATGATAGTCAGCAACAGTAAGTACTCCACGATAAAATCACACCATTTACAACATTTGACATAATGTGCCTCAAACAGCATACTCAGCATCTCATCCTTGGCAACCATGGGCTTGACCTTGAACGATTGCCGGATTAAAAACACCTAAATTACGATAGAGAAGCTTATGGTTTACTGAGGATGGATAGAGCGTTCCATTACACTTGTATTTTCAAGAACAAGATTAAAAGAATGATAAATTGTATGTTTGTATGATAGTCATTGGAATTTCTGAAAATAATTTTGTGAAATAGATACTTTGTCACATTAAACATTCTTGAAATGATATCTTCAGAAATGTGGAACGTTTGTTTCATAGAAACATGAACCTACTCAATATGAGTAAGCTTTGAAGATGGTTTTCATGATTCTCGCCAAATAAATACACATCTGGTGTGCTCGTATCTAATTAAATGTTTACCTTTCTTCAAAGTTTCACTACTCAGAGATTTTCAGTAAAGTAAATATACATATGTACATATGCAAAGAATGTTTACAGGTTACCGTCAACTTCTGTTAATCACTAATGATATCATCAGTTTGCGGGACTGACCTTTGTTAATGATGTTATGTTATGTCTATTCACTCCTGTCGTTGTCGTTCATATTCTTGAATAATAGATACACATCTGTTCTTCAGTTGGCTAGAATTAATGACGAGTGTATTTAGAAATATTGATAATTGGAATTGGGATATATTCCCGTCTTTATTCTATAATACTGATGATCAAACAGTTAATGTAACTTCGAAATATTGACATCTATGAACAGCAGTAGAAAAATTCTTTGTTTGAAGAAATAAACGCCCATTGAACCATGCTAGTAAACTAGTTCATTTTACTTAGGTTTGTTGTCTTGCCAGTGTCTTCAATTTATCACTAACAATTCACTGCGTCTAATTGTATCCGACTTAATTCACCACAAACCTGTTCGGAAACTACACCAAGAAGCCCAACTAAAATCGCCCATCTTCTTAATACCTAAACTGCGTGATACTAATTATACCTGAGATACAAAACAAATTGAGGCAAGTATCCCATGCCAAAATTCATATGCTTGCTACAGCAATGGCGCCGTTCATTCACCAATACACATGCAGTAAAGAGGACTTACTAATGCAAACATCGTGAGAATTACCAATTGCATGTATTATGTTAGATGTGTTAAGAAAAAATTCAATGCCAACAATCACTTAATCACGTATTATCGTTATTCAGGTATAATCTAAACACTCTTTTTCTGCATTAAAGCGACAGTGAGCTATTGCTTTCGTGTGAAGCCTGGAGACAAATAAAGAGCTACGTGAATAAAATTTAAAAGCTTATACAACATGACTTTCCGAGTGTATGTAAACGTGTCTTACTAACTATCACACTTAACACAAAAATAATGCTTTCTGGAAGTTGATGCTTCTGTAGCATTACTTACAAACAATGTGATTTATTACACTACTTTTCATGCGCAGTAATTGTCATATATACAGCCGATATATATATATATATATATATATATATATATATATATATATATATATATATATATATATATATATATATATATATATATATTCAAAAGTTAAAAAACACACAACACCAATAGACTCCTACTAGTTTCATTGTAATCTTCAGGGAGTACAAAACAGTTGTGACGTTAGATTGTCATAATAGTGATGACGTAACACATGTATGACGTCACAGTCATTAAGCAAGCGATAGAATCAAACACATTTATACATGAATATATAATTATGCATTCAAATTGGGTTTAAGCATTCTAATAAAGTAATCTTCTTTCAACTTTCTGGCCAGTCTGTCATTTGTTTCCATTTTGTAAACAATCATGTTCTGGAACTGAACATGAACACGGAACTGCAGACTACAAGAACTTAAAATATTGCTGAAGAGAAGAGGATATCCTACACTCCTAATTGAAGATGGAATAAATAAAGCTAAATCTATAGACAGAAATGAACTTCTCCATGTGAAGAAGCAAGAAGAAACTAATATTATGGACATTGCGTTTGTATCCACCCACAACCCTCTAAATCCTGATCTATTCAAAGGTATAAGAAATAATATACCCCTTCTAACATGTGATGAGAAAATGCGTAATGTTGCTGATAATATTAACTTTATCAAAAGTAAACGTCAAAGCAAAAATTTGAAAAAACTATTAACAAGGGCTAGATTTACAGTAAATAGTGAATCCCCAGAATTCAAAGTTTATAAATGTAACAGAGGGAATTGTGGGACATGCCATCATCTTTTGGAGAGCTCCAGCATAAAATTTCACAACAAAAAGGAACGATTTTATGTGCGCTTCAATATTAACTGTGCGGCAAGAAATGTAATATATGTTATTATTTGTCAAGGGTGTTCAGGGGAATATATTGGACAGACTGAGTGTCTCAGAGACAGAGTTCGAGTACACAAGCAGCAGATTAAATACCCTGAAACACGATGTATTCCCCTTAGTGCGCACATGGACAATTGTGCTAAAGGCAAAGATATAAAATTTCAAATATTTCCATTTTACAAAATGGAAACAAATGACAGACTGGCCAGAAAGTTGAAAGAAGATTACTTTATTAGAATGCTTAAACCCAATTTGAATGCATAATTATATATTCATGTATAAATGTGTTTGATTCTATCGCTTGCTTAATGACTGTGACGTCATACCTGTGTTACGTCATCACTATTATGACAATCTAACGTCACAACTGTTTTGTACTCCCTGAAGATTACAATGAAACTAGTAGGAGTCTATTGGTGTTGTGTGTTTTTTAACTTTTGAATATATTTGACTGTATACCAGACCAACTTAATGTTTCTGATATATATATATATATATATATATATATATATATATATATATATATATATATATATATATATATATATATATATATATATATATATATATATATATATATATATATATATAATGGACGATGTAATTTAACTGTTAAATATTCTAACATGAAATATGTCTTGATTCATTTAGATGTTTAAGAAGCGAGCAATATACTATTTGGCATGATCGTTATCATATTTGACATATTGTTTCAATTTACTTTCATTAAGTTATCTCTAATAAAGCTAAAAGACTGCGAATATTGGAAGTATGACAACTTGCAATCCATAGTCTAGACACCACGTGAGGAGTTGACATTAAAGAACATTAAAGGTCAGGACGTTTGTCATTCTGACCACGCACTGTATATTTCAACATTTTCACTTTTGATTTTGATTGATATGAGATAGCCGCTCATATATGTTGTAATTATAGTTTAACAATCACCTCCGAATTAAATAGCCATGATCGTAAGTAAGCACTGCTTGAGATTGAACATTTTTCATCTGTAAAATATACAGTAAGGTACATGTCCAAATTACCAGAACACATTTGTTTTTATCGTCAATAAAACCCGTTTGATAAAGAAAATAATATTTAAACTGAGATCTTTTAAATGTTATTACAAAAAGGGCATTCATGTTGTTTTATTTTTAAGATAAAAAAAAGTCACTCAACCTATTCAACCTATAAATGACTGTTATTTCTGACATGTAAATGGGATATACAGGCGTACTCTGACACGACCAACATCTGTCAACATTTGTTTCATTTGAAACCATCTTTTTGTGTCGTAGTGAAAGCTTCTAGTACATTATCAGCTTAACAGACAAGCACAATGGAGTACACAATAGCGTGCTGAAGATACATAGAGAACAATGTGAATCTGCCAAATATTTTAGGGAAAGTATACCCACCATTACTTTGAATTACGATTGTGATTTATAAAGGTGAATTGTCTCATTCTAGGTAACGACAACTAGTATAAAGTTTGATTTACAGAGAGACGATTGTGTAGACCCATATTTTCGAAGCTCTCTCAGCGCTAAGATAGTCGTAAGTCAATGTTAATGTATGGCACTTACGACTATCTTTGCGCTAAAAGAGAGCTTCGAATATATGGGTTCAGGTGGGCAAGTTTACCTGAAAGGCATAACTTGTTCTAGTCGCTATCACTGGCTATGTTGTGCCTTGCTACATTTCGTCACCTTGTCTGTGCCATCTCGCACTGGAAGTTGATTGTATAATCCGACATTGCCTTACTGAACTACATCCGGGATCAATACCAATATGGCGACCTCCATGTCACAATATTAAAAGAATGAGGTAACTCCAACTCAAAGTGTAGCAGTTTATGTACATGTAGAAAACAAGGGTGAATCCCATCGGGAGTATCCGTCTTTGAGCACTACGTTAAATAAAAAGAACGCTTTGTTTATGTTTATTAAGTTTACACACCTTTAGTTATACAACATAAAATATGGATACAACATTTACAAATTAGTACATACTTTATCAATAGACTGGTCAGCAATGTCAAATCGTAGCAAAGCTTTTCGTAGCCCTCTTTACCCCCGATGAATGGCTTCACTTCTCCTTTTTAAAAATAAACGGGCTTGACTCTATCAAAATCGAACAGTCTGGATAACAACTTTTTTAATGTGGAAAACACGACGTTGAACGCCTGCATCAGACAAGTCATTGTACGTTGACAGGTTACACAGAGGTGGTGCGAAACGTGTTGATCATGATAATAAACTATTACTGATAATATTACACAGGATTATTTAGCATGTGCATAGTTCGTTGAGTGTATTAACTGTGTATAAAAAAGCAATATACTCCATTTGTCGAAGTACCTGAGACATATTTATTAATTGTAGTGCACATGCTCTAAATTATTAGTGCACATTGTACAAACCTTGTATGTGGGATCTTCTATTACAAACAGGAAACGTTAAGCAGACCATATTCCCATTGCAACATTAATGGAACATTAAAATCATTGTATTCACATCGAGATAATTGAAAGCAAAGAGGAAATCCGCTTTGCTTTGACATAAAGTGTCTGCTTTCACAAAATCGCTGTAATAACACGTCTCTAAGGCCAATGAATGTTTTTGATAATGAGATGTACATGTAGAGGAAATTGACTTTCTCATCCTGGTTTACAGTATCATTTACTAGCAATCACAAAGCTGATACAACGTAACCATTTTCATACGAAAGATATAATAGTGGCAGTTGAATTCAAAACAATATTAAAATAAGACAGCTCGACCAAGTCAAGTTTATGGCTTGACATTGGACATAGGAAGTAGGTGAATATATTATAACCTAAAGTAGCTCCTCAAACAATCTGTACTTCAAACTTCAACATAATTCTTTTCTTATACTGTATTATTTCTTGTACGTACATTGGTTATTTTATGTACAAAATGTGTATATAGGTATAGCACTCAGCCTGTTTTTCCGTCCGCACATTTCTAATTATCATGTATACACACACATTTGATATGCTGAACATAAATAATAGAGCCGTGTGCTCCTTTTAGAAGACAATTAATAAAATTTTACTCTTTTGACCAAACATTTTTCAAATGTTCTGTGTTGCATTTTCTTTCTCAAACAGTTTTGGTTGGATTGTGTACTCATGTTGATTTATTAGCGCATTTTGAAGAAGGTTATCATCTATAATCTTATTTGCATACTTGATTCCTTACTTGAATTTGAGATCCAAATCTACAACAGTTTTGTTAAACTATTTATAACTAAAGAACATATTCACTAGACGATTTAGTTGTATCATACAAACTTTATTAAACATACATTTATTTTAGTTAAGCTCTGTATATATCTTATTCACTAAATGCACAATATTCTTCGACAATCATTAATACTTTGATCTGTCTGTTTCATTTAACACGTCACACAATATCAGATAGTGAGCATCTGAAATTTAAAACCCCCAAAATAACTACTTAGTTTTAGTGTAAATCAAGATAAAAAAAAACGTTAAAAGTCTTTATTTGCTCATACCAGAACCTACAACTGGTTCACCGGTATGCGCATACGAAAGCAATTACTAAACCTCTTTTTGAATGCAGGAATAGTTAACAGCTATGATACCCTTCCTTGTGTATATTCGATTTTATTGGCACATTTACATCACGCCTAAGTAAGCATTGAACAAGTAAATTGGCATTAAAGTTGACTTCGTCATTCCATTTATTTGTCTACAATTTATATTTTGTTACATTTGACACTCGTTAAATATGTCACTTAGAGTCGAGTGTTTTGTAAGTAGAACATATGAAATTAGTCGGATACTGAATCTACTACTATTACTATGTCATATAAAGGTGGGTCATCTGATGTTTACCAATTGCATTTGATCTAAACATCATCTAAGAAAGCAAATGATAAGCACGAACCCTTACGCAACTATAAAACTGTCTGTGAATAAAATGTGTTTATCAATAGGCTTCGGGTCAAGAGGCCCGGGGTTCGAATCCCGGTCGGCAATTTGGTCTTCTGTGTAGAACATGCAGTGAGGTTTCGGTTTGCTAGCTTTCACCGCAATGCATAGCCACCATGGCTTTGTGGGCTCTCTCCCCAAAATAATACTAGCAGCCCTGATATAAGTGAAATACTCTTGAAAGCGACGTTAAACCCAAACTCTACTTCCGCTTAAAACTATTTCTGTAACGTCCCAAATGCATGAAAACCTTGAAATAATAACTGGGTAATTGGTCCAGATATAGGTACGAGAATTTAGTTGGTAGTGATCGAGTTGAGAGCTTGTTTAAGTCAATTAATTGTCATGTCATGTCACTATGCTAGTTGATGTTGTGTTGATATGTTAATGATGTCTCAAAACTACAAAATCTTCGAAGGACATGGTAAAACATAAAGGAACGCGTCTTATTATAGAAAACAGATAGACAAGCATTTGATTAGGCATACAATCCCAAGTTACTTGTAAGGTAACTACATTTTTCTACATTTTAAATCAGAACACTTTCATGTCAGTATTGAAGGTTTTCCAAAATAATGTTTTATGCATAACAATTTATCCATGGTATTACCGAATGACTGGGTATTTACGTAGCCGTGACAGTTTAGTCAAATACATTGTGAATAATGTTTTGATTAACCAAATGTCTTATGTATCATTACGACTTTAGATTGCCATATGGGTGGATCTATATTGTACAAAATGTTCACGATCAGTTTGCTGTGTCAATGTACCGTACACAAAAAGGATTACTCATTTAGCATGTGTGTACGTGACAAAAGAATAAACAATTATCGATTACTGCAAATTCAATGCAAATTCAATAACTCTAAATGTTATACACTGCCAGCTATAAATATCATGGCATGTCGCAATGACGCCTCCTCACGTATAGTGGAGGTTTGTTAAAATAAGAAGCCTGTTGTTAGACAATTAATTATGGTTTAACAGGTGCTACATCATTACAAGTTAATGGCGTAATCACAGGTTTCTCCTGCATAATGTGATGTTCAATTAAAGTAAGGGAACACTTACTCTATTCCAAATTGTTAACCTTTTATAAATCAGCTTTTAACAAACGTGTGATCATTTGCTGATGTTTTATGGCTTTCGTGTCGTTTCCTGTGTGCTTTTGCAATTGTTTTGTTAAAAATTAGGCAATTAACACAAAATTATCGCCGCCAATGGCTGCAATATTGCCAAAGTGGCGTTAAACAACAACTCACTCACTCAAAGCGCAAACAACCAATCTTTTTGGGTATATGACTTGCACTTGTGATCACATCAGTTATCTAAACCGAAGATGACATTATATTGTGTGACAAATATCTTTACATGCCTAACCAAACGGCAGACATAACAATTTGAAGGTTAGCTGTTTAAAGGGAAGAACACGTTATCTTATCATTTAATGGTTGGTGTTTTCGGCAGGATAAAGACAACGGATATTTTATATATTCGTTGGGGTTATATACGGATAACGAATGATGATGATGATGATGATGATGATGCAAATTACTGAAGTCTAGTTACGGAACCTTTTTGGAAAATTATAATGACGTCGCTATCGTTATTATATACATTTGTAAATATATGTACATTCCGAACGCCTTACGGGTAGAAATTGTAAATATATTCTTCATGTCATAAACATTAAGTTGAGAAATCACGAAACCAATTTTGTGCAATGCATAATGTGGCAACATTTATTACGATCAAGCAATGCCAAACTATGTTCATCGCGAGTTGAAATCTACCGTGCAAACACTTTACTCACAGGTAACAATGGCAGTTTGAGTCACATATTAAATTACCGAACGTGCATCTTCACTGTTCAATACATGTGACTTGTGTAAAGGGGATTTTAGAATGAGCAGCTTAATATTCAGTTTATCTCTACATGAGAATTTGTATTGGTCAAAATAGACATTGAAGAATACATGTACAATGTACGTATTTCCTTGATACAACAATGCATGGCCATTAAGGTTTTAATGCTCTAAACCTCAACACGTCTGGGTTATGTGTAGAGTATTGGAACATAACGTCCTTGATGACTGAGGAGCCTGAGGGTAAATGAAATATCATTTTGCTTCTCTCATCGTCAGTACAGATACAATTATGACAAGAAAGGGGGTATAGATTTAATCAATATAGAATACTAAACGATGTCCCGTTTGATAACATGTTTATTAAACGAGTGGATGGTTTGGTATTTTAATGAGCGAAAGCGAGTTAAATACCGATGCCATTCACGAGTTTCATCAACATGTTATCAAACGGGTCTGAGTTTAGTATTTTATTAATTACTCAATGCTGTTAATAGCGCTGAATGGCAAGAAAATCGGTGTTAGTGACGCTCACTTGCAAAAAGGTCACCCGTCATTGGAGTCGCGCGAGCTAACATTGTGACGTCAACCAAAAACGTCTATGACGTCATGCACCGATTATGACGTTAATGAAATACCGATGCCATTCACGAGTTTCATAAACATGTTATTAAACGGGACCGAGTTTAGTATTTTATTTATTACTCAATAATGTAAATAGCGCTGAATTGCAAGAAAACCGTCGTTAGCAACGCTCACTTGCAAATACGTCACCCGCTATTGCAGTCACGCGGCTAACATTTTGACGTCAACCAAAAACGACTATGACGTCACGCACCGATTATGACGTTACGGAGCACGCGGTGGTATCACACATGTGTGTAACCAACTCATTGTTATCTAATGAGTGATCTCACCACGGTTGAGTAATAAATAGCAGTACACAATTATAGATAACTTGATTCGTTTAGCACGACCTGAAGATGCAATGGTTATGGAAATAAACACATCGTGTCTCTGTATTGACATAACGTTCTCATTAAAACGATATAAGAACTGTGAATATTAGAAATAAGAAACCATCAATTACTAGTCTAGACACCACGTCATATATTTCAGCAATACTAATAATAACATTTAAGAACATTGAAGGTCAATACTACCAACATTCTAGCCAAGCCCTGTACATTTCTACTTATTCATTTGATTAATATACGTCCATATACGGAATAGTTACAGTGCCACAATGCTCTTATGATTCAATACCCTGGTCGTAATTAACTCTGATATTAAATAAATTACTGTCATACACCCACACCTGTAAACTATCGAACAAGGTATAGTTTAGAAAATATGTAATACCAGTTGAAGAAACATGCGTTTAATAAATTGACAAACATTAAATGCATAATTTGCAATATGATCTGTTGAGATGTCACGATATAAGAACACATGCTAATCGTTCCGATGATTGAAATACAGAAGAAGTTATTTAATCAGTTAAATTGCTAAGATTGCTAAGATGGTAATGCCGACAATTAATCGAAGGTATTGTCCATTTTCAAGAATTGTGTGATGAATCATCATGAGTCGTTGTTGAAGTTTCTAAGAAATTAGTATACATTTTTGAAGATTGATTTTAATTTCGTTTACTGCGGTAGTCCTGATTATTGATTGGTGGCATGCACATTGATATTCAATGAATTGAATCCATCTCTCATTTTAATCAAGGAGAGAAATGACTCATTTATTGATACACATGAGGTGTATGACCAATAATATGTATAATTCCTCAAACGAATTATGATGTCGATAGTTTAAGCGTCTGATCCAATGCGACAATGGCTACCTGACTGGGTGGGCTATTGCTTTCCCTTTGATGTTGATCTTGTCTCTCAATGTAATTGTGACATTCATCATATTATAAATTCAGCATATGAGTACAGTTAATTTTCACCTGATATTTGGAGGTTACAGCTCTTCCCGTCACGCAGTTCACGGTACGTTGTCCATGTATGATTATCTGTATCACCATCTGTTCTGAGTATCTTATAGAAAATAAGAAAAATTATCATAAATACCATCAAACGTATCTAATTTGATATCGTTCACAGGACAAAAAGTGGTGGAATCCATTTGCCGTATCCTTCCGGATTCTCCCAAATTGTGCGGATCCTAGGGAAACCTACAACTGTGTAACTGTACTATGTAATACAGGCCTATCGCCTTTCAGTACGCAAATAGGGAAGATAGTGTTGAATTGAAAAAAGAAAAGATCGAAATATTATAACAAGGGGGAGAGTCCAATTTTATTCGCATCCATCTCATACATGTCTGTTACAGCATGGTGTGTCATTATTTGTTCACGTACACAACGCTGTTAATGAACCTAATACAGTTGAATTGATGCAAACCTGTGTTCATCAATCATCAACTCCTACTGCAGTAATGTCAAGCATACACAGTACCTTAATTTGTTGAGGATAGTTATACCATACCATGAATGTTTTAACGAGGATATTTTAGAATATTGACCAAACCACATTTAACCCAAATAAATCTGTATACACGTAACTATACATGCAATCCCTCCTAAAAATGATCAAAGTTTTATAACCTTACAAATAAAAAAATGTTTCACTGCCACTGTTTAACATCTGATTGAACAATTGTCATTATAAAGTGATGTGTAGCATAGCATGAGTTTGTTCGATGTAGAATTAATATTGCCACCATCATTTGTCCACTCAGTGACATAATGTAAGTTCCAGTGCATTATCAAGTTAATAGACAAGCAAAGTAGAGTACAAAATAGCGTGATAAAGATACATACAGACAAAGCGGGATCTGCTGAAAGTTTCATCAAAGTATTGCTTTTATCATTTTGAATTACGATTATAAAACGAATTGCCTCGTTACTGATAATGGTTACGAAGTACAAACTTCAAATTTGTTAGGGGCGGTTGTGAACCAATCAAACAGATGTTTGGTAAAATATTATAGTAAATCCCCCTGAACGGAAGTTCAGTTCAGTATCTTTAAAATACGTGCAAGCGTCATCTTGTCCATGTACGTGTATGTAAGTTTTTGTTTTATAATCTTTCTCACATGCTTGATAACGGTATAAGGATCTTAACCGAAACGTCGCTTTTGTTAACATAAGAAGTTGATTATTCATATATATCCTTGTCTTCTTTACAACACTAACTTCTAGAATGTCTCTCAAACAGAAGTATGTTGAACTCATTGATATTGCTATTTCGAATGCATGTCTGCAAATGTTGTCATTATGAGTAAAATGAACTTCACACTTTTATATTTTCAGGTATTTGAGGGATACTTAGAAGTGGAACACATACAACAACAATATGTTTCTTGATAACCTCTTAAGTGTGACATTCAACCTGTTGAAGAGGTGCACACATACGCTGAAACGTTCAACTTGTTTTTCTTCCTAATGAATTAAAGAATCTGTTGTCCAGAATAAATAGAGTGTGTTTTTGGGTGGTCAATATCCTGCATTAGGAATAAACATTGTATTTTGCGAGCCTTGGCGAGCTAAATACATTGTGTTTATTCCTAATGCAGGATATTTACCATCCCAAAACACACGAGCATGATAACTTCTTTATCATACAATGTCATTCTTCATTCATTTTGCGCAAAACAGCATGACAACATTATTTCAAAGTTGAACTTTACTGCAACTAAGCGTATTGATATATACAAATTGACTGCGTGCTATTATCACAGTAAAATGATACAAAATAACGCTTCCTAAATTATGCTTTCAGTGAACATAATTGTTTTTCTTTGGCATGATCTTATTTTTCAATGTTTTAATACGTTTTAAAATACGTTTTTCAAATGAAACATATTTAACGTGAGGACAGCGAATTCGAACTCGCGTCCTATCGCTTGTGTAACCATGACTGTAAGCGAATCTCGAAGTGCGAGAGTTGCTTCCCTTCCGCCCGGTTGCAAATGGCGACTCGCACCACACGGAGAGCTAAGCAAAATGTTTGGCAGCTAATTCTAAAATCCCCTTTACAAAAGTCACATTATGGAACCCTGAACATTGCCGTTCGATGTGTGACTCAAACTGCCTTTGTTACCTGTGAGTATTATAAACTGTTTGCTCGGTAGAATCTAGTTTTCAACTCGCGATTAACATGTTTGGGCACTGCTTGAACATAATAATTTTTTGCCGCACTATGCATTTCACAATGATTTTTTTTATCATTTCTCAAATTAATGTGGATCTATATGAAATGAAGCATGTATATTTACATAAACTGTTAATCTATAAATGTCACGGTTATTACAGGCATTTGAAATGTTAACGCGTGTGACGTCATTTCCAAAAGATGTTCCGTCACTTGACCTCTGTAATTTGCATCTTTATCCGTATATGACCCCAACGGATACCGAAAATATCCGTTGCCTTTATCCTGCCGAAAACACAACCCATTGTATGATAAAAACTTGTTATTAGGTCTTCAAGACATAGTCTGGAAGACGTATTGTTATTATGCGAATCCTTATTATTATTATTTCCACGATTTTTGTTGGTCGTGCCCAGGACTAACGGCTGAACCGATTTTCATGAAACTTTCAGGGATTGTAGAATTCAATGATCTGGATCTGCATCGAACGGATTTTTGTTTGCTGTCCTCATTAAAGGTCCAGTTCGATTCTAATTTTCGATTTTTAACATGGGAAAAAAATTTAAAATCGAGCTAGAGACTTGGAACTTTTTTTAAAAGATGCACAATGACAATGTTAACAAAAAAGTAAATCATGGCGAATTCGTCAGTCACGTGGTTCAGTCGCCATTTTGATTTTTGTCACTTTTTAAAAGTGTCCGACCCCATGTACCTTTGACAATCTTCTTCTCTGAAGATACTTGCACCACGAATCTGACATTTATTTTTGTATGTAGCTGAAGCATTGGTGAATAGAATTTGAATTTTGTAGAAGGGTTATCGTAATACTTTTTGCACAGTGACCTTTCAAAGTTGGGCGACTTGTTACATTGGACCTACTTCAAGGGGACATTACTCCAACTTCCCGATCTTACAATTGCATGAAATTTTCAGGGCTACTAGATCAATGTAGTGTCTTTCGGAATCAATAATAAAATCGCTCGCGAACAGTCATTTCCGGTCACAAATAAGGCTGAAAAATGACAGGAAATCACGATTTTGAATTTTAACATGGGGAAAATTTTAAAAATTGAGATAGAGACTTGAAACTTTTTTTAAAAGATGGGCAATGACAATGCAAGCAAAAAAGTCAATCATGGCGAATTCGTAGGTCACGTGGTTTTGGCGCCATCTTAAAATTAAATTTATGATTTTTTTAGGTTTTCTCAGTACATTATAAGATGTTACGAATGGAAGTTTTGACAGAACAATATTTGTGACATTCCTCGATCAAACATGGAGTTGAGGGTCAAGCAGAAGTCTTGAAGACCTAAGTATTGACGCGTCAATCCTAGTTATCATTATCATTATTATCATTACTTTATGTGAAAGTATCCTTATCAGAAGGAAGTAATTCTAAAGTTCGAATGTATTGAGATCGGTGAAGTTCAGACCAATTGACAGATATCTTATTTCTATGGAAATAGATGAAAGCATAAGGAACAATTTTGCTTGATTTAAGGTTTCTTTGCTAGTCTTTTTATTAAACATTCTTAGGAAAAAGTGTAACAAAAACAAGACAATACAATGTATATTTACAGGTAATAACTAGGAGGTGATATGAAATGTTCTTTGTGACCAAAATAATACTCCCATTTGAACATGTTATTCAAACAATGATATGTGTATTGTGATTTAACCTAGACTTTTTACTTTTTTATTTCATTTATCGAAATATTTTACATTGAGACATGTGTGTCACATGATCTGAATTATCAATGCACAATGTATAAATCATGTTTCCAAATGGGGAATGTGGAAAACACCAACACATGTATATGGCATCTAAAATTACAAACGTTAAGCAGACAATATTCCTATGGTAACATTAATTGGACATTAAAATCATTGTATTCACATCGAGATAATTGAAACCAAAGAGGCAATCCGCTTAGGTTTGACACAAAGTGTCTGTTGTCACAAAAGCACTGTGGTAGCACGTCTCTGAAGTCATATTACTGTATTTTTAAATTTCGAATTTAGGGGAAGAGGACGTTGATCACGCTGGTTTACAGAACCATCAACTGATAATCACATAAGCGATAAAGACTAACTGTGTGTTTATATTAATAAATACGTTTTTATTTGGGGAAATACAAATTAATATTCAATTTGATTAGCTTTCAATGAATTACTGTGGATATCATTACGAGTATTCCTTATGTATAGAACTCCGTACTAGTACTGTTGTCTTCATGAGTAAATGTTCTGATAAAACTGACAAGATGTTTATATATAACTATAGCTCAGAAAATGGTACCCTGGTACAAAAAGGCAGAACAATTTAGAGACATAACCGATCTATCGATGTGGTTCTAAAGATCAAACTAAGTCTGACTTGCATATCCTCACGTACAAAATAAACGTCCCCGCATCTTTAAAAGAGTATAACATGTAAAACTGATGATGGAGAAAGTAGGTTGTGAATGTATTTGATAGATACATGTTTTGTAAAGTTGTACTCACAATGTTATACACCAGAGTAAGATCTATTATTATTATATCAGTTCAAATACACATGGTACACATGCTAAAGTCGCTTTTTCAAGATGTATTTTGGCCGCAATGTTTGGTATTATTTTTTTAAAATATTTAAAAAGTAGAAATGTAATCAATAATTGATGTCGTGGACATTAAAGGGGCAGTAGCACGTTTTTTGCAAATTTTCTTTTTGCAAATTTCCCATTTATAATGATAGTTTATGTGATTAATACTTACTTTAGAGGTAAAACATCTTATTACACAAACCAATTATCCGTAGTGGTAATAACGGTGTTGCGTATGAAACAAATATTGCATGGCGGCCATTTTATTGTGAACACATTTTAATATTTAGAATGACAAGAACGGGTCGTATGACTTTACGGAACCATGTACACTCATTTTTTACCTTGATTTTCCGAAGAGAGGAGAGTGTTTTACTATTGGTGACATTGTTTTTCAAATACATTTCATCGACTTATTTCAGAGAAAAAACGTGCTACTGCCCCTTTAATAACCTTCTTTAATTTACCTTTACGCATCATTACTGTAGAACATCATAAAACAAGTCAGACATCGCTTTTGACGCTTAGATGTATATATCTCGTCTAGATTCCAAAACGACGATTTCTTAAAATGTGTGTTTCTCAGGAACAGGAACAGGAACAGAAACAGGAACAGGTTATGTTTTGAAAATTCATATTTAGTATTGATGGGTTCTGAAGACATGATGTAATGCAGTATCGGTCTTATTTGTCGCCCGTGGATTGAAATCACTTGTATTTTGTATGGGGACGTTTCCTTTTCACGTGATTTTGTTTTATTCCTAATGCTGCTTTTTGAGTAAGCGCTCACCATACATGTAACCGAATCATACTCCGCCAATACTCAATAAATCAAAAATAGTACCAACAATAGTCCCTATGATCAAGTTAAAACTAACACAATGCGGTCATATTTTTATTATCGGTTGATACATTACAAGATCGCATTAAACACTGTTTAGTTCAATTTGAAATGGTTAATGTCAAAAATGAACAATTGATAAGCATAACATTGTTTATTTTTGTGTGCATTTTTACAAATACAAAATTATTCTACTAAAGAGTTTATATTTCTCAGCAGTTTCAGTAGTTAAGTTAAAATGTCCTATAGTAATAAATTTGAATTTTATCCATTAGCAATATTGTTTTTTTGATAGATCTCATATGTACATGTACATGTTAAAGACTCTAGGTAATTCATGAAAAGAGAAATCCATAAATTCGATAATTACAACAGTTATGAGATATATATCTTCTGCCATTACAAATGGGAGAAAAAGGGTTCATTTCAAAACTCCAATGTCATATTTCTTTTAAAATAATACCAATGATATGTGCTCATAGTGTACATTCAATTTATATAGAGGTAATTTCCTCAGAACAATTTGAACAATTTGTTCGTCATTATTTTGAAACTTACATGTACATGTAGTTGGCTGCTGTTTTAGCGACTTGAGACTTGCATTTTTACATTTTTTCTGTTTCAAGAAGAGGTTTATAATCTTGATATTCATAGTTATCATTAATCAACATTGAATGCGTTAAGTTAATTGACAGTGAGGACACAAAACACGTTATTATTCATGAGTTTGAAACAGGAGATTATAAGAAAATGAAAATGTCAATCATTTTCGTTTGTAAAAAAATCGATTTAAACCTCTTTTTTTTTCATAATTTTATTTCTTCTTTATTTTCTTTCGATTTAAACTTGATATGAAAAACGAATAGAAAATCAAATCCAATTATGTCCTGCAGGCGACAAACAGCATTCCGAAAAATAAATTTAACTCATAAAGTCATGGGATCTAGTGTCATAACACGTTTATATCATATTCTCTACAGCTATAGGAATGTTCAAAAACGACAAGGTATGCCAAATATTGCAGTTTCAATTAACACAGCATACTATATCACATTCTGTATATAGTCTATTAATAGAATAACTACTAATTCTTAGTGTAGATCCATTTGAGCTATTGATTATTGCTCATTATATTCTATTTGGCTTTAATCGATGTCGAAAGAACACATGGGCTGTTATAAGTTCAAACAATTCCACTTGACTTCGCAAATATTTGATAATTACTTGTTTCCAATGAAAATCGAGTAAAATGTGCAGAAACCGAAATATATATATTTAATTTTGAAAGAACAGGAAGGTGGAAATGATTTGTTTCTGCACCCCGCATTATTGAATCTGTTTTCATGACAAGTCTGTACATGTGCATGACTGTCATGATAAACATTATTGAATTATAAAGCAAACTTAAATATACACGCCATATCTATGAATTATTATAGATAACAAAAAAACATGAAGATGTTTTATTTAAACCAATATGTCCATCGACAAAAACTCATTATTTTTATATTTCACCTAGTAGTGACATACATGTGAAAGCATACTTACAATCATTAAACTATCGCATAGTGTCTTCATGATAGTGTCTGTCGTTTGTCAATTGATCATTCTTTACATAAAATTGTACTTACATGTAGCTGCAAAATATTATTACGATTGAAAACAATAAGACCTTTTTAAAAAGAAATCGTTCCTCTGTTATCATTGAGACTTTCATATCCTGTGAAAATCTGAACCAACGGGATATCAATCTTATCCATGTGAATAGATATTGGAGATACTCCCATCAAAGCATGCACATGTTCTTGGCTTAAGGAAGTTAAGAGGTAGGTTTTGCTTGCTCCACCTAACTTCAATCTCTACATATGCATGTCTGCGCTAATGACTAGATCGAAATGATGCCCTTTTAAGTCTTTTTGCTTTAGAAAGTCAGATGAGTTACATGTGAGAAACCAGTGAGCGAGATTGCCAACGATAATAACATTATTAAAGTCGTGCAAACGGTGAGAAGTTATTATACAACTATATGTATTGGTCGAATGAGTAATTTCCCTGTAGCGCTCTCAAAACTAAATTGAAACAAAGCGAGAGAGGAAGGGTCATTTATAATGTTAACATATTCTGCACATAGGGTGTCTATGATAAATACTGCAACATTGAGAATTTATTCAATAGACTGAAGAAGCAAGTAGATAACTGACATTGACCTATGTAAAAAAAAAGCCTAACGCTTTTGGGAGGGTCTTTTCGCTGACAAAAAATGTTAAATTCAATATCTAAGGCCAAAGGTCAAACCTGATGTTGGGTTGACTTGTTTCATGGCAGCAATAGTGTAGTGACTGTGACGTAATAGAGAAATCACTCAGATCACATAACGCACATAATATTCTATAAATGATACTGCAAAGTAGATATCCTAATTGCGTCAGCCTTTGCTTATAATCAATCGTACATCCTACAGAAGGTCAATTGTCCTTATTACACAATGATAACGTATTCATCAATTTGTTCCAGGAAACCTCCCTCAGTAGGGACATATAAATCATTGTCTCTGATAGGAATGAACTCCCAGATGAAAAGAACATTCATTGCGGTATACATGCAGACAGATTAACGATGATAAGCTAATTAAATGGAACACTGCATGTAGTTCGATTAAAATGCCACAGTCTATTGTAGCTGCGTGTCCCATGATGAACACATGGGATATGAAGCATGTCCATTTGGAAAATCCAATGTGTTTGACCATTTTATTCAAATATGAAATCTCATCTGTAAATTATATAACATTCTCTGTTACATCGTTAACATTATTATCAATGTTACATACAAGGTTAAAAACTTGTAAAAATCAAAGTTCCATGAAGAAATTAATATTAAAATTACATACATGTAATGAAATTAAATGAATTGATTCATATCTAAACGATCTAAGGCACGCCATTTGTCAACACATTCCTATAGTAATTATTAACTTATATCAGGAATAATATAGATGATATGTTTTTAACAGTTAATATTGAAATACTCACAATCATGTGGTAAACGCGGTAAACTATAAAAAGTAATTGTTTGTCAGAGGGAGTTAAATCTTCAGCACTCCTCGGAACTTGACGATGGCATAAGTAAGGTCAGCCTTCTTGATGACGTCATCGATTATATTTAATTCATTCTCTAATTCTCCATAACTTTTGAACCTAACTTAGGGTCTTTAATTCGTGAAGGACTTGTTGTTGAATCCTGAATTATTTCCTCTTGCTTAAATCCAATAAATCAAATTTCAGCGGAATTAATTACGTCACCATCGATTCCACAATGGATAGAAACAGTACCGCAGATTAGGTTAACAGATGCAAATCTTAGTACAGATTCATGTCATAGATTGTAATTAACCTGTCTGAGTGCACTGTAGTTGTTTAGATTTGTGTGTTGATTTCGTGTGAGTTAGAGAGTAGGATGTTTAATTGTGGCAGTAAATCGTTGAAAGGTGAATGTATATACCCATTTACTTAGATCAATCCGGAATTCCGATTCCTTTGAATCCGAAGCAGGCGTGTATTGTGTATCATGCAAAACATATACATGTTTCCAGTTAATATACAGTACATGTGTCAATTCAATTAATCTAAACAGAACAAGAGCAGACATAGTCATCAACATTCCCCGCCAGACCCAATAACTTGGAACAAGGGCAATAAAACGAGAGGAAATAATTGTGCACTTCTCATTTTCATTCCATTAAGGTATGGATACCCTAAGCCAACACAACTGATTTGATCTTAAACAGTGTCTGAGGAAAGCTATCCCCTTTGAAAATACCTGGAACACAGTCGAAAAAAACGGAACAAGGGCAATACCTCCGATAAAATAATTGCAAGTTTCTCATTTTTGAACTCCATCAAGCTATTCATTTCCTTGAGCCGTATATCAAATTTAGTTCCCCTGTCTTAAATTGTTTCCGAGAAATGTTGTCCCATTTGAAGATACCATGAACAATGTCGAAAACACGAAACAAGGGCAATAACTCCGGAAAACATAATTGCACGCTTCTCATTTCGAACTCTATCGGGGTTTTTATGCCGTCAAGTCACACACCACATTTGGTAATCCTATCTTAAACACTCTCTGAGAAAAGCTGTCCCCTGTAATTTATCTCGGACGGACGGACGCACGCACGCACAGACGGATGGACGAAGCTCAAACCTATATCCTCCTTCCACGTCGTAACGGGGGATAAATCATGACCTTTCATGCATCTATCCATCGGTAAGCGGTTTGTGTTGTGACCTAGATTAAAGGACGTGGTTTTTTATTATTATTTTACTACAGGATGTAGGTCTTGTACTTAAATTATCCTTAGGTTCCGGTGTGAGAAGAATGATCCTAATGTATATCTTTAGCTTTATTATTTCTATTTAGATCTTGATCTTCTTTCATATTATTCCACTTATTGTGATTGAACCACGACCCTTGTCGGAATCAGCTTGGAGGTCACCCCTAGCATACTTATCGAGGGGAAAACATACTAAGTCTTCACTTTGCATTGTGTGAGTGATAGTGTCAGCCTCTCCAATATCCACTCGACATTGTGACTTCACACAACACGTTTCATACATGTTACACTGCATGGCACATGCTCTTTAATGCTTACTGATGGTGTTTCCTTCCAGTCAGTTCAATTTATTGATACTTGAAAGTCATGAAGGTCATTGTCCATTAGGAACGTTTATTATAGGTAAGGTGGTAGATTGGGAGTGCGTGATATGTCCTATTGTACGACTATCACAAAATAGTTCCATCTGCAACCAAATTTGAAGATTTGGTGCCTCTGTGACTGCAAATAAAGAGCACAGGTACCACGCCTTTACAACCAATATATGACTTTTGAACAAAATGATGAGTAGACTAAAGGTACATCCATTGTGTTGTTGTGGGTCACCTATGCCAAACGTTATAAATGATGTTAATCTTTCGTGACGTACTGACTGTTACCGATAATTGGCATTTTGATGATTGTCAATTTAGTATATTGACGATATAAAGGTAAAAGTGTCGATTTTTGATCGAAAACCGGACAATGCACCGCATGTGGCGCGCGTCAATTGGTCAAAAGTAATTTTGGAATCTTAAGCCCTGTTTATACGGCGAGCGTTTGCATATGAGTAAAGCATTACACATTTGCAAATTTGCTCATATGAGCAAACTTCGCCGTATGGACGCATTTGCACATATGTATATTTTACTACCGTAAGCAAGTTTGTCACTACCGTAAGCAAATTTGCACATAGTCAGGGGCAGGTGCAAATGTTTACTACCGTGATTAAATATGATATTTTCACTTTTCTAGTAAAAGTTCGTCGTATACAGACATAGTGACTTCACACAAGTTGAGAAAATATATAAGATAACTTTAGAAACTCTTAATATTATTTTTCAAATTCTATATATATAGGATTATCTCCTTCTTGTACGCGATGACCTTCGAAATCCACCTGACTATCCGATTTTCATTATATAATTAGTGCGAAATAGTCAAAACAATGTTGACAGATATGCATTAATGTCATTTATTTAGTATACATCTAATAAATATTAATTGATATGTTTTAGAAATTCTCTATTCATATATTAAAATATCTGGAAGCCCCTTTGCATAGGCAGAAATTAAACACATATGAACGCATAGCAAATTTACTTTTACTCACGTGTGTATATAACTACCATAAGCAATGTTGCATATGTGCAAAGTTCGCCGTATAAACAGGGCTTAAGTGTCACCATACAATAAATAACTTTGGGTTGATAGTGTTTAATAGGTCGTATAACTACTGTGCATGTAAATGGGATGTTTAGTTTCAGTTTCTGTACATGTATAATGATGTTGCTCAATTTTATTAAAAATTATTAATTATGATATAAATGGGTATTGGGGATGAATATGCAAGTTGAGTGAAATTATTTTAACTGAAATCAGCACATATCGTATGTTCGCACGTATTTCAGCCAAATAATTTTGTTTATGAAACTCAATGGATGTATCTTAAAAATCTGTTACACACGTTGGTAGATGGTGATTATCAGTTGTAGATTTTGAGACTTTCCGGCCCCAAAAAGGTACGTTTATATTAATATTGACACGAGTAATACCAAACATATTGTGACAAAAGTTTAGATGGTTTGGTACCAAGCCCTTGTAAAATGATAACATACTGATACTTTCGTATTGTTTATATGAAACAGAGGGCATTTTTCGTTCTTTTACAATCGCTGAAAGTTGTTATTCATCATTTTCATGAAAGACATTTTTATTTCCAACAACTAAAGTTTCTTAATGTAGTTTCTGTCCAGCGAAGATCCCCCACTGATCGTTTCAAACATAACAACACATTAATATTCATATTTATGAGATTGCAGATTAACGGGAAATGAAAATGTCGGGAAAATCCATTCATCATACCAGTCACGTCTGAGTGCTTTGAAAGGACCTTCGACAGATCATCAAGATATTTTCATATTTTTCAGGACCTTCGACAGATCATCAAGATATTTTCATATTTTTCATATCAGTATGATAATTTATAATAATTATAATATTTAGCATTTAACTGACTATGTAGATATGAATTAGTATTACACTGACAATAATCAATAAGCGCAAAATGACAAAAAGTCACCAAATATTATTTATGTAACACAGACAGATATAGTTTATTAAAGTTTCACATGTATGTACCCATATACAATACATAAACAAATACTATGTAGGTAAACTAATGCAAACACACGAGACTAAGTTACATAAACTTCTAATAAAACAGGAGCATATAATAATGAAACATAAAGGGGGTACACATTTACAAAAAATATTAATAAAACAAAGGCAAAGGGGCATGATAAATATAGTAAAATGTAATGTGCCGTATGCCGTGTTTTAACAGAAACTTTACATCACATTGTAGGAAAGAGTATCAACTTACTGACGATGGACTGTGGTCATTCAGAGTTCAAAGTTCAGGGTACCGTATGGACATGTATACCGTTAATGTACATTCTTAAATAATGATATTTAGAAAAAAAACTAATCTACAGTTTATCACACATTACCTGTTCTTCAGAATGATACTTGTTCTGCCGAGATCGACCTATAAGTTAAGAAATCAAACCTGTTTGTGCGTGGGTGTCCACAATTATTTTTTGTTATTTTCAAACTGAAATGAGCATGAAGTGTACTACTTCAACCAATTATATTGCTTCCCTCTCATATGACGCTGGCTAAATATGGATGTTTGTGTCCCCCAAGGCGTGTCATAAACATAATAGCTCGCTGCGGTCCTGTTCTTGCAGAAGAAGAGGTTCATCGACTTGAGATGCCATCTGTCAAACTGAACCACATGTGGCATGTGTACATCAACTGTATTGAATATTTTTTTACAGTTACATAAACATGCGGTATTAATATACGAAGACATGTACACATCTGACTATTTTTCACATTCTAATGTAGAAATTAGTGATTTTATCGAAATAAGTAATATCGACATCTTAACATTTAACATAGTAAACTAGCTTTAGACTTGTTCAGTATGAACTTTATTCTCAAGTTGTGTTTTGAAATTATCGGGGAAAAGATAAGTGAATTTAGAAAAGCGTAGTGGCCTTTAACTGATTGTTTTACGCTAAACAAATTAATGCATTGGCAGCAAAGCAGATGCTTCCCATTGATGTACTATGTCATCTAACCGATATTTCGTATTCCAAGTTGAGTATAAGTTGACAATATGACTCCTATTCGGTGTTTGACCACAGTTCGTGCTACCATATACATCATTAACCACTACAGTCAAACAACATTTTACTGTTAGAGATTGACGCTACTGTCATGGCACTTTATTATTTCTGACAAAAATCTCACTCGGTCCAGTACAGCGCTCACAAAATACAGTGAATAACATTCTTTGGTAGCCTTCTTACATTTAGATAGTTCACGTTTGACATTTGTGACTAACTACCAATAAACATGTCATGTAGCTGATCATCTTGTCAGTTGGAAGAGGTCACATTGTCGAAACAGTATGTTTACATTGATTCAGTTGAAAACAATTTGAGCTTTGTTCGTTACTAAAAGCAAGCTACTAAACATTGAACATATTCAAATCAAATAGGTCTTTTTTTATCAGTGGACAGAACAGTTCACCTGTTATCTCTCACTATACCCACAAAAGGTCATACAACCTTGTTTTTACTTAAAACTGAAGTGACCATGACATTTCTTCCTAAGTCCTCCTTTAAGGGGGACGTCTTTGATCACGAATATAGGACGACATAACAATCCAGTGGCTTGCAATTCGTCGTGAGTTGAAACGAATGTAAACTTTGAATTCGAGACTATGTCTTCACAACAGCGTCACTTCAGTATAATTAATGCATTAACACAAAATATTAACAAGTGTGTGGAAACTGAATCAATGGGATTGAAATACATGAGTTTAAAATTAATAATGGAATGAAGATAGAATGCATATTATACTGTCTGGAGGAGTAAATAGGACACTGGTTTGTGGACACATGGTTGGTAGTTCCCTCATAGTTGTTACTATTCTCTATCCACCTTGTTATACCTACAATTTGAACTGATGTTGGAGTAAATTAAACATCTCTTCCGTAACGTCATGTATGTTCACAATCAAGAAGTTGTCCAGAAAATCGTATTTTCGGTAAGATCAAACATCTTGGAATCTAGTCAATAATGAAGAAAAGACGCATCATATTATGGTTTCAATTTTTTTTTATAAATACCTCTTTTAAATGATGTATTGAGTAGGCATACTCTCTGTAAAATGTTTGTAATTTGGGGCAGGTGTATTTCCGAAAAAAACTCATACATCTCTATGCATTTTTATGCGATTGATGATTCGCTTAACCGCACGCCTTGCTATTCGGGCGATATTCAACTGTAACCAAAATATGCAGATAAACGGTGTCTGACTGTAAATCAAACATATTTTTACTACAAATATTTAAAAATAATAATATATAATAAAGGTTTCATTGTTATGAAACCGATTGGCAAACGCTCCAAGAAGGTATGAAAATACGGAAATTATGTATGACACATATAATTTTTAATGAAGGTGTCCCTAACTTTTAACGAACTATTTCCAACAAATGTTGGTTTAAAATGGAATTGTAGTCGACAGAGTTCCAATTCCTACCCAGACACTTAATCATCCAAGTACATTAGTTTCTATCCTCAAAAAGTTTTGGGATACGTTACCAGTCAACGTTCCTAAGTCAATAAATATCTGTTTTCAACTCATACGTTTGTGATGACAATCGGAACTTTACTCGTAAACTACGTGACTTGGACTGAGGCATGAATGTTGCCTATGTGGTAGTGATAAGCGTTGTGGGGGTTACATCTCCAGGGTGCCACATTCGTTTTGAAATTCGAATGGACAAATTTCCCGACTTTTGAATCAAGAGCAAAATTCCTGAACCAATAAATTTTTAATATTCAAATTTGGTAATCATGTTACCTTTGTGTACCTAAGCGGTGTAGTATTTTAAGGATGTACATGTATAATTTGAAGATATTGATTTTTCAACCAAGACCGGACAAGTATGCCGAACTTATTTGAAATTTCAAATTATCTACCGTATGTGCTGGTGATGTATCTGTTAGGTGTTACAAAGTCAGAGTGACTATTGCAAGTTATCGCCATTCGTTGACATGATTGATATATTTTACCAAATAAGTTCATAAGAAGGAGATCCCACTACAGGCGCGGAAACTGCGCTCGCTTAATTTACCATGTCTGCAACTAGTATTGTATATATGTTTACAATGCAATCATTCAACAGCGAAACAAAGTATATATACTAATGCATGTCGGAATTTTATTCTTTTCCCTTCTTACACTATCCTGTTTTTGAAAAATTTAATCACTACTAGGCATTCGAAATCGGAGAACGTATAAACTAAAATAATATAATAATAACATATCTCAATCCAAGCGTTTGTATTGCATCGATGTATACCTACTACATAAAAAAATTAAAATGACTTCCAAATGCACACATGGTCCAAATGTTTAAAATATCAGCTCACGAAGAGATTGCGGCTATGATCCCACCAATGGCACCATGTTGATGCACAGCAAGATTTTAATCCCTCTGTTAAAAGCTTTTAATTCCTTTCTGAGAGAATTCAAAAGATTTGAAATAATTCAGACCAATGTGTCTCACTGTACAGAACACGTGCACACAGTTGAATTGTGCTGTTCTTATGTATGTGTGGAGATAAAACATGTGGCTGTTTCCAAAATGATTACGAACGTTCAAGCCTTCTGATTCTATTGCGCAAAGAAGACTTTAGTGGATGTCATTTCCTTAGGATAACATGAAGTCATTAGTGCAGACACGAAATGTCGCAGATATTCAGATATGTGCAGGATTTAATTTGACCAAGACGACAAGTCACGAAAACTAACTTTTATATTTATAGTTGTAACTAAAGTCACGCACGTACAGTGTATTATCGATTTCTATCAATATTGTAAACAAATACCATGTCATAACAACAATATAATATTAGTGGCATGTATTTAATAAAGTACTAGTGCTGGTGATTTTACTCCCGTTACGACTACGTCTATACGTTCCTAAAGAGAGGAGTCTCATACAGCATTACGTACATATACAATGTACTACGTGATTGTTTAGTATCTTAATTATAATTCAGAATCACAGTGAAGATATGTAAATAATGCATCGATATTTTACCTTTTAATAGTGAATAAAACGATTCAATTTTGGCTTTATCCTGTCATAATGTGTGGAAACTTTACACTTATTGCCCCAAATGCAACAGGGGAAGGCATGAATCAATGTCTTTTACCATATTATCCCATCTCTTAAATTGTTTTGGTTCGCATATTGAATGAATTTGTGTATTTCATTTTTCTAAATCATATTATTTTGTCAATAATTATTTTTTCAGGCACATTTAGTTTATGTCAATATGTGTTTTTTCCCGAGAAAATTATAGCTTGTCATAAACGATGCCCATGTATTTATGTACTTTTACCAAGGGATTAACGAGCTGCAGATGAAAAAAAAACGGGATTGTATTCAGATGAGTTGTTATTTGATGTTTAAAGTAAAAACATTATATCATTATGTGGCAAATTTTTATCAAGACATGATGCTTTTCTTGTTTTCAAAGACCCAATCGTAGACACATTTTTTGTCAAATTATATGAACATAACACTGTTACTGTTTACTATAATAAACTATTGATACATGATTAATAGACCAATCAGTTTTTGACATAGATATTTTCAGAACCAAATGAGTTATGTGATTGCTTGTCATTCTCTCACATCATTACTCATGCTCTTGTAAGCGTATTCTATTGTGTGAAGAACTATTGTCCTATTGTTGAATTCAGGACACCACTGCATAATTCAATTAGATTTTCAAAAGCTGTTGGTGCTTGACGACTGATTTCCAAGTTCTATTTTATTCATTCATTTCATCCACATGTTATACAAAAAGCCAATGGCAAACAAAAAGATCAACGTTATTGAACACCTCCACATCTTCGTTGACAAACATTATTGTATATAAATAAAATATGTATGTTATAGTGTGGCTCACAATACAGATGATTTTACAGGCCATTGGTTCTTGCCTTGTATTTTGACATAAGCGAATGATCAAAAGGCATCTGCTACTTATTGACTATTAAGAAAAAAGTATGTACGTAAATCGTAACATTGGGTATTCTTCTAAAAACAATGTTTTTACTTCCGTGTGAAATATTTGTACAAATAATGCATCAATCGAAATAAAATTTACACAAAAGGTTGACATTTCTATTGACTAGTCTGTGTTCCAAATATGAGTATGTGGCCATGAATTTTTAAAGATGTATTTCAACGTCAAGCATTCATTGACAACGCAAGATATGACAACTCCCAAACACTACAAACTCGTCATTTCACTACAGTGTCAGACATTTGCCTCGCCCTCGACATTAACACATCTAATTATTTAGATCACTTTGTAAATATTCAGTTTAAAACCAAAGATTGAACACATGTACTGAGCAATTATCTGTTGAATATATAACGTTAATATTGCCTTGAAAAGTTACAATTCCTTTCGTTTTGGAACGCTTCGTCGTAATATCAACTACGTTTGTCAAAAGTCACTAATGTGTCAATATATCAGAATCTTACAAACCCATATGCCGCCTGCAGCAGAGGGTATCTTATTAATAACATTTGTCATTTTTCCATAATTTAAGTCAAAATATTGAACTGCAACATCTTTTGAATGTAAAGGACGACGTATGTGAGGCAGAATGTTATATGTGTTTTTGTGTACATCCTTATTGATTTGATTCGCTGTAAAAGCAGTGTCATTTGGCTTCCCAACTCGGACATTAAACATCCGAATAAACATCAGCCTTCCCGTCATAATCGTCTGACAACCCTCATGATTACAACAATACATATGTAACATAATAACTACCTTTAACTGTAACTGGAGAAGAAAAAAATATTGTGTTTAGTTTGTTGTGTGACGCTCCATACATTCATCATTCTATGGTCGTATAAAGTGTAATACTCTTAGGTATGAACTTGTGGGTACTTCTTAAAAAAAACTCATTTCTATCACATTCATTCAAAATCCCCTTTTCTCAGACATTTCATTTTATATTCTCTTTAAAAAATGGGGACGTTTCTTTTGCAAGTGAGTTTACTTTCAATAAAATGGCTTTTACAAATCGATTTCTATTTTAATATAATTACAAAATGGTTTTGTTACACTAATTTCCGCGTTTCTAATTGGACCAGGGGTCTCAAAAACCTGCTGCCATTTCTCGATGAATGCAGATAAAATGTGCTACCATACCTCGCGCATTCGTACCTTATGACGTCACAATCCATCAGAACAAACGGACGTGTCAGTTGGTTCTTACAACTGAGCGTAACGTTTTGATGCAAAATAAGATATACACATGTCATTTCGTCTTCAAATCCACGCCAATAACTGGAATGATCATTCCTTTTCCGAATGAGACAATTAATTTCACCGGGAACACTTTATTTTAGTCGATACAAGTCCTCAAGCTTGTTCATCCACTAGCGCTTCGCAAACGGTAGCCATGTTTGAACGTCGCGTGATATGCTAATGAGGGTTAATCACAAATTGCGTAAACCAGAAAAAACTAACCCTGATTGTATGCATGTGAATGCTGTGAAAACGAAATTGAATCCTCTGCCGTTTCAGATTAAGGATTCCTAAATTTTGCTTCAGCCATGTATTGTTGCGTGTAACGAGCTGCTGCCTCCCGTGATAAATGACAAATATATTAGATTTGTGTTAATATTTAAAGAAAAACTTGTTGATTTTGTAATTATAAGGATTGTTTTACATGTTGTGTGCCTCTATCGAAGTATAACAGCAACAAATTTCGTATAACATCGCTCCGCTACGCTTAAACTTTTGGCCATCTTTATCTCAGAACATCGAATTGAATATCGAATTGTTTAGTTTTCATGATCAACATGTTAGTTATCAATCAAATAATTGTTAACAGAGATTGTGTTGGTATCAACTAAATTGTGAATGAGTGTATTTGACCTCTCAATGTCTTTGCGAAGACTATTTCACAGAACATATTTCTTTAACAGACATGCATGTATCAAAGCGATTCAAGAATAAGTATTCAACTTCAAGTTGAAATGTTATCCTAAATACATATACCTACTTGTGTTAGTTATTTCGGTATTATTCTTGCCTTGTCAGAAGTTTTTTTCAAATTGACGTCTAACCGTTCTCTCAAGGTATGCTGACTAACTTCTACTAATAATTCCAAAAACCCATACAAGGCGACCCGATTTTATTATGGAAACCCGAGATTCCATAATTGACCAACGTAAATAACATAAGTGAGAAGTTCAAATTCTATCAAAAACCTATTTTTATACTTTAACTAAGATATTGACGAAAATTCCAACTTTCTACCCCGCACCGTACGTGAGATACAGACCCCCTTGCCCATGGGTATGCCCATGGGAAAGTTAGCCCATGGGCCTGCCCATGGGCCGGCCCATGGGCGAGAGGTTGTTAAAATTTGAGTTACACAAAAATTATTTTCTAATTTTTAATAATGGGTCTAGCAGTAACATATTTTAGGTATTTGTGAACTCCCCAAATGCAAAGGAAATTTTTTTTCCCATGGGCGAGATTTCCCATGGGCGAGATTTCGCCAATGGGCGAGACTTCGCCCATGGGCGGATTTCCCATGGGCCAATGTTGACTTTGGCAAACATATAATGTTTGTGAAATGTTGACTTTGAAAAAAAAATGTTTGTGAAATGTTGACTTTGAAAAAAAAATGTTTGTGAAATGTTGACTTTGGAAAAAATAGAATGTTTGTGAAATGTTGACTTTGGAAATATTGACTTTTAAAATATTTATTGATTTTGGTGGAAGTGTTACTTTGATAAAATATGGACTTGTTGATTTTAATACATATTTTGAGTTATATGAATGGTTGACTTATGAAATATTCATTTTAGTGAAATGTTGTGTAGTTTAAGTTTAACTTATATAAAATGTTAACTTTGGTGACATGTTGACTTTGAAAAAGATATTTTGAATTTAGTGAAATGTTGACTTTAATCACATATTTACATCTTGACTTTAATCACATATGTTGACCTCGACCATGGGCCGGATTTCCCATTGGCTTTATTTCCCATGGGCGAAACCTCGCCCATGGGCCAATGTTGACTATGCAAACATATAATGTTTGTGAATGTTGACTTTGGGGGGGAAATAATGTTTTTTGAAATGTTTACTTTGGAAATATTTATTGACATTGGTGAAAGTGTTACTTTGATAAAATGTTAACTTGGGTGACATGTTGCCTTTGAAAAAGATATTTTGAATTTTATGAAATATTGACTTTGATCACACATTGATTTTGATGAAATGTTGACTTATAAAAGATAGTTTGAGTTAAGCGAATTGTTGACTTACATTAATTATGTTATGTTAATTTATTGACTTTGGTGAAGTATGCTTATATCATGAAATATTAATTCCATATTTATTCCATTTTATTCACTTTGGTGAAGTTTGAAATGTTGACTCTGATTATATATATTGAGCTTGGTGAAATGGTGATTTTGGAATTGATGCCACTTTGGTGAAATGTTGACTTGGAAAATATTATAATGATGGTGAAATGTTGACTACGGAAATATTGGTTGACTTTTGTGGAAGTTTTACTTTAATAAAATATTGACTTTGGTGAAATGTTGACTTTGAAAAGATATATCGAGTTTGATGACATGTTGAGTTTGGAACTATTGGTTGACTTAAAGTTTATCTTTAATTATATGTTAACGTGGTGACTTATTGACTTTGAGAAGATATTTTGAGTTTAGTGAATTGTTGACTTCTAAACGATTGACTTTAGTGACATAGTTTTACTTTGAAATATTTATTGGCGATGTTGAAGTTTGAGTTTAATAAGATTTTGAAAACACTATGGTCTGGCTTAAGGAGCGCGTTTCAAACAGTAAGTATTAGATTTTTTGACTACGCTGTTGCCCACAATACAGACAGACAGACAGATAGTTTATTCAGTCTCACCCCATATATACACATACATAAAATAATATCAATAAAATATAAATACATCTGGGCCACCCTAAAACTAGGGTTATGAGAGACTATCTATACATATAAAAAATGCAATGACTACAAATAAAAGGTATGAATGTAAGAGTAAACGTGGTTATAAATCAGATACTAAAACTTTGGTTAAATATAGAATAATACATATATTTGTATAAATATAGGTATACATATAAACTGTGCATAAAAGGACATAAAATAATATATTATAAAAAAGTCAATTTTTAAACAATACATTTCGACGTTTTTCCAGCAGTAGTTTGCAGCTTCTGGCACTTTCTTTTAAAATAGTTGGGCTTGCTAGGATAAATGATAGACGTTCCGGGTCGGTGGCAGTATTAAAATTGTTCCATTTGGCTTGACAGGTTCTAAGCAGTGGTTCTCTGATTGTTTTGTAGAGTGGGCAGTGTCATCGAGACTGATGATTTATACACAACCAAGTGCAGGTTACAGATATATGATATATTAGACCTGTGCATTTGTGTGTATCAGAACACCATGTATATGTAACGAGCGTGCCGTGGTATTGCGTAACATGTCTATTCGATCAACTAACCCATTGTTGTAAATTACGAAAATAAAACAGTCCATTACTTACCTCACTTGTTTGATTCTATTTCGAGCGGTTTTAATCATTGAATAGCACAGAACATACATACGTATATACATTCTTGCATGTATGGTAGTGCTCAGTTGTTCCTAGCGTCAAAATACTTCATTGCCTCTTTTGAACAAGGGATTACTCCTCAAATATTATGAACACTGATCTAATATATTCATTATTCGTTTGTATCAATAATCAGCGAAACGTTTTACTTTTAGAAATGTAATGATGTAATGAATTCAGAATGTTCTCATTTTTGGCGTTTTCAAATTCGCCAGTACCCTACAAATTTTAATTAATTCGAACTCTTGCAATTAGTCTCCAATTTAGATATTGAGATGACCCACTCACTGTTAGTCTGTTGACAGCAGTGAAGGGGTTACATGAAAAGTCTATTTTAAGTTCTTAATAATTTCATTTGTTTACAATTTCGGCCGCTTTCTCAATACGATACAGGGATTATCAAAGACATCTTACGATTTTGACGGGTATTATGTATGAAAAGCCTTTTCACACAAGTGTCCTTCCCTTAAAAAAATATATATTAAGTTTATATATATGTAGTCAGTTTATAACCAGACGTTTCCACAATATACTCTCCGGTTTGCATTCAAATGAAAATAATCCAAAATGAATATACCACTCTTTTCTAAAATCTTAGACAATTCCTGAGTGTCTAACCATCAAGTCATTGAACCGTATCTCCTGAACATCCCAGTGACCACGTGTGTGTATCTCTGAGTCAACTACACACGTGTCAAAACACTCCGATTGAAATAACAGTATTGGCGACAATACGAATATATACGTATTTTTTAATTGGTTTATGGTAATACCCAAACAAACTGCCCCTTTGCAATACACACTTATCCCAGTATACCCAGTATATCATATTCCATTTAGCTCGTTAAGAGCGCGACTTGGCTCCTCATAGGATGACTAGTGATGGTAATTAGATACTATAGTACTGTACAGCATACATACTGGTTCATTTCAAATTTTGTTTGAGAGCTTAATGAACAATTTACATGTTTTTTGTTTTTAATTTTAAGTTGACAATGTTGCATAATGTAAGCGTTAATACAGCGTGGTAATAGTTTAATAGGTTTGCTACAAGTTTGAGATTCAAGTAAAATAGACAGGCAGATGTCATGACTTTGTTTATGATATTTAACGGTTAACAACATTTATTATGTTTCAAATATTTTGGTACGGTTGTTGGAAGTGTGATAATATCTAAATGTCCATGTAGTTACATAAACATTGCTTGCTACACGTTTGTATTTCGTATTCATATTGCAATAAATGATTTGAAAGCAAAATCTTTTCAAGTTATCATACAATACCGAGATGAAGTGAACATGGTATTTGTCAAGAATTGACAGATATTTTATTTATTATGTCAATATTTCTGTGAAAAATTTCACTGTTGGAGTTGACAGATGTCAAAGGCAGCGGTTTAAAAGTACATCCATTGTGTTGTTGGGGGGGGGGGGGGGGGACAAATATGACAAACGTTATAAATTATCTTATTTTATCGAGAAGTACCAACTGTTACTGAAAACTACCATTTTGATGATACTCGACTTAGTATATTGACAATATGAAGGTAAAAGTATCGATTTCTGATCGAAAACCGGACAATGCACCTCGTCTGGCTCGCGCCAATGAGTCAAACGTAGTTTTGGAATCTTATTTAAACCAGACAAAATAACAAACTTGGGTTGATAAAAAATGTTCGACAAGTCATATAACTACTGCATGTGCATGTAAATAGGACGTGTAGTTTCTGCACATGCATAATGATGTTACTTTTAATTATTGGAAACTAGTAATTATGACATGTTTGGCGAATGGGGATGAATATGCAAGCTGAGTGAATTTGTATTAAAGCCAAATAAAAATTTATGAAACACAATTGATGCACCTTTAAATGACATCATACATAACAACCTTACATTTGGAGCTTCTAAATAACTTTTTCCAACAGCCTATGCATGTGTTTTCTGTGTTGATTTATACAGAACACAATACGATAATCATATATGATTGTTATTATTATTATTACTGCCTTTCTAATATCACATGTTATATAATACTGTGCGTTAGATCTATAAGAACATTTGAACGAATGTTGGCCACCCCTAATAGTCTGGTGGGAGATACACAAATAATTAAGTGAGGGTGGGTACATGATTATTAGTTAATGTTCATTCTCGCCACCTGTAATTACATCAACTAGCGAATCCCCATGGCCAGTGAAGGGTGACGTCATCTCATGCACATTATGTAAGACCAGGGACTTTCTAATACACAGCACACTTAAAGAAAATCATTAGATTATCGCATTAGATTAATTTTGTTACTTCATTTGTCAAAATCACTCCATGTCTTTTGCTTGGAATATGTATAATGATATGTGATGTTTATTCAATATTTCAGTATGCATCTGATACACATGAGAGGTCTATAACAAGTTCATAACTGTCAAAGCTGTGACGATTTTTTGGGTCTCACATATAATGCACCACCATAAGTACATAAGCCAATAAATAGTTTCCAGTCACCAAAGTCAATCTCTTAAAAGTCAGCAATTCCTACATGATAATCATGTTATAACTGTTGTAACAAAATACATTCATTATCTCAAATTTACATAATTTACGTTTGTTACATTTACATTCTCAATAACTAGCGCTATTAGTTCCTGGTCGAGAATGTCATCTGATCGGAGATGAATTTGCAGTGTAATGCACACAGATCGGAAACATATAAGTGCTAATGTGGTCACTGTATCGAAATCTTACTACATTTGTATATATATTGGCGTTCTCGTCACACAGGGGTCAGAGGCGGTACCGGTAATTAATTACCTGTCGGCCTTAAAGATACATCCATTGTGTTGTTGGGGGTCAAATATGACAAATGTTATAAATGGTCTTATTTTATCGAGAAGTACCAACTGTTACCAAAAACAATCATTTGCATCATACTCGACTTAGTATATTAACGATATGAAGGTAAAAGTAGTGATTTCTGATCGAAAACCGGACAATGCACCATGTGTGTCGCGCGTCAATGAATCAAACGTAATTTTGGAATCTTATTTACACCAGACAAAATAACAAGTTTGGGTTGAAAATGTTCAATAGGTCATATAACTACTGTGAATGTAAATAGGACGTGCACTTTCGGTTTCTGCACATACATAATGATGTTACTAGATTTTAATTGGAAACTAGTAATTATGATATGTTTGGCGATTGCGGATGAATATGCAAGCTAAGTGAATTTGTTTGTAGTGTAAACAGCACATATGGTGTGTTGGAACGCATTAAAGCCAAATAAAATTTTATGAAACACAATGGATGCACCTTTAATGAGTTGACCGAATACTCATGTTACGTAATACCGAGTGGACGCTTGTTCAACAGTAGAGTATTCTGAGAGTCAAAACAAAAGTCTGATATATCACTTAAACCGCATTTGCATGGCTATATTGCAATTGTTCTATATCTTTATATAGCTGTAACCTGCACTCAGTTGTGTATAAATAATCAGTCATGGTGACCGATGTATTGTGGACAATAGCACTTACACTTACCGGAACTATTTGAAACACTCGCCTTTAGCCAGACATTAGTGTTCAACTTAAAAAAGTCATAATATTTCAAGAGTCAACGTTTCATTAAAGTGAATATTTTATAGAAGAAAATACTGTTGAAACGTCTATTCAAAACGATACTTCATATATATATAAACTCAATATATGTTGTAAACATTTTACTAATAGTAGCGACTTCAGATTTACTGAGCTTATCATTTTGCATTATGTAAATTACTTTATCAGTTGGGCTAAGTAAAGGAAGCAGAGAGTGCCTGCAATAATAATAGTTGATGATGATGAGTACGGAGATTTAACGAGCGATTTCAGCGGAGCTGTTCTCTCACTCGGGTCGCAAGGACCATTAATAAAGTTTCGAATGATTCCAAAGGAGGATAATTTTGATGCCACGGTCGAAAAGGGTGGAGGCAAATTTTGAAATTTTGAATAGTACCTAGGCAACTAATAGTTTTATTAGTCATTGAAATTATCATAGTTTCAACAGAAAGCTATGCAGACAAATACAGAAGGTTCATATCTCCCATTCTCCAGACAGCCATTTGTCAGCCAGTTCTTAGAAATAGATTAACGTAACACCCATGACTGAAATGGAACAGTGAAATAGGACATCCTACTAAATAGTAGCCTTTATTGGTATAGTCTGTCCTCGTATCGCCTACACCTATCGCCTACGCCACAATCAAAACAAATTCTACTTTCTACATTCTACTTCTAGAATGCCCATCAAAGATGTCTACATTCTACGCACAGTTTATGGCCCGGGAACAATGAAGGTGCTCGATACAAGTCAAGATACGGCGATTACATAATATTGTTTTAACGGTACATATACATTGCTTTAATATATATATTCCTTACACTAAACAAAAGACTTAGTCATGCAGTCGGATGCATGTACACATTGTATGAAATATATGTTACCTTTTATCACATCCTTGTTTCACAATAAATATGACATCAATAACCAGAAAGTAAAATAACATAAGCATAAGATTGTAATGTCATATTTACACTCTATTTCGAGGTAAGAAAGTGCCAAAGCATAATTAACTCTGAGTATTTAGGTGAGAACGTTAAAGAGAAGCAGGAAAACACCAAAAGACATACCCCTAAAAGTTTCTATTTATATAATTACTCCAAGTGTACGGCTAGCAGATTTTGCTAATTCCTCAGAAATGAAAGTGAATTACAATTACAAATAAAAATTGTTATTCTTTATTGCGTAAGTACTTTACACGACGCTGTATTACACTTAACCCAATGTGTGTGTACTTGATATAAACGTTTATACATATATTTACTTTACTAGCGTATCAGTATTCATTAGCGTGTCATTGACACTCATGTATATTCAATTATGTTAATTGATGCACATACCGTTGACTAACAACCCGTTGTAGGTATTTCTTGTGTGAAGGGTCAGTCAAACCATAAATTAATAAACTAATATAACAGTCAACATTTCAAACTCAATAGAATAGAAATATTAATATTTCATGATGTATGCAAACTTCGTCAATTGCAAAGTCAATACATATTTCCAAAGTCAACATAAGTCAACAATTCGCTTAACTCAAAATATCTTTTAAAAGTCAACATTTCATAGTAAATATGTGATTAAAGTCAACATTTCACTAAATTCAAAATATCTTTTTCAAAGTCACCAAAGTTAACATTTTATATAAGTTAAACTTAAACTACACAACATTTCACTAAAATGAATATTTCATAAGTCAACCATTCATATAACTCAAAATATGTATTAAAATCAACAAGTCCATATTTTATCAAAGTAACACTTCCACCAAAATCAATAAATATTTTAAAAGTCAATATTTCCAAAGTCAACATTTCATAACATTCTATTTTTTCCAAAGTCAACATTTCACAAACATTTTTTTTTCAAAGTCAACATTTCACAACCACTATATGTTTGCCAAAGTCAACATTGGCCCATGGGAAATTCGCCCATGGGAAACCTGGCCCATGGGCGAAGTCTCGCCCATCGGAAATCTCGCCCATGGGAAAAATAATTTCCTTTGCATGGGGGGAGTTCACAAATACCTAAAATATTTACTGCTAGACCCATTATTAAAAATTAGAAAATAATTTTTGTGTAACTCAAATTTTAACAACCTCTCGCCCATGGGCCGGCCCATGGGCAGGCCCATGGGCGAACTTTCCCATGGGCATACCCATGGGCAAGGGGGTCTGTATCTCACGTACGGTGCGGGGTAGAAAGTTGGAATTTTCGTCAATATCTTAGTTAAAGTATAAAAATAGGTTTTTGATAGAATTTGAACTTCTCACTTATGTTATTTACGTTGGTCAATTATGGAATCTCGGGTTTCCATAATAAAATCGGGCCGCCTTATACCCTTCGTAATGAAAACTGAAAACTGCTTGATAATATCTAAAAAAACAAAGGCATGAATTTCAATCGGTCTCATCAACAACCTGAGAAAACAAATGACGACCTGATACACAACATAGGATGTTTTATTCGATCAAATTAATCGCAAGCCATCAAAGAGTTTCATTATATCAGACCTGCGTCAACGTCACAATGGTTTTAATTTGGAACTACTTTGTTGGAAGATTTTTTATTTTTTTCATTTACTGCAGATTGCAATATTCATGCATTAATTCGGGTTGAGATATCCATGACTGTTTTGTCTAATTATCAACCAAACTGATCTGCCAGTATATACCTGTAAATGTTAAAGGCAGATCGAGATAGCAAGATTATTTGGTGGAAATACGGGGACAGCTGATATCAACTTAAGATAAAGATAAGGAATACATATCACGACATACATGTATCAACATCATTGCCGCTCCCAGATTTTCAATTTCCTTCAAATGTACATAATGTGTCTGGACGATCAATGGAAATGACTGCCGTCTAACTAACCTCGTGTTTATGAGCAATAAGTAAGTATGATTCAGTCTTATAACTTATTACTTATAACTTATAACTTTTGTATCAGTATTTCATAATTGAGAGAATAAAAATCTTAGATTAGTCAGATATAATTTCCTAGACATAGCAAGGAATATTATTGTGTTAATCCTTGTTTTCATTTCTATATAGGGTGACATATCTTATTCATCGATACCGTTTGGATACATTGACATCCTTATGATGGCTAAAAAGGCATCAACTACTTTGTAAGGACACCATAAAATTAATTTTCTTAGTGGTATATTACTAGAAGAGAGAGTCGATGCTGTGTCCTGCCTTGGACTAACATGACATAATAATTCATGAATACCATGGGCTAAAAGTGAAACAAATTGTTGCTGAACAAAGAGTCTCTTGAAACAATTGTTAAAATGCTGAGGGAATCCCTTCCTAAACATTGGAAAAGAGTCACGGATGACACTGTTCAAAGCATGGTATATTGATATCAATTCCGTGTTCTGAAGCATACAATTAACACATGATTAACTTAAATGCCAAACCTAATTTCAGGACAGAAAGTGGTGGAATCTGATTTCCGGATCCTTCCGGATTCTCCCCAAAATTGGCGGATCCCAAAGAAACCGGAAGAATCCGGCAAGCGGATTCCTCCACTTTTTGTCCTGTGAATGTCCAATAATCCTTTTAATTGAGATGTTAACACCCTTTGTGTGTTTCATACTCACATGGTTGATATTGTGTATACCTCTTTACTAGTTATTAGAAATTCAAAATCGATTTAATCGGAGAGCATTTCTTTGTGTTTGACTCTGTTGAAAATCTTTTCATTTGTCACTGAAATGAAAATATTTGTTTTCTAGGGACAAAATTATATTTATCATATAATTGAGGGTGTTATCGATGCAATAAAGCAATCTGATAAACTTGGTATCCAAATCTGATAAATATGCAAAACAGGTCAAAGGTCAAATACACGAACTACTTTCGCAAAATTTCGCTCTTTTCATGCGATTCCTAAAACTGTTTACGAATCATTGAAAAGGGTAACCGGGAGTTTACCCGCGTATTTCCGCTTGAATGAATGGATATTCGAAAACATGAAATCATCTGATATGGTACAGTGCAATTATTGTTTTGACAAAGTCAAAGATAATTGTAGATTTGTTTTAAAAATCATTCAAAACTTCAGTGCGCTATTGACTAACAGCATGTAGCTGCAGTGTCCTGTGTACAAAATGAAATTGATGTGTCACTGTCAGTCAGCGTGTGGCCTACCGACGCGCCTCGTCCATTGCACTAGCATCAGTTCTTGAGGGCTGATCATACGGTATTAGATACATTAATAGGTACTTATTGTCATAAGCCAAAGAAACAACCCCACCTCACTACCGTTAAAGTGTGAAAGATACTGTTATGCAGCA
This sequence comes from Gibbula magus, assembly GCA_936450465.1. Classification (NCBI taxonomy): domain Eukaryota; kingdom Metazoa; phylum Mollusca; class Gastropoda; order Trochida; family Trochidae; genus Gibbula; species Gibbula magus. The sequence goes on from OW388291.1 coordinate 45,441,334, forward strand.
ATCCGAATCAACCCTGCAACGCAGCTTCAAAAACGTTGAAATAAGAGTTACTTCCCTTGTTCTACTAGCGTGACCAAGTGATTTATGAATGAGTGCTTTTTAATTATTAGACAGATGCTTATGAACTGATTGAAAATATCTCCATGAACAAGAAATCAAGGATCAATTGTTTATTTTTGAAAGAATCGCGCACATCGTGTTTTTTAATTGTTTTGATTAAGAACTATTTCTAGGCACTTCACTTACTACGCTAAAACTGGGTCAATTCTCTTACCACTTTTACACAACAAAACGTTAATTTTAATAATGACATAATATGATAAAGAGATTATTAACCTCGTGTGTTTCCGTATCATTAATATCATATATTTGGAATACAAAATAATGTATTATGCTCGCCAAAGGCTCGCATAATACAATTTTTATTCCAAAAATATGATATTAATGATACGTAAACACACTTGGTTAATAATCTCTATTTATCCTTTTTATTCTGAAAAACAAATTGGCAACATCTGTTTGTGAAATGCATGTTAAATTATTCCTTATATATCAAAGAATTAAGAAGAAAAATGTAGGTGAATGTTTGATTTTTAGTTTTTTTCTTTCACACTTCGTAAAAGCTGTGTCTTTACATTTCATGTGAGATCATTATTTTTGGAAAAGGAATGTAAAAAGTATGACCAGTAGTGATACGAACAATTTCTACTACATTAAACTCTCTTGTTGTTACAGCCGACCAGGATTAAACAGATGTACTTAGAATACTTAACTCTCCTTGATGAAAATGTTCACTGTGTGACGATTCTAATATAAACTTATTAATCCGTCAAGTTTTTAAAACCAATACATGTACGTCAATATATACGTACAATTTCAAAAATCTTTGTGAAATGATAACAATGACGATCACATCAATCACAGACTAACACGAAATCGGTTTCCTAATTATTTTAAATGGATACCTACATAGTGACAGTCTATAACCTTACCAAAGGGCAGGTTAGTTCAATGTATTTACTACAACTCACAATCCTTATCAGCGGTATGGCTTCACGTTTCACTTATAACATCGATCTTATCATCAACATTCTTTGAGGAATTCAATATGATAGACATTTTCCTAATTAAGGAATCGCTTCGTTCAATTTCAGAACGACATATAAGGTTTCATTCTTCTGGCATTTTATTAAAAATGTCATCCATGATACTGAACAATCACAACGATTAATTTACATACTGTAAAGTGTTCAAACCACAAGTGTCAATAACCAATATATTAGAACGCTGAACATAAAACAAGTTAGAAGAATTGTTGGGACCAATTTACCCTTTTAATGTATCGACTATTGATATCACAGTTGCAAGAAAAAACCTATATGTCATACTCTTAAACTCACAATTTATTCGCTTGCCAAGTTCTCTAAAATGGGAAAGAATTCTACAAAATCATTTTACTGAAAAGGATGTGAAAACTTACAACATTATTGCTAAATGTTCACGAAGCACAGACTTGAAATGGGTGCAATATAGAATCATTCACAATATCCTTCCAACAAGACAATTTCTTTATACAATTGGATATATACCTTCACCACTGTGTCCGTTCTGGGAAACGGAGTTAGAAACAATCAACCATATGCTATGGGAATGTGAACCGAGCCGTAAATTATGGAAGGATATAGAATCATGGTTCAACTCAGTTCAGTTACAACTGGAATTTACAAATAAAATTATCCTATTGGGAATGAAAGGAAAGAACAATAATCCTGTTAATGCAATAATTTTTTTTGTCAAACAGTATCTATATCGATGCAGCATAAATGGTTTTAAACCTAAATTAAAAAGGCAAGTGTACATTACTACGATAAAGTCTAGATATGTTTTTCTGTCACCAGGAACAGAGGAAATGTTTTTCCAATACGGGTCAACTTTACACTTGTTATTCTTATGAATTGCATCAGCCAATTATGGATGTATGTACCTGTATATATGTACCGTTGTTTTGTCATGTTATATTGTTTGCCTGAACCTTATAATATGGAGAGAAACAAATATAGGTAGGGAGGCATGCAGAAGCTGATAAATATGATATAGGCTAACAAAGAACCGTTTGATTTTATATTTTAACTTTCAATACATTTCCTGATTAAGTTCGTGTTATTTGATTTGTTCATAAATTCAAAGTTGTTGTTTCTTAATACTATGATACTTCCACAGAAAATATCGATTTTATTGGTTTAAAGTGCAAGTCTGTGTACTATATATTTAGTTTTCATATACATGTAGAGCCTAGTTTCTGGGCTCTTCAATATTCTTATTGACAGTATGAGTACAAACACTCGTGCTCACAGACTCAAGTAAACGTTTTACAATAGTACGGTAACTGTATCAACTCAATGTTTCATCAGATAAACATTCATATGAGTACAAACAAATACCACAAAAATTGCCAATACTTTCAGTCTTAAGGGTCGATTAAAGGATTTGTGATTTCAGTCTATCATAGTACTTCAGATGGTCCACTTGTGACCTGACATTGTTTTCATCATATGTTGTGTCAAATAAGTGTGGCAATTGTATTTTATTTATGTTGTTATCAATCCATTTGAACCAACCAAACAAAACAGAAGTTCTGCAGTGTAACGACCTCAACTCACTGACAATCTGGATTATGAAAATCGAGAACACCATGACGTTTTATGTTGAGTGGGATGCACACGACTGACTATTTATTGGTGAACTGTGTAGGCAGTTTCACCCACATCAACAGATGCATTGTCATAAAGAAACCAACATAGCTCATAAAAGAGAGAAATTGTGCCCTTGTGTTTCTTTTTGAATTTACGGGCCACATATTTGTGGCGCCACAACCGTTGTGACTCTATCCTGGTTTGCCCGTTTTAGTACCACCGTGTCATCTGCGGATCACAGTTTCATCTGAAGTTCCACAACGCACATAGAGGGCTCAATATGACTCCTTCATTGTTGATCATACTTTCGTATGTCGGTGCACCGTTCATGTGGAAACGTTGACAGATTGTAGTCTGAAGAACTCAATATAATTCACCATAGGTCCGTAAGAGGTTTTTCAATGGACTGCTTTTATTGTGTGCCCCCATATATAACGGCGGCTGTATATATTTGATCTTGTATGCATTTTCCTACATCAAATTCCAGGTGTCACTACTGGAAATGAGATCTTGTTTTTTCGTTGTTTTGTGGGTGTGTGGTGGGTGGGTGGTTTGGTCTTATTTTCAATTTCTTTATACAAAGTCAAGATGTAAGCGGTTTGTAAAAACTATATAATGATGGACAGATAGAAGATGGCGACGCGGTAAAGAAGTTGTCTTGTTCAAAGTTGTCGTGTACGGATAAATGGAGGATTTAAATCAGTTTCTTTCAAGTAAAGGTAACACTGGCAGACATTGTACATGTCCCCTCAATATAGACAGCAAACAGTTATTGGTATACGCCATAGTCAGTTCCTGCATATTAGATTCCTTGAAGTTCATACTTTGTGTAGGTGAGTGATACTGCAGTGTTTAGCGCGCTAGCGGTTTCGGATTAAGAGATGCGGGGTTCGAATCCATCTCAGCAACTTTAACTTCTGTAGGAAACTGTTATACACATACTATTTGAATTAAATGCTACACTGCATTTCAGCGAGGTACCACTCGCTATAGTAATATTTCATCCAATTAAAAAGGATGTCCTGTCATTGGCTGGTTATTTACAAATGTATATCCATATACGAGGGTTATATGGCTCAGCGATTCAGGGTATTGTAGTGGCGTAGGAAATACAAATAAACTCATGAAGCATGATCATTTAAATATGTTTATATTAAAAAAACATCCATCTACTATGACTGTATGTGAAATCAGCGATTATATTAGATGCCTACATCATAGTACATGTATAAATTTGTCATATGTTTGAAGTAGAGCGGAATAATTCATTGACATGTAAAGAGGGTTAAGCCTTACAGTACTTGCTTCTTTAAACAACGGATTCATATTTTAACTATTAAATACTTGCACACTTCTTTCCATTCCCTTAAGTTTGTTGTGTCACATGTATCATATTAGCACATGTGATGAGTATGAGAAGCTTCCATGAGCACAATGTTTAGAGGGATGCTGTGAATACAAAGAAGTAGATTAACATAACTAGTCCAAGTGTCAAACTACAGTCACTTTGAACAATTTCAATTTCGTAATTATTTTAAATCGAACTTTTTGGCAAAAGAAGTTTAACGTTCATTGTAAGGATAACAATCACTAGGAATTTACAGTTTATGTAAATAATATCATCGGAGTTGTCAACCGTTACACTACATCAAAGAACACGCGTTTAAGCTATCTCTCAGAGTTGAATCAAAGAACTCGAGCTTGACAGCCTTAATGCTAACTCCCTCTCTCGGAAAGCATGCTTCGTGAATAAAGGAAAATCTCTGGATCAACTGTTAACTGGAAATCAATTGGCTCACTGCGTTACTTGTCAGTCAAACTTGTTTTGAATTAAGACTTCGGTTTGTGCTTGTCTATAATGCCACTAAGATAAAATACGCTGCTGACATCGCCATATTCGGATAACACCATTGCAAGTCACAAGACCATTCGAAAGGATGCATTTCTAATCAGTACATGACACACTTCCATTTGTGCTGTTAACATACTTTTACTCAACTTTCATAATTATCAATCCTCAATTGCCAAATATATGGTATACTTTATTTCCAATGAAAACCGAGGATTGGGGGAACCGCCTTTAATGTTAGCAGGAACCCATTTATACGCACAGTAGTTTTTTTAAATTTTCTTTCCTCCTGTTATAGAGAAGTTTCTAAATTTACGTTTGCCTAATTGACGAGCGTCAGCCGCTGTGTATTGCCCGGATTTCGATAAGAAATCCAAACTTTCTCTTTTATATCGTCATTATCCTGAGTCGACTGTTTTAAAACGATAATTTTCAGCAATAGTCAATTATTTTCGATGTCATAATACCATATGTAACGTTTGGCACTTGATACTTCCTGCAGTGTCTGATTAATCGAAAGATATTAAAAACCTCCAATTTGAGGTTAAATTAGTAATTAAGTATATATATAAGTACATGTATAGCAATTAAGGTATTGGGAAGAGGTACAAGTCCTATAACCACTATGTTTAATACTGGGTAAAATAGAGGATATTATGTATTAAAACTATTCATGTTGTCAATGGTTTAAAATAATTTGGATATATCAATATGTATTCTTCTGTGATTCTGTACATGTAGCTTCATCACAACAAAGAACTATTGATTACAATATCAAGTTTAATGTCTTCGTTAGCTTTATTTTACAGCTTCGAAGTAATACATACATTTTCAGGAGTTAATGTATCTGTAGAGATCAAAGATAGAATTTCCTCTAAATTCTATCTGTTCTGAGTGATGTTTTTTTCTTTAAATCTCATTATCAAACACTTTCTATGAGAATTGAGCATCCGTTTATTCCCACTCACGTGGCTTCTTTTACATTTATATTGAATTAGTTTCGAAGCCAATAAAAGACAGGGTATACTGAAATAGACATATAAAGTACTCATGGCAATACAATTAAAGTTGTTTTGGGCGTTCATTGATGTATTGTTTGATTCAGATTTATAATTCTAACATATGTTGAAATGACAATAGTAATGTTCACTAGCAAGGCTGTATGAATGAATCATACGCTCATCACCAAATATAACCTTTTAAATGTGAAAATATACAAAAAGCCAATTTTCATCTTGCTTTGATGTTACATTCAGCTAAGAGTGGGAAGACTTACTAGCAGATCTGTTTGGAAGATGAAATACTTCACATAATATAGAGCTATATGATAACACTATGTCATTAACTGGAAATTACTCATTTACCTATTGTTAATATATTTATTACTATTGTGTTCCGTTTGAATAATTTTAATTGTCCGAAAGTCCACACTTGAAAAAGCAATTTGATAAAACATTTTAGCCCGAGTGTCAAAAACAGAATGGTGAATTATTTAACTACGATGGTGTGTGGATGTTGAATGTTTCTATTGTAACGCACATTCTCTCCTTGAAAAGAACACTTACATACGCAGGTGAATGCGCATTATTGATCTTTACAATCAATCGCCAACCAAGAATACCCTCGAATGTTCTACTTATTAGAAATGGAGATTTTCCTAAAGTCTTTCTGAATGAAGGCACTGATGTCATTTCTATCCTAATGTTGAGTTGAGCAGAAATATGTATTTTAGTTATCGCTACATTAGAACTTTCAACATGAACACAACACGTGAATCAATCTGTTGAAGAGGAAGTGTAATACAATTACATTTCGAAATATATACTAACAATTCAAAGTATTGACAGATCAAGACAAAGGTATGTATTCGATTTCGAAACCACTTCATACCTTATATTAGTGCATTATATAAAAAAAAAAAAAATTGGCGTGTAAATGTGTTTTAATGTTCAGACATTTATTCAGACAAATTCTCTCCACTAAATGTATAGTTTAAAAAGTTACACACATACAATGTATTATCAAATCATCATAAACAAATCTTCAAATTAATGTAATTCATTTATTAGTGGTCACTGATGCAGTGTAACTATACGAACCATCTAGGGTATATCACAATCTGCAGATTGTTCGAACATAAAAGGGGGTCGATTCCTAGATTGTGAGGGACTTCCATCTCGTTTCTCTATCTTACCTAACGACTCCAAGATTGTGAAGGGTTATGGTGTTTCAGCTAAGGACTATAGGGGTCGATTCCTAGATTGTGAACAGCTTTCAACTCTTTTCTCTATCTTATCTAACGACATTTGGGGCGATTCCTAGATTGTGAAGGGTTATGATGTCATTTACAGACTATAGGGGTCGATTCCTAGATTGTGAGGAGGTTTCAACTCGTTTCGCTATCATATCTACAGACTGTAGAAGTCGATTCCTAGATTGTGAAGAGTTCTCAAATAGTTTTTCTATCTTATCTACAGACTACATGGGTCGATTCCTAGATGGGGATGGGTTATGATATTTCATCGAACGAATACTCGGGTCGATTCCTAGATTGTGAAGGGTTCTCAAATAGTTTTTTTCTATCTTAACTACCGACTATAGGGTCGATTCCTAGATTGTGAAGGGTTCTCAAATAGTTTACTATCTTATCTACATACTACATGGGTCGACTCCTAGATTGTGAAGGGTTATGGTATTTCATCTAATGATTTCACGGGTCGATTCCGAGATTGTGAAGGGTTCTCAAATAGTTTTCTCTATCTTATCTACCGATTATAAGGTCGATTCCTAGATTGTGAAGGGTTCTCAGATAGTTTTTCTATATTATCTACCTATTATAGGGTCGATTCCTAGATTGTGAGGGGGTTTCAACTTGTTTCTCTATCTTATTTACAGACTGTAGAAGTCGATTCCTAGACTGTAAAGGGTTCTCAAATAGTTTTTCTATCTTATCTACAAACTACATGGGTCGATTCATAGAAGGTGATGGGTTATCATATTTCATCTAACGAATACACGGGTCGATTCCTAGATTGTGAAGGGTTCTCAAATAGTTTTTTCTATCTTATCTACCGACTATAGGGTCGATTCCTAGATTGTGAAGGGTTCTCAAATAGTTTTTCTATCTTATCTACCGATTATAGAATCGATTCCTAGATTGTGAAGAGTTCTCAAATAGTTTTTCTATCTTATCTACAGACTACATGGGTCGATTCCTAGATGGTGATGGGTTATGATATTTCATCTAACGAATACACGGGTCGATTCCTAGATTGTGAAGGGTTCTCAAATAGTTTTTTCTATCTTATCTACCGACTATAGGGTCGATTCCTAATTTGTGAAGGGTTCTGAAATAGTTTTTCTATCTTATCTACCGATTATAGAGTAGATTCCTAGATTGTGAAGGGTTATGATATTTCATTTAACGATTCCTAGATTGTGAAGAGCGTTCAACTCGTTTCTCTATCTTATCTACAGACTATAGGGTCGATTCCTAGATTGTGAAGGGTTCTCAAATAGTTTTTTCTATCTTATCTACAGACCATAAGGTCGATTCCTAGATTGTGAAGGGTTATGATAGTCTGTAGATAAGATAGAAAAACTATTTGAGAACCCTTCACAATCTAGGAATCGACCCCTGTAGTCGTTAGATGAAATATCATAACCCTTCACAATCTAGGAATCAACCAATACAGTCAGTAGATAAGACAGAAAATATGCTCACAATCTACAACATATAACTGTAAGGAAAGACATTTCTTGATTGTGATCATTCTTAGATTGTTCAGGTCTCACAATCTGCAGATTGTTTAAACAATCTAGGAATGGTGAAACATTCCTAGATCGTTCGAACAACCTGCGGATTGTGAGCTCACAATCTGCAGATTGTGATGATTCCTAGATTGCATGGAACATAACCACATGGATGCTAATTATCGTCTAAGCACTGGTGGTCTTTTGTCGAATGTACAGCATAATGCTTGTCAAGAACTGTACCAAAGTCTGAAATTTTAGAAGCAGAGACAATAAAACTTTTAATTACCTTCATAGGAACAACACGCTTACATGGAATATATTGAATAAAGTTAAAACAATGTTTGTGATAAATTAACACAGATAGCCTTTCCTTATATTCATATTTCAATAATTCATATTAAAACTGTTTAATAAGCAGTTACATTTAGATGTCGCATTAAACATATCAAGTTACCTTTTGAAAAGTACATTTGTGGGTTTTAATTAGAAAGGAACATATACGATGTATAAGTTAAGCTATATAATATGGAAACATGGAACATGGGTTTGTATACAATATCATTATCATATTAATCCTTTCTGTAAATATGCCTTTAAGAAAAAGTTTAGCTGTTTATTTGAGTTATATGCATTGGGAATATTCAACTTTTCCTATTAGTGAACTCCCAAACATCAATACCGTAGTGATGCTGCTCTTTGTATGTATTTCACTAGCATCAACATCTAATGCTGATGGAGGAGAGCCATTGGGAGATCAGCGAGCACAGCTGAAGGGTTGACCACCCCGACAGTGCGATCGTATGAATACACAGACTGGTAGTAAGTTGGGCCATACTGAAGATGACAATATACACTATCTACCCCTTGAATAGTTGGTGTACAACTATTTAATACCAATATTCTAAATGAAAGACAATCAATTTTATACACTTCATTACTCATGGTGAGGTCATTATGTAAAATTCAAGGATTCGAGATCTGACTCCCGAGATGGTCAGACCTGACCGAGGCCGCAGGTCGAGGTCAGGTCAGATCGCCGATGGAGTCTGGTCCGAGAGTCTTTGTATTTTACATAATGACATCATCATGAGTAATTAAGTGTTTTATCAAACCGAAATTCGTATTTTTTTCAGATTGAAGTACGTATTTTTTTATTTGATCAGGAAACTCATCAGCTGACGCCATCTTGAAAGCAAACTCCAAAACGAACGGTCCCGTGACAAATCAGTGACACATCACTCTGTCACAAAACTTAACTCATCACAGGAATCGGGGGTCAGTGTACAAACATATGTTTCGATCACGTGGTGTGAACTGGCCAGTGATATTCTTACATATTTAATAGAGGTATAATGACGTCTGTTAATTTCATATACATTGGTCCAAATAGCTTCAGTACCCCTAACCATACATGTATATGTGTCTCATCTAGTACGTTTTCAACTGTGACTGACGTTAACTATGATCAGGCTCAAAGTCGCAGCTACACTTCAGCTTTTCATTGAACTGAATGTGAATGTATGTGCTTCTGTGTCAAAGTATCCGGACATATTATATAAGTGAAGAAGTGAACATGGAGAAGAATATATCAAGGAATTTAAAAAAGGTTACGCAAATACTTGTGTAAGCACATTCATGGACTACGTTTACAGTGAGGATATTGACGCAGCTGTATTAGATGTCCGATTTATATACTACATTATGGCGGTAGGTCTATGCTTGCAAGAAAGAAAACAATTAAACAGAAAACAATAACAATGTTTTGATTTCGAATGTAATATTTTAAAGAAAAATACGTACAGGCTTCTCAACAGTTCAACAAATCTAAGAATAATTACTCTGTGTATAACCAGAGCAGAAAAAACTTTAAGCATGTATGCAAAGTGAAACATAAGCTGCTTGTAAATGTATTTCAAAGACACTTCCAGAAACATCATTGCATTACGATTATAAAGAATTCTGTCTTACAAGAAATATATAGCAAAATCACATACATAAATGTAATATATCGGCAGAAATAGTTCAAGGATTTCTTGAATCATGAAGTCAACACTACTGGTGACAAGGTAGTCGATGATATTGTCAACAAGTACGCTGCAATGATTGTGTGGATAATTCTATGTCCTCTGACATGTTAAACGCTATTGCACATTTCCTGATTTCATTTATATTCCCAATATCTAAACTAAAACGATACATCGTGCTTGACTAATTACACTAACTTTTGTACGGAAATATTTTTAACATATTATTTATTATATAAATACACGTGAACATATTACATCTGTGAAGGGCATTTAGACGTGGAAAATTTTAATGAAGGAGAGCGCATGTACTCTGAAACGTCGTGTATTTTCACATTAAAGAAGTTGTTACCCAGAAAATCAACATATCATATCAATTTACCAGTGAGATATAATATTTTCACACGTTTTCATGTATTGGGATCTTCTGAAGTGTATCATAGAAACATGAAACCTCTCCAGGACAGCAAGCTCTTACCCGGAATATCATGTTACTCTTCATCACACACAGCTTGGTTGTATGTATAGTTAACTAAGTGCACTGCGTAACGATTACTGTAGTCTTTATATTTAAAAAAGAATATCATCAATATTAAACATTGGGTCACAATAAACACTTATGACGATGACTGAGAGTTATATTCCCATATTTTAATCTTGCACAAGGGATACCTTACTTCACGGGAATGTCATGATTTGGGATTTGGTCATGCAGACCGTGATCTTAGATAAATGTATGTGTTTGTGTTACGCTTCCATGGGGATTGAAGATTTTAAGATAAAATGCCATTGTCAACTTAGTCAATAATACCATACTTTGTTTAGGACACCGGCAGTGAAATGCATTAACGTTCCTGGTGATTGACTATGCCCCTGCACACAGTCATCTTATTAGTAGTTCAATGTGACTGATTATCATGTAATATTGATGTCCATGGTTTTAATGCATTCTTTGATCTCCAACTCCTACCTGGTGATCTAAATGTTGGATTATACAGGACAAATAAGTAATACGATCTGTCATGGTATCAAGAAGTGAGATGTTCAAATAAAACATTTCTCAGCAATTACCCATGTTAGCTTAAAAGTTGAGACAGGTCACTCTTTACCTCACAGAAACATGAATAGCATTACGAGTCAGGCGGGTACCCGTCAAATATGTTTAATGGAGGGGACGTTTGAGAAACTTTTCTAATTTCTTTTTATGTAGGAGAGGAAGATATTGTAAACTTGAATAAATCATTCACATCACTGACAATTCGCAGCTGAATATTTGGACTTTTAGACAAAGCTCGGTTTTAATAAGCATGACATCCTGTCAATATTTTAATTGACTTAAGGATTGAGTCAATTTGCATCGGCACGAAATGGACTTATAATAAATTCTTGCTCACCAGATACATGTAATTACTACAAGCTCCAACATTACACATCTTAAATCGGAGACTTTACGAAAGATATAATCACATAATATTGTTTCAAAGCAAATTGCATTGTCGAATGTAAGTTACCATTTCAATAAGTCTGTTGATATACACAAACATAAACCTCCCCAGACAGACATCATAGATATATGTTTACCGTTTTACATTGAACACATGCGCTTTTAACAATCTTTATTAACGAACTCTTATTCCTCTAATGTTAATTATGTACAGTTTAGGGTGACACTTTCCTGATCAGACATAGGTTTGCAACTTCAAGACTATTAGCTTTTGTTTTATAGTGTCTGATTTTGTAATGGATTTCTTAACTCACAATTCCTTCACCTTGTCGTCAACCCACTTACATGTTGTCACATTAGTGACACTGGATCTGCAGCCCCATACACATGATGCTAAAAAGGGGATTTAACAGATTAAATAGCATAATTGTGTGTCAAAAGGTTCACAACACAATGCCTAATTATGAACATTAATTGAAAGTTTAATTGTAGAATTTAGTTAACGTTCACTAAATCAGCGTTTATAAGTTGACATAAGTGTGACTTCCGTGGTCGTTAAAACACAGTAGCCCTACTGTAATCTCTCCTGTTCATTCAAATTGTATGTACTTTATGTGCACGTTACTTATTTTAGATATTGATACAGGTTATGACCTGTACAGGATATGAAATTAAACACAATAAAATGTATGAATATGTTGAAAAAAACCGGCTAAAAACAACAAAATAATACCGAGCTTTATAATTTGAAACGATTTGTCAGTGACTTAAACAAACAGAGGTAAAGATAACACATATAACCTCATCTTGGTGTGCATAAAGCAAAGTTTTTTTAATATTGGAATAGTTAATTTTGAACGTTTTCATTTTACCTAAAATCATCTCTTTTTAAAAATACTGTACTGTACAGAAAATTCCAGGATCCATCATTATTCAACACATATAATTTTAATTTGAAACCGAACTCGTTAGAACAAACGAATGCACAAACAAAATACAAACGCAAATATTTGACGACATTGTAGGAATGTATTTAGCTTTTGAACCTTTATAGTAACATGTCTTCTTGCATCTTCATACCCTAATATGTAACAGTTTCTGAGTATAGAAAACATTGCGACTTTGTTTTAATTGCTAATTATGGGTTCAAGAATACACCAAGGTCAAAGATACAGGTTAAATAACTTATGTAGGCTTTAAGGAGAGATGGGACGATGAAAATAAAATATTTTAGAATTCGTTTATTTTTTTCAAAATAGCAAGTTTATTATGTCTTATATCCAAAATGTAAGAAAATTTGGGGGTCACCGAACGATTTAAATAGTAATCGGCATTAATAATAATACACCCGTCGGCAAATTATGTTATTTTTGACTGATTTGGTGTATTTAAATAAAGCGCTCGCTTTCAACGAATAAAGTCCGAATCCTTTCAGATACATTTCAATCACATACGGGGATGTATAGGAAATCTATATTTTGAAAATTAATTACGCTGGAAAGAGAAAGAAAATTAAATTAAGCACTTTTTAATTAAAAACGGCATTTTCATCATCGTGTTTCGCGTGTTCAACAGGAGTTGTCACAAACACACATATTTTAGATAATGCTAAAACTTTAATATGATGTGCGCACTTAACTTAACAAAGGAATTCAAAAATAATAATAGGGGGTCACCGAACGTTTTTCATCACTTTAACGTCATTTTTTATATTACCTACATAAACGTAAAATCCTGACGTCACGACAGTTTTGATGATTTCAAGTGTAACTTTGGCGGCCTACCGTGTAATCATTATTGAACTTATTATCAATCTAAGCGTGCACGGTGAAAGAGAGAACTATCAGTTGATTATACCAGGCTATTTAAATTCGTCATTAACTTGAGATACGCATGTAATTCGAATAACATACGTAGTAACATATTTATCGCGAATATAGGTGACGGTAACGTTATGCGGCATGTCATAAAATGACTGTTATAAAGGCTTTATGGTAAATGTAAGCGCTACCCTTTAGTTTACAGATAAGCCTATGCCAAAAACATCGTAATCCATATATTTTGAGACTTATTCACAACAATAATAAATTTGTTGTCGCAAAATGTTGCCGTAAGCTCGATTTCTGGGTCCAATCTCTCCTTAAGTCTTCAATATGATTATGACCATTCATCAAAAGATCAACCGTAATCCAAGGTTAATACAGACATCATCAGAATAGAGAATTTCCAATACACTGAGACCAAAAGCAGCTGGGTAAACTATAGAGGCCCGATAATGTTCAGACTAATCTGGTGACATGACATTTCTCTGTTATTAAACTCGGTTTAACCTGACATCAAACACCAGGCGTCAGTCTGGCACTCACCAATTAATTGGGTTTTGTTGTAATTATTTTCCATTTTTCCTTGCAAACAGAAGTTGCGAGAGTTATGGTAAATGGGAAGTTATGTGAAGTCTCTTAAGAGATGAAATATAATTATTTGCTATGGAGTGTCATTCTATGTCTATTTTATAATTCAAATAAAATCGACCGATGGGCGCTTCTGGAAAATGTTGGCCCTTTTAAGCAACTAGATATCATGTGACAACCCCCTTAGGAAATGTTCGTCTCGAATATTTTGTCTTGTATCATGCACGTGGTACATTGTATTTAGAATTTACTTTGTACATTGATATACATTCAAGTTTACACCAACAACATCAACATTGTTTTGAAATACATCGGAGTTGGAGATCAGCTGAGTTAGACATTTCAACACGTTTCAAGTTATGCTTATAAAGTAGTATTAAATTAGGGTAGCATCACGCCATTTTATTTTCTACCATACAAGGTTTGACAAAACACATATTTCTTAATTTGGACCATACATGTATATGATGGACCACTAGATATATCTATTTTCACAATTAACTTATAAACTTCTGTTATAAAGTTATGATTTTAATCAGGTAACAAGTATTATATAATATACAATCTATCTATTGGCCTGACATTGAACACTAACCACTGCAAAATATGCCTATAAAGTATTTTAAAATAATGAAGAACACAACTACATATGCAAAGGCTAAACAAACTAATGTGTTTTAGCATACAGTAGAACAGACTCTGATTTGATAGAAAACACATATTATATTATGATAATACAATTTTAAGTATTCACTCTTATTTCACAACATTTAAAGGTTCCTTCAATGTTTAAAGACGCAAATACACTTAGGTTTTCTGTCAACATGCCAACACTATGAACAGGAATTGATTACATTAAGTCTAGTCCTGAAAATCATTGCTTTCGAATATATTGTATTTGTGTAAGATGTATTCATTTTCAGTTTCCTTGGCACAGTAGAGCATGAATATACATGTACACCTGTAATTTAAAGCAGTTGGTCAACAATCTTAACATTTCATTTTGATAAATGTAGTTAGATGGCTTTTGAAACGTTTTGATGTTACTAATCAAATGTTATTAATAACGCCACCATTTTATACATTACAAGTTTTATAAACATAATTAAATTAAAGTTTTTTTTACTTCATTTACTGATTTCATTCTTAAAGATGAAACGTTTCACAAAACACATATTAGCATTACTGTATTTACCTTTACCCTTACATAATGATGTATGTCATCTGAAGTTTGTGATTTTATAAATATATTTATAATTCTTCATTAAAAGATAGAGTTATTCATTCTTAAATTATGGTTTGGTTTCTATACGGCTCATTTCACAAAGGTCGATGTCCAACATATGTTCACTAAATAGCCGCCAACAATTCCTGACAAAAACTTTTGTCAAATAGCGATTCAGCCAGCTCTTCATAATCGTTTGGACAGGCATGATAAATGCAATTTTAGTATACTTCTTTCCAAATTAATGCTCAAAGAAATTTTTACAAAATTATCGGCCAGGATTTTTTTGGGTTTCTTTTAGATGCTAGTTTACTTCAAAGAATAATAAACTATTATCGTGGGTATTTACTATCCGATATCATTATCTGATCATTAGATGATAAACCAATGAAATATGCCATACATTATTTAGAGGTTATAACATGTAATTGTTCATACCATCCCCCATAACAGCCCGAGACCCCCATGTTAGCCCGAGGGCAGCAGGCCAGAGGGCTGATATGGGTCGAGGGGGATTTGAAGATGAATATACCCTCCATTATAAATACTTTTTAAAAATTTTTATGTGAGCCGTGCCTTGTATTCATCTTTCAAATTAATGGTATATTTAAATAAATAAGTAAAAAGCGTCAACAACATCCTTGATTGGAGGCTACTCTGAAATGATATTCTGACACTGCTTCGCTTGTTACTTACTCTGTTAGCATGCATGTAAACAAAGGGAGATCACTCTGACCTAACGTCACCCGGGCTGATATTGATATTACAGCCTGCGGCCCTCGGGCTGATATGGGGGTGTCGGGCTGATATGAGGTATGGTATGACAAAATGACATGTTATAACCTTTTTATCATATATCATCCTTTTTTTTAAAACAAGAAAAATGATTGAAGAAATTTTAAAATTAAGATATTTCTGTGCGAAAATTTACTATGAGGGGCCTACACGACAAGCCCTCCAGTATATTATTTGTTCACATTAAGTTTAGCAGTGTCCTCATTCAACTGTAGAATTTAGTAGTATAATTAATTATGTTAATAAGAATGTAAGATAAAGCCTCACCAATATTCTTGTTTGGAGACTACTCTGAAATATACTGCTCTGTCAATGCTTCGCTTGTGACCCAATGCTACCCAATGTTCAATGTTAGGGTGCCTGTGAGTCAAGGGAGTTCACTGTAACCTAACGCCACCCGGGCTGATATTGATATGAATTTTCGGACCGGGCAGCGATATGAGTGCGGTGTTCAAACCTCTATCACATATGCAAAACATCCAATATCATTGATAGGTACATATGTATATGATAAAGTATATCATGAATATTATAGATATTGCTTAAACTTAAATATGGTGTTCGCAGTTAACTGAACAAAAGAATTCAGAAATAATAATAGGGGGTCACAGAACGTTTTTCATTACTCTAACGTCATTTTTTAAATTACCTCATAAATGTAAAATCCTGACGTCACGACAGTTTTGATGATTTCAAGTGTAACTTTGGCGGCCTACCGTGTAATCATTATTGAACATATTATCAATCTAAGCGTGCACGGTGAAATAATAACTATCAGTTGATTACACCAGGCTATTTAAATTCGTCATTAACTTGAGATACGCATGTATTTCGAATAACATACGTAGTAACATATTTACCGCGAATATAGGTGACGGTAACGTTATGCGGCATGTCGTAAAATGACCGTTATAAAGGCTTTATGGTAAATGTAAGCGCTACCACATATGCAAAACATCCCATATCATTGATAGGTATATGATAAAGTATATTATGAATATACACATCAAAAATAGTGCAATAATGATATCATAAGTATTGTGAATATAATAACCGTTATATGTTGCTTCATCTTCAGACAGATAAAAGCATGAGACTTGCATGCTACCATAGTCTAGACTAATAAAACGCAGTTTCTAGTATGTGTTGCAATACGTTTTTGTCACGTGTCTGACAGCAATGAAAATGAAAGTCTAACGCATATAATGTACCCTTCATAACGTGAAGGATTTTAATGTGACACCCTCTCAATGTTTTACTCTTTGGGGGCCCTTTAGTTCAGAAAATGAGTCACTTTGCACCAACATACACCCTCAAGTGAAACTATGGTCTGTCTGGCTGCGAATTATATTACAATGTGGACTGTACGCTGAAGTACGAGCTTATTTCATGAGTAACATGAAACATGTCTATGAAGAAAGTACGCCAGTAAATATAAATCTAATTATTACATGATAAATTATTTATTTGCAACAGTTAAATGCTCTTTCGTCTGAGTTCATACCACATTTCTAAATTTTTAAGATATATTATACCCTTATTTATTTGCAAGCTAATGGTTCTTTATAAAGGTGAGATGAGATTTGAAGCTGGTTTCAAGACTGTGTCTCTTCCATCGGTTAGTATTATGCAGGGAGACAGCTCCCAATACTATTGTGGCTATGAATTGCGGTGAAACAGTCAAGCATCGGCTGAAACTAACGCTCAATGAGGTCTACTTCGCTGAAATGCAGTTTACCACTGCACCCAAACCTGACTGCAGTAGTATCATAAATCAACCCCCTATTGATAAAGGAATCATTGGACACATTATGTAAAATACGCATATGTTAAATGCACATAGAATACAAAACTGTTCATCATTCATCTTACCAACAAACGTATGTGTTATCATTTGATACAGATTGTTCATCTTCTTACAATGTATGTTGACACGTTGCTATATCCTTTAAACTGCTGTTTCTAGGCATTGCTCCATGACTAATGCACATACCAGGCAGGCTAGATAATAGTGTGAGATAACACTCTTGTTCTGTTTCAAGTGAATTGACATTAGCACATTTTCAATATTGGATCGTAAAAGTAACATTTTGCATTGAACCTTAAATGTGTACTGATGCATTAACCGTTTTTACTGAGGGATTACGTAAATGCCTCAAAGGAGATATTGTGTTGGTTCGATAAACACGCATAACGCATAATGTAACAGTGGCATTGGTTCCATCAAAAGAGTTTCCATCGTCTATTGTAGCTCATTTGATTTTAGCTATTTCATTGTTGACACATAAACAGAGCTTCTTTTGACACTGGCGGTATTGCTGTCAGTTTATTTGAAAGATTGCAGATCATTCAGATAGGATAAAGATAAGAGTCGACTTGAGGATAGTTTCGACAATAAAAAGGAATGAAGAAAGCCAATCAACACATGACACAATATATCAACAAACGTGATGTACCTGGACCAGCAAGGAGGAAGTCAGAAAATAGTTGTGTCGTTAAAAAGGAAGCACTTAATACAAATTTACCACTCTGTACTTTTAAAAGTTTCATCCAAAATACGTTGTGCAATCAATTGTCTGAATCCTTGCATGTGCTATACCATGTCACGTGATGTCTAGACTCGTAAACGACTCTTGAACAGATTGTACTTACAACATTTGTGTTGACATTTGGATCTTCATAGTGTTTCAACAGTATGATTAACTATTACATAAAGAAGTAACTTCATAAGTTTCTAAATGGCTGGAAACTTTTATAATAATATTCAGCCCAGAAGTAAGATGTGCCAACGATAACAGTCATTTAGATAGTATATTCTTTGGTGTACGATTTACAGGAAATCAATGTAAGTGTACAGTATAAAAGCACTGACAACAGATGACGGAAGACACATATTATTCAGAGGAAAGGCCATGTATCTGCACATATGGTACCTAGTTTAGAAGCTGTAGGCTGTATCATGTCACGTATCTCTTCATTGCAAGATTGTTGTCATATTGGTTAATATCTTGCTAGTGTCTTTGTAATCAAAGGTATATTGTTGAGGTCACTGTGACCAACTTAGTAAGCTGTTGGTACAGTTAGTGCTGGTAGTTGGTGCCGGAGGGTGTGGGTTCGAATCGAATCGAATTCTTTTTTACAAAATTGTGTACTATTGCAGACAGTGTAATACCAAATATAACCATGTTATATTAATCAATTGAGAAACACAGGCCGAGAATAAGGCTCAAATACCCCTGACAACAGCATCTGTCCATTGGACATTAAGCTGTTAACTGCACTATGTTTAATGACATATTCAAACATCAAACCTTTGTCAAAAGTGTGGGCTTTTTTTTAAAAACTGACTTTGAAATTTACAAAATTCACTCACCTGGATGTAATATTTTTCAGGTAAATTTGATTTCCCCCCACTAGAGCATCACAGCGATAATTTGTACCAAGTTCAATTACAGTTTTAAGGGGAATACCTCCATAAAATAATATTTCGGAACTACATGTAGCTTTCGAACTCAATCAAGAGTATCGTCAGAACTACAGGCATGTTTCATTCACCTAGATGTAATAGTTTCTGACAAAACGTGTTTCAATTGGAGTAACACAACCATTTTCACACTGAAGGACGTTAATAACCACAATATTTCCGGTTTGGCTCTTGAACTCGATAAAGAGTCAGGAGAATTCACAATCACAATTACATAGTTTTTGTGAATGACATGTACCTTACCCGACTGTGTCATCGCGTTGATCTACAACCCTGTTCAGGTTCATTCAGCCAGCCGTTCCTCACACTTCTTCTTCTCTTGTACTTGTATTGCATTACCCTATGTAAACAGTTCTTTTTTTTTAAGTCGAGATTTTGACTCAGAAATCTCTTGAGCCATCTCTGTGGCGGCTCAACATCAACACATGGAATTGGAGCCTCGCGTCAGGCAAACGTTAACACGGGTGCAGAACTTTCATTTATGTATTCTTGTGTTCCTGTTTATCCCACCAGTTAACAGAGTATGAAAGTTAGCATTCAAGTTTGGAAAGATACCGGAGCTTCCAATATATTCTTGACAATATAACAAATAATTATATGATCACCCCAAACCCTTTTCTGATTTCTAAAAAACAAATATTAACACTTTTGTTTCAAAGGCTATTAATGAGCTGGTGATGAAAAATCAAGGTGATGGAGAACCTCTGAATTTACCAGCATGACAACGTGCATGTTGAACATGTCAGTTGGATATCTCAAGAACCATTCTTTGGATTCTTTCTTAGCTTCTCGATTTGTTCGTAGGGCTAGGTCACAGATACTTTGAATTGTTCCGCATCAGAACCTGCCTATTGTGTCAGCACAATATCTCAAAAGATGTTCACAAGATTTTGAAGTCTTTGAAAATGTCACATCAAAGCATTGAATTTTCAACATCAGCACCTGCATGTTAATCTTGTCAGCACGTATACATGTATATCCAGTTCACAAATTTTGACGATATCAAGAGAATTAAAAAGTATCGTATAATTTCCTCTCAAACTTAGACTTCTACTTTCTTTTTATTTAATTTTGAAATGATATTGAAGGGAACATGTCACCAGAGTGGACGTTGCTTCATTCTTTGTATTAAAATGTACGGTGTCCTTAGGACAAAAATTATAAACAACTAATTCTATGTAATGTCCATGTTTCAAAAACGACATATTTTAACTTAATATAACTCTGAGATGTGTTTATAGGTCCGTTCTTTCAGTTTCTTCATAATTAAGAGATCAAAGTCTGTAAAAAAATCCATTTTGAACTACATTGTGTGAAATAATGTGCCTTTCAATAATTTCCTATATCCTATTAGCCTATATCGCATGTGAATCAAATTATTTCTTTCACTCTGCATATAATCTACAGGAACTCCAAATGGACTGGTATTAAGCATGCTCATGAAGATAATTATAAAATTTGAATGGAGGTCGAGTTCAAAGACTGCACCAGCGTGTTTTCATTGGCTACAAACGTGGCTGTGAGACGCTAACGCGATGAGAGGTTCTTTGAAAAGTCCGTTAAAGGCCCATTTTTAAAGGTTTATTGTGATCAGATTGTGGGCCTTTGGGTGAATATTTTCAGGTAACCAACTCTTATGAACTAATTTTATCACAAACTTGTGTATACATCATTTAGTAAACATCTTTTCTAAATATTGCACATAGATTGTGGTTGAATTGATAAAGAAGAATTAATTATAACTTTTAATGGTTCTATGCGTACTGCAAATACATTATCGACTAAGGGATTACATAACATAATAATTGATTACTAAATGGGAACATTTGCTTTGTAACATCGGCATAATACGAGGTAGACAATCCATTAACTTAGATTGTAACAATGAACCATATACTTTTGATGCATGCGTGATTGAAAACATCCCCAATGTTATGAATTACAATGATTGTAACTTTTTGGTAATACATTATTGATAAAGTGATGAACAATGGATTTCTAAAACAAATGTATAGGAACACTTTGCTTTTTAAGACCGGTACATAATTACGAATAATCAAATACCCATTAACATAGAATGTTTACAACAATTGACAGATACCTAAGATATTTTTTAAGAAATTTTATTTGAATCCCTCAAACAGACAATTTATGTCTTAAATAAGAAGAAACTAGTTATGTCAATACCAAAAAGGTCCATTTTCTATACTTTCAAACATTGATATCGCGTGGAACAACGCGAGTAATATGATCAGTTGCAACTGTGATGATGCAAATAAGGATTCGAATATTGATCAAACTTTTCAAACATTTGTTTAATCTGACAATACATTGAATACAATATATCAGCATTTTAAAATGTACAAAATGTTCTAAATATCATGTAACAATACTCGCCAAGATATCATGGACATATTGGCAATGACGAGAACCAAACGACACCAAATAAAGTGTGTGAGGCCTGTGAGAACCAATTGTATGTCAATAGTTTGTTTGTCATAATGTTTGCAACCTCAATACGAACTTTCACAAAACAGTAATCTTGAAAAAGGATAGCTTCGTTACTTGAATGATAGCATAAGATCGAATACCATTGCAGATGCATTCGAAGTACTGTCAATCATGAATTTAATGCGTCATGAAATAAATTCGAGTGCGAGGGTCAAGCCTAAAATGCGATGCAATGCGAGCCCCGAATCTATTTTCTTTATTAAAATGCGAAACACTGACACTGACACTGACTATGAATTAGTGTATTGAAACCACTTCACGCCAGGTGGATTGAAACCGCAATTTCAAAGGTGAGTAGAGATCATGAGGTAATATTAGGTGGTTGTAGGGGTTGGAGGATGTGCGGTCTGGCTGACGTGATTGAGCGACTTTCAACAATGGCTAGCGACTGTAGAATGTGTAAATGTTAAACTTTGGCTATTGTCAAGGTATGGCTGATGAACAAGCTAAATGGATGTTAATCAGTGTCAAGTAGTTGTTCTTTGTCCATGAAAATTACTTGAGAAATGTTTAAATTGTGTTAAATTTTGTATTTCTATGATATGTGGTAACCTGACTCTTGACTTATTATCCCCCGCCACAACGAAGTTGGCGGGGGATATAGAAATGAGCTCCGTCCGTCCGTCTGTCCGTCTGTGCGTCCGGGCTTTTCCATTCCGGCCACAAACTTCAAAACTATAAGACTTATCTCAACGAAACTTGGTGTGTGGAACAATCATCATGTGTAGATGTGCCTTTTGGGGTTTTCAACTTCTTCGAGTTACTTTTTTTTGACCATTTCCACGGAAATGTAACTTAGAATTTCGTTTCCGGATCAGAACTCGAAAACTATAAGACATATCACAACGAAACTTGGTGTGTGGAACAATCATCATGTGTAGATGTGCCTTTTGGGATTTTCAACTTCTTCGAGTTATTTTTTTTACCGTTTCCATGGAAATGTAACTTAGAATTTCGTTTCCGGATCAGAACTCGAAAACTATGAGACATATCTCAACGAAACTTGGTGTGTGGAACAATCATCATGTGTAGATGTGCCTTTTGGGATTTTCAACTTCTTCGAGTTATTTTTTTTGACCGTTTCCATGGAAATGTAACTTAGAATTTCGTTTTCGGATCAGAACTCGAAAACTATAAGACATATCTCAACGAAACTTGGTGTGTGGAACAATCATCATGTGTAGATGTGCCTTTTGGGGTTTTCAACTTCTTCACAATTTTTAATTTGTTTAATTTTTACCATTTCCATGGATACATAACTTAATAATTAATTTCCGGAGAAGAACTAAAAAACTGCCATGGATGTATTTTTAGCTCATCTGGCCTGAAAGGCCCGATGGGCTTATGGCATGGCACGGTGTCCGGCGTCCGTCTGTCCATCCATCCGTCCGTCCGTCTGTAAACTTTTCGCATTTTGTCTTCTTCTCCAGAACCACTTGGTCTAAGGAGCTGAAATTGTGTGTGCAAACTCCTTGGCTTTGCTCACAGCCTAAAAAACCTATTTTCATCTTGATCATCAGCAAACGATAACCATCAGTTGCAATGAACCTTATTTTGGGTAGGCTAAGGTTGTTTTGATATGTTACACACCTTACAGGGATTGGCATCCCTGCCCTGCTGAGCCAACAAATCATCATCCATCCTGCTACATCAGGCTATGAGGAGAAGGACGTTCATAGTCACTGTTATTAAACAACTATTCTTCAATAAATTTTCCCAAAGGCGGGGGATATGGCCGACTCTGTCTGCTTGTTATGATCCTTATCGTGTCCTTTTAAAAATGCGAGATCAGTACAGACGCATTTTTCGCATTAATTTCATGATTTACAGTAATACAAATGTTACTAGTAATCTGTTCAATGATTGAATTAAACTTTCGTAATCTAAAGCAGACATTTAGGTTTTAGTTTTAGGTTTGGCATCATAGAGGGTGTCTAGTCTATGTTCCACTGCATTTAGATTGTTCCTCTAAAGTCAAAGTGTCACTGACATTACTTGAAAAGTCATGTGGACTTCAATAATATTATAAAATCAGAATAAGGAGCGTCCTTTTTTATTTTCTTGGCAGAAATGGAATATGGCATGTATTTGAACCGTAAAAGTGAAAGCAGATATTTTATACAAGTACATTGTATGTGGATATCTTTGTTAGGTCGAATTACGTTCATATGTCCAAATGTTTTCCATTTCACACATGGGAATAAATTAAGCGACAACTGATGCGTTTTGAAATAATTGATTACCTATTAAATATTTGATGTTTTATGGTGTGCATATTTTAAATTTAGATATTCAAGTATTTTCAATATCGGGGTTAACAGCATTGCGTGAACACAGCAAGCAATGCAGCCACAGATTCCTGAAAAAGCGATTCTCCGTTCCTGTGATGTGAAGGCGTATGTTCAGAAAAATGCTGTCACCCAACGTCATTGTCCTGATTTGAGTCCAGATTGGAATCCCTTGGAACATGTATGGGACATCTTAGACTAAGCCTCCAAAGAAGGAAACCTCATCCACAGAATCATGCTGCTTTGGAGGCTGTATTGTTGCGTTACGAACGCATCCATAGGAACCTCATGTTCATGAGGATATAACTAAACTACTTAACCATGTCAAGCCATCGCATTAAACATCATTTATGTGCCCTAATGTAGGAACCTCGGTCACGAACAATGCCAGCATGATATCTTTCAAGCCGAATATAAATAATTCGGAGGTTTTAAGGTGCTGAAGTACGTTTTCAAATTGAAATAAACAGATCTCACAAAAGTGATTGGAAGTGTTAGCAATTGGAAAACAATCCTCCTCAATCAATAAATAGATTTCTAAAACGAATTATAATTGTTTGTTAAAGGTGCATCCATTGCGTTTCATAACATTTTTATTAGGCTTTAATACGTTCCGACTCACCATATGTGCTGTTGACAGTGCATATAAATTCAGTTAATAAACTCAGTTTCATATTCATCCCCGTTGGCCAATTATATCATCATTACTAGTTTCCAATTAAAATCGAGTAACAGCATTATGCATGTGCAGAAATTGAAACCTCACGTCCCATTTACATGCACAGTAGTAATATGACCTATTAAATATGATCAAACCAAATTTGTCATTTGTCTGTTATAAATAAGATTCAAAAATTACGTTTGACTCATTGGCGCGCGTCAATTGCGATGTATTGTCCAGTTTTCGATCAGAAATCACTATTCATACCTTCAGATCGTCAATATACAAAGTCTAATATCATTAAATTGGTTGTTTTCGGTAACAGTCGGTACTTCTCGATAACGTAACATCATTTATAACGTTTGGAATATGTGACCCCCAACAACACCATGGATGTACATTTTAGCAATGCAGATATATTTCTCATTTTGAATTATTAAAAAGCATTCTCCCTAAAATGGCCGTAAGCTCTCTCGAATCAACTTGCACGCTGTTTTCGAAACAATACTTCTTCCCTGGTTTTGAACTTTCGCTGTTGACTGCTGATCTATGACATTTGAAGGTGAGGTGATTTGAAGTTGACGCCCCTTTCAGGATTATATCATTGAACTATAAGTGGAACTGCGCTGAAATCCAGTGCTGCATTCATTCCAAACCTTACTGCATGTGCCATATGAAAGCATACTCTGAATCCGTATGTTGGAGATCTTACCTATTTTGTTCGTGATTACAGACAGTGAATTTCAGTGTATTTGATAAGAGCATTTAATAAATAAATCTCAAAAAGAGGATGTGTACATCAGAAACTATCATCCCCCAAATCAACAGTAGGCATTTTGGATAAATCCTAACAGTTGAAAAAATTATTCTTTAATGGGATTGGGATACCATATGATCGCTAATAACATTCCTCTTTTACATTGTATCAATAGATCATAGCTGTGTGCTCTACATACATATCTATTAAAGGATAGATGCAATGACATACGGTGGGATTCATTAAAACGGGATGTCAATTTGACAATTGCTTTTACTTATATACGGCTTTTAAAAAAACCGCCTAACTTAGCCCCGACGACCAGTAAAATGTCTGCGGGTGGGCGGGCCCTAAAACAATGACTTCTGTGACGTCACTGGAGTAATCTCATTATCGGCGATAGTCATAGTTCAACGTAATTTCGCAACATTTTGATTGTTAATTTCACTCACAAATCTTCAATCAAATAACTTAAATTTTCCATATATCGAATGTTGATATATCAAACTAGGTAATTCCGTAGATGACAATTACATAATTATTGCATAAACATGTGTTTTTGGCGATTTACACAACTCATTTATTCATCGAGCGGCAGTGGTAATCATCATTGATTAATTAATTAATTAATGAAGCTCCACGGAGCAGGTCACAGAAGAAGAAGTGGTTAATCAGGCACGCCTCAATGATTCTTTTCAAAAACGTTTCGCGGTGGTAATCGCGGTATTGTTAAAATGGGTAAATTAAAATCGTCTTAATAATCAATTGCAAGTGTATATTTTCTCGATTTTATGTTAAATTGATCCGATATACAATGTATGTAGAGGTAATAATCTGTCATTCTTGAGAAAAATGCAATTCATGCGATCTTTAAAAGTGCTGTAGCACATTTTTGCATTTTGCATTTGTCCGATCACTTGAACTACCTTTAAGCGGCCATTTTAATGCGAACACATATAGGTTTGGGCTCCGTGCGTCCGTGCGTCCGAGATAAAGGGGACAGCTTTTCTCAGACATTTGGTGTGTTGCATGAGGGCATAAATACCTTGATGGAGTTCAAAAATGAGAAGCGTGCAATTATTTTTTCCGGAGTTATTGTTTTTGTTCAGTATTGTTGGTCTTTGTTCATGGTATATCCAAAGGGGATAATTTTTCTCAGAAACTATTTAAGATATGATAACCAAATTTGGTATGATGCTTGAGGGCATAAATAACTTGATGGAATTCGAACATGGGAAGCAATTGTTTTTCCCGGAGTTATTGCCCTTTATCTTTTTTTTTCACTCTGTTCCAGGTAATTTCGAAGGGGACAGCTTTCAGAAACTATTTAAGATAGAACCAAATTTGGTTTATGGTTTGAGGGTTAGAAAATTAGAATCGTGTGATTCAGGTATCTTCAAAGGGGATAACTTTCCATTGAAACTGTTTAAGATCAAATCAGTTGTGTGGTTTGAGGGTATTGATACCTTGATGGAATGAACATGTGAAGGACACAATTATTTCTTCTCGAATTATTGCCCGTGTTCCAATTTCTTGGGGATGTTGATGACTATGTCTTCTTGTTGATTAATGAGATTTATTTTGTCATTGGTAACACTTATTTGCCTTTTTGTGAGAGCCCTTTAGTTCAGTAAACAAAACGTGCTACAACGCCTTTAAGAAAAGACTAAATCACTGTAAAGCTATAATTAGTTTAATGCACGAGAATAGCCCTCGTCAAATATTTAATTGTATTTTTGTTGAATGCCTGTGTGTAAATATTATCTTTAACTCGCTAGTAATTGCTATATAAAAATGATGCAACAACTTTACATTTATGTACATTATCAACCTTAGAGTTACACACCTATATCAATAATATAAGTACTGTATTTATGTTATATGTAAAATAACTTTAAAAGTCGTTGTTTGCACAATGAATCACTCTGAAAAACTGAATCGGCCTACACACGAAAAGCCCACCGACAGTGCTTTAAAGCTGAATATAAAATAATACATTTGATTTTTCTTTCAAAACATGTGGTTTTTTTTTATTTTCCGTATCAAAGTGATATACACATGATAAATGGGAACACTTGATCTCAGTTCTATTGTCATAAAACTCCATAATCAATCAACAACATAACTTGTGCGATCGGGTAATTTACACAGAGATCTTCGATATCTTTGTTATGTGTTTGCGTTTCGTTTCCATTAGTGATAGCAGATTCACAGACAAGATATCATTATGAGCTCAGTCAATTTGTTATAGCTTGTTTACTGCCCAGTAAAATGTGTGTCACCTGTAGGGAAATGCATTACACATTAAGAGGCTTGATTGTGTAACTACCCCAGGAAATATCATTAGTAGATTAAGTTGACAGACTTTGATGCAGGATTGACAAGAGAACATGGGATACTTGCTTTATGTTCAATCCATATCTGACGATCTAAATGGTGAATTGTGAGAAAGCATTTCTTTGTAGTAATACATATAGTAACGGTGTGTCACTGTGGGTTGAAAGTTAACTTGAAATATGGTCTTAGATATAAAACACTTTACTTCATAATTCATATAGAAAGGGGCATGTGTTTTGTACACCTCGAAATGTATTTTAGCTGTATGCTGACATCAGGAGGTCCATGGTTTGAATACTATTTTTGGTTCTGCTGTCATTCTCCCTGCAACCAATACTCAATACTGTATGTGAAACACTCTTCTGAAATCATTATCGATGACTAACAATATAAATATTAACGTAAAGTGTTATATTAACTAGTGCTAATGTAGCAAAATATATTGTTTGAAAAGTTGTTTGAAAGAAACGTATTCAAGTAATCTTGACTTCAAAATGGATTTGTTTCATAAAAAGCTTGAAGTAATTACAAAATAAAGTGACATGAACATAGTATGCTCCCTTGTTGTCAGCATTATGACGTTGATAGTTAATATATAGATCTACTGTAAGTCTATTTTAAGTGGAAATGAGATATAGTCTAAACAATTATTGCAAGCAGCTGATCAAGCTACTGAGATCTGATAGCCTACAGACCAATCAAGTGATATTATAGATCTTTGGTATTTAAGTCGTCTTAGATTATTTGGAGGGTTTCTTCATAAACAGTAGTACTGAAAGTTCAACATGAAATCTCTCAGGAGATGTGATACAATTACTATCTAAGAGTGTCATTTTAGGTCTTTTTATAATTTAATTTAAATGTCCTGAAGGTCGCCTCTGTAACAAGTATCTTCGGTTACACAACTAGGTATATTGTGACACATCCCTTTTGGGAAACGTTCTCAACCTAATTGTGCTGGTGTCTCGACCATGTTTATTTGTAATTTCACACTTTTGTACGTATGTGCTTAATAAATTTTCATATTATTTCATTTTACATAAACGTACATTGTACACATTTGTTTTTTTCTATTCCGTTGTTGTTACAAAATGATATAGGAACAAACGATTAGTCTTTGTGATCATTTTTTAAAACTTCAACGAGCACAAAAGATCCACTCTCACAGGATTCTTTCCCCTTTTAGATATTTTCATCAGGGTGAAGTATACAATATACATATGATATGTTTAAAAGTTGACCTAAACTACCAACGATATATATTTTGAATATGATATTGAAATAATCCAAAGAATGTCATAAATGTAAAGTTTACTTCTACCAGTTATAGCTGCAATATCGTTGCGTGTCTCGTTTGTTTAGTTCTGAGAGTGAGTCACTTTTCATTAAACATTAGCCTCAGGAAATGCCAGTGTACATCTGGAGGTAGATCAACCAACTTTTGCAAACTACACTGGTGTCTTTGATGATCAAAATACATTTAGCCTTCAGCACTTCCAGAAATTAATCAAGTTAAATGATTTTTAAAGAATTTCAGCTTGGTCAAATAGAACTCATCTGCTGTCCATAATGTATAATTAATTAATATATACATGAGCAGCAATTTGAAATAATTGCAAAAGACAAACCTTGTATCACTGTGTTCCTTACATATTTAAAACTACATATTTGAGAAATATATCTAAAAGAACCACGCATCAGAAATTACCAGTTGTATAAGGAGATATTTCATGTTCGGTTCCAAATATGAAATTATTTCAGAAGGCAGTATGAGCAATTTAAATGGAAGAAAATATAATGATCAAATAGTGAATTAATTTTGAGAAACGAATTGCATTTTGTCAAATATCCTAACTGGAATATTGTTTGAAATGGCTGATGTTACACTTCACTTATTTGTATTTTTCAGTTAATCATTAAAAATACAGTAGCACAGGACATTAGATGTAATTATATAAATAGCTCAGTTAATCACAGAAACCCGTGGAGAAGACTTTGAGATTGTAACATTTTTGATAAAGTCAAGACAGTATGTATTTAGCTTGTGAACCTTTAGAGTATCTGTATCTTCATATCCTAATATGTAACAGTTTCTAAGTAGAGAAAACTTTGTGACTTTTTTATAAGTCTAATTATGAGTTCAAGAATACACCAAGGTCAAAGATACAAGTTAAATAACTTCTGTTGGCTTTAAGTCTTCAATACAAGTATGACCCTTCATCAAAAGATCAACCGTAATTCAAGTCTAATACAGACATCGTTAGAATAGAGATTATACAATACACTGAGACTGAAAGCAGCTGGGTAAACAATAGTGACCCGATAATGTTCAGAAGCATTTGTGAGTGTGTTTGAAATAATTCAGTTGGAATTATGCCTTCGCGTGAAAGAAAAGGACGAAAGGGCGCGAACTCAGCTCGAGAGACCCAAACTCAGAGGAGCAACAGCGAGAAGAGAAAACCATCAGGTTCTCCACTGGATTCTGTGCCGCCTAAATCTTCCAAACCACTGGTTCAGTCTACGTTACAAATGGATCTACCAGAAGTCTTTACATTTGGATCATGTAGTACTCCGATACCAGCAACACAGACCAAGATGGCGTCCCCTACACAACAACAGAGCGGGACGAGTCCAGACGACGAGAACCAGGACCACTCCTACCCGTCTAATCTGTTCAACTTCATTACAGATGCTTCCATGGATGTGATTACAACTAAGCTAAGTAATGCACTCATGCTACCGGCCCTACAACAGAAATTCAGGGAATCGTTTGTGACAGTGGCTAAGGAAGCCCTAAAAGACGTGATTCAGGATGTTGTGGCCCCTCTCAAGCAAGAGATACGTGAGTTGAAGGAAGAACTACATCTCAAGACCGACGATTTGGAACAGTACAGTCGGAGGAACTCCCTGCGTATCTCAGGAATCAAGGAGCCCAACTGGGGAAAGGAGGATGAGAACATTGACGAAGTAGTGATAGATCTACTGAAGGATGTCCACTCGGATATCTCACCAACTGACATCGACAGGTGCCACCGGGTGGGCAAGAGACAGCAGGGCACGAATAGGAGCATAGTGGTCAAGTTTGTCAGCTACTGGGACAGAAACAAAGTGATCCGAAACAAGTTCAGGCTCAAAGGGAAGAGAGACAATGTGTATATAAACGAAGATCTGACCAAGCACAGGAATCACCTATTCAAGCTCGCTAGAGATCTTAGGAAAGACGAACGGATCCACTCTACTTGGACCTACGATGGCAGGGTTTACATTTGTGAACAGTGGGAAGGACTTATACGTGTCATTCAAAGGGAATCGGACCTGGACAAATATAAGCGCACGTAGTGACTAGCATGTGTTTCACATTCATGTTTGGATTATAGGAGTATAGTTGATCAGATCAGTGAGTATCAAATCATATTCATATTTATGAAATGTATGTAGCATAAACACACAACGTTTTCAACCACTCTAGTGTCTAATGTTTGTATATACATGTTCTATTATTTATCTCACCTTTGTTATCTCACAATCTGTATTTCAATGTACATATGTATCCAATATTGAGTTACTGTATATATCAACTTTTCTGTTCTCCTCATTAGATCCACTGAGAGATTCTGCATTGCCAAACTATCATGTATTTTGGAAATCATTGTCATGTCAACGAATAACCCGACCTAATATCCGCACTTGTAAAATATATCAACATGAAGTAAACAAGCCATATGGGTAATGACATAATACAACATCGTGCGGCGATCGGGTTATTCAACTGTTTCACGTGCTCTAGTAGCAATAAGAAATGTCTGAAATTCAGTATTATACTTTGCAACAAAAACCTATTTTTCAAGTTCCTGTGTACTGAAACTGAAGCGATGTGTAATTTGCTATTGTTAGAAATGAAAGCCTGTTGCGTGCTTATGTTTCTGTGTCTACTTCAATCACAAGTAACTAATGTCAATATCACCTTGATTATCCTATTGTTACTTCAGCTTGCTGGGGACGTAGAGTCTAACCCAGGTCCTATTGTTCATGAAAACAACTTATTGTCAATTTTCCACTTAAATGCTAGGAGTATTCGTACTAAACAAGCGCATTTATCAGAACACCTATCTGAATATGATATAGTAAGTTTCACAGAGACTCATCTAGATGAAAATGTAGATAATGAAACATTAGCATGGGAAAACTTTCACGACCCAATACGTAGAGACAGAACTGCGTTCGGGGGAGGTGTAATGATATATATTTCTCAACAGTTATCATTTGAAAGACTCCATGATCTCGAAAATATATATGATGAGTCGATATGGGTTAAGATTTTTCTTCCTCAAAAACCTTTGATATTATGCACAGCATACAGACCTGAAAGTAATACAGCCAACTTTTGGGGTAGATTTGACAATAGTATTGATGGTGCTTTAGATATTTCAAATAAGATTACCATTGTCGGGGATCTAAATGAAAATTTACTTTCCCTCTCCAAACTGAATTTAACAGACATCCTACTGAAAAATAACTTGCGCAACATCATAACAGAACCAACAAGGGTAACCAAGACAACCAGCACACTTCTAGATCCAATTATAGTCAGTGATGAAGTTAACATTGTAGAAAGTGGTGTTGTTGAGTTTGATAGAACTATAAATGATCACAAAGGCACATTTGTCAGCATTGACGTGCATATGTCAACTAAGATTGCATATCCTAGAAAGGTTTTTTGTTACAAAGATGGTGATTATAATAAGCTGAATGGACTTATTTACGATACAGATTGGTTATCAATGTTTAGTGACTGTTCGGATATTGACGATGCTTGCTGTGTATTTTATGAACGTTTTAATACTTATGTCAAACAATGTATTCTTTCTAAAATTGTGATAATTAGACCTAATGACAAACCGTGGTATGACTCAAATATTCGTCGTGAAAGTAGGAAGCGGGATCGACTAAGAAAAAAGGCAAAGAGAACTCAGAATGACTCTGACGTTATAAAGTACAAAAAACAGCGTAATAAAGTTAACAACATGAAATGTTATGCGAAAGAACATTTTTATTCGAACCTTGATGAATTTCTATTTGAACTCTATGGCGAAAATAAATCATCGTACTGGAAAATGTTGCGCAGTTTGATAAAGACGTCAGGTTCTGCTTCCTCCATTCCCGCTTTAAAGAGAAATGTTAATGAAGAATGTCCATCAGCATTTTCTGATGTTGATAAAGCTAACATGTTAAATGAATATTTCGAGTCAATATCTAATCTGAAACATGCAGATAGTACTGATCTACCACAGTTTGCCAAGCGTACAGATGCTTCATTAGAGACCATCAAAATAGAAGAGAAAGAAGTTTCAGATGTCATTAAATGTTTACTCCTTAAGAAGGCTGCTGGACCAGACCAGATAAGTCATCAGTTACTGAGAAAAACTGTTAACTCTATTAGCTCAGTCCTATGTATATTGTTTAACATGTCTCTTGATTTGTGTGTATATCCTAGCCAATAGAAGTATGCAAATGTTATGCCTTTATTTAAGAAAGGTGATCATTCACTTGTATCTAATTATCGCCCGATTTCGCTTATTAGTTGTGTTGGTAAACTGTTTGAAAGAGTGGTATTTAAGCATGTTTATAATTATTTTGTGTCAAACAATTTGTTATACAAATATCAGTGTGGTTTCCGCAGAGGACATTCAACTGTACAACAACTTGTAGAAATATATAATCAAATTTGTAGTTCGCTTGATAACAAGGAATATTATTGTATGGTATTTTGTGATGTATCAAAGGCATTTGATAGAGTTTGGCATAGAGGGCTTATGCTTAAATTGCAGATGTATGGAGTACAGGGAAAGCTGCTTGATTGGTTTTATAGTTATGTAAGCGATCGCAATCAATCAGTTTTTGTTCATGGGGCGTTATCTAAGCCAATAGTATTGAAGGCAGGAGTTCCCCAGGGATCAGTTTTAGGCCCCTTTCTCTTTATTGTGTATGTAAATGAGATAGCAGATAAACTATATTGTATAACCCGGCTTTTCGCCGATGATACTTCGCTTGGGACCAAATCAAAGGAAAAACAATTGGTGGAAAGAGTTATGAATGAAAATCTAGAACTTTTAAGCAATTGGGCAAACGACTGGTTAATTTCTTATAATCCCGAGAAAACAGAGGCTATGCTATTTACATTGAAAGATAACGATCAAGACATTAACTTGAACTTTGACGGCTGCGGTACTAAAACAGTTAATTGTCATAAGCATTTGGGTTTAACATTTTCATCTAATGGGAGTTGGCACCATCATATTGAACACATTGTCAAAAAGACCTCTAAAATGATAGGAGCATTTCGGAAATTAAAGTTTCTACTTAATAGAACAACACTTTCTAAAATATATACTGTTTTTATAAGACCACACTTTGAGTATGCATGTGAAGTATGGGATGGATGTTTGATTGAACAAGCTGATAAATTAGAAAAACTTCAACTTGAAGCGGCCCGAATAGTAACTGGTCTTCCAAGATATGCCTCTGCGAGTTCTTTATACTACGAAACAGGGTGGGATTTTCTTTCAGAAAGAAGAAGGAGATGTAAATTAACATTATTTTATAAAATACAGAAAGGCCTTGCGCCAGCTTTTCTTCAGGATTTACTCCCGCCTTTAGTGGGAAATATGACACGATATGGATTAAGAAATTCCAATAATTATAGCCAACCTTATACACGACTCAAGTACTCAATATCATCGTTTATTCCATCATCAATTAAATTATGGAACAACATTCCTTTAGCAATAAGAGACTGTGATTCTGTTGCCTCATTTAAATCGAATATTCAAGTCAAAGTAAAATGTGCACCTGTATACTTTTCTTACGGAATTAGAAAACTAAATATCTTACATACAAGACTAAGATATATGAAGAGCTCACTTAATTACGATTTATTTAAAATAAGTGTAAGAAATAATGCATGTTGTCAATGTGGCCACAACTGTGAAAATGTAGTTCATTATTTCCTTGAATGTCCTTTGTATATTACTCAAAGACAAAATATGTTTATTTCATTAGATAATATTGTCAGAAACAGAGCTTTAATTAATATTAGTCTTCTTTTACATGGCAATGCAGGTCTCTCTATTTGTGAAAATCAGAATGTTTTCAAACTTGTACATATCTACATTTCTCAAACTAAACGTTTTCTCTGACTTCTTTTGTACATATGCTGACTGCCTGTCCGTCTCTTGTTGCATATTGTTGTGAGAAGAATCGTGTAATTATCTGGAGAGGGCTTTTCTAAGTTGGATAACTTGTGCCCAATCCATTTCTTGAATGAATAAAATATGTTTCAATCAAATGTTCAGAATCACTAGTTGCCATTTCTCTGTTATTAAACTAGGTTTAACCTGACATCAAACACCAGGCGTCAATCTGGCACTCATCAATTAATTTGGTTTTGTTGTAATTATATCCAATGTTTCGCTGCACACAGAAATTGTGAGAGTTACAGTAAAAGTGAAGTTGTGTGCAGTTTCATAAGAAATGAACTTGGTGCGTATTTTAAAAAATATTAAATCTTTATTTTATTCTAATTGTTTCAGATTCAAACACAAGAGTCAAATAACAAGTCATATAGTCTGGGATGGGTGAATTCGATTTTCAACAGAAACTATTTCTTTTAATGCCATTTTATAATTGTTGAAGATTGGAACTGTATACATCAAATATTACACAAATGAGTATGTTTTAGGCATTGATACTGATTTGATAAATATACATCTTTATGTAGTGTACCGAACCAATTCAAGTGTTTGGTAATTTTTGCTTTTTGAATTTTGAAGAGTTATTTATCCATATTACAAAATGATTCCAAAGTTATGTGTAGTTTTACCACATTCCCAATTAACATGACATATGCTCACAGAGGAAGCCTTACAAAAACTGAACAAATCATTGTCAATCGATTCATTCTCAGTAATTCCTTTTAAGTATAAATACTTCTATGCAAAAATCAAACTTGTGATTATTATCGATATATTTATAATTCTTCATTACAAGACAGAGTTATTCGTTCTCAAAGGATAATTATTTGTCTCAGTACTGTTCATTCCAGAAAGGTCTTTTCATAGACTACCATGCATTGTAATATGTTCTACGTTTCCACGTTAATGTCGATCGGCCACTGGTACCTGTAAGATAGAGATAACACGTCTTAAAAATATTTTACACGATGTCTCCTGAAGCCTTGAAACAGTGTCTGTTATTTTATCTGAAACACATACCTTTGAATAATTTGTCGTCTGCAGATGTCATTATCTAAGACTGTTATATGTTGCTCTATTTTCAGACGGATGGAGGCATGAGACTTGCATGCTACCAGAGTCTAGCCAACTAAATTGCAGTTTCTAGAATGTGTTTCTATACATTTTTGTCACTTGTCTGACTGCAATGCAAATGAAAGACTGATGCATCTAATTTATACTGTTCATAACGTGAATGGTAATGATGACAGCCTCACAATGTATTACTCTTTTGGGGTCCAGTAGTTGAAAATGATTCACTTTGCACCAACATGTAGCCTCAAGTAAACCTTTCGTCTGTCTGACTGTGGATTATATTACCCTGTGGATCGTACACTGAAATGACTTACATGAAACCATTAGGCTATGAATAAAGTAATCCAGTAAATATACGTGCTGATGTTTAATCAGTTAAATTGAACAAATAATTCCTTGTGAGTTTTAAACACAATACCAACTTTAAAAGAAACATCTCTAAAACATAACTTGACATCAATTTTCATTTTCATATTCAATTGTCAAATATATGGTTTTATTTATCAGTTATTTATAAAAGATGAGGGGCTTTGGAGCTGCTTTCAAGAGTTTCACTTGTATCTGCCAGTATTAGACATGGAGAAAGCTCGCAACACCATTGTGGCTATGCATTGCAATGAAACCTGCGATCATCAGCTGAAAGTAGAGAGCATTTAACCCAAACCTGACTGCATGTAGAACAGTTAACAATAAGAGACAGAGTTATTCCGCCCCTTATTTATTTATAAAGGAATCAAATCAAATGTATCAAATGGCACCTTATGTAAAATACGCATAAGCAAATTATATGCAAAGCATACCAAATAAACATCATTCATCTAAACAATAGACTTACATGTATGTATCACCATTTAATTAAAGATATGATTCAGACTGTAGCAAACTGTTCATCTCGTTCCGTGTATGTTGACAAGTTGTAACTGATCATGCATTTATATCCTCTAAACTGCTGTATCGCGCTATTGCTCCATGACTAATACACATACCAGGCAGGCTGGATGATGGACAGAGATAATACTCTTGTTCTTCACTGTTTCAAGTGAATTTACATTAGGAAAATGTCAATATCGCATCGTAAAGGTATTACTTTTCATTGAACCTTGAATGTTTACTGATGCATTAACCGTTTTTACTGACTGATTACGTAAATGCCTCAAAGGAGATCTTGAG
Source organism: Gibbula magus (assembly GCA_936450465.1). NCBI lineage: Eukaryota > Metazoa > Mollusca > Gastropoda > Trochida > Trochidae > Gibbula > Gibbula magus. Next base: position 45,479,063 of record OW388291.1, read on the forward strand.
TTGGTTCAATACGTCCAATGCATAATGTAACAGTCGCACTTGTTCCATCAACAGATCTATCGTTTATTGTAGCTCATCTGATTTTAGCTGTTTTATTGGTTTATACAGAAACATCTTATATTGATACTGACTCTATTGCTGTCTGAGTATTTGAAATCCGGCAAATCATTCAGATAGTATAAAGATAAGAATCGATTTCAGTCTTAAAAAATTAAGATAGTTAATCAACGAAGGTCACACTATATTCACAAACATTCAGATACTAAAGTCATTTTCTGAAAGTAAATAAATATTGTTCATGGTGATTTCATGGCTGTTCATATATCTTATAGACACTCCATTGGACTGGAGTTTACTTATAGAGTGTCTTCAAGGACAAGCATCATGTGGCGTGTATGTAGGTTGTCGCAAAGGATCAGTCATCAGTGACAGATATATGTCGGTCTATAGACTTTCATTAGTGAACAGACAGGAGACAGTCAACCTCTTTATCAAATCCTGCACAACATACATGTATCATTACTGTACAGAAGATCCCACTGTATTGTGGTACATACAACTTGAAATGAAATTTGAAAGCTAGTTTCAATAATATGAGACATGTAATTTTGAACTGTTTTTTTTAACCAAGTACTTATGCATCATTTCTGTTAGACAAAGCACATGGAAGTATTTGAATATTAAATATTTAAATAATTGGTAAAAAAAAGAAATGTTGATAGATATTATTTAACAAATGTAATCTGTCCAAATAAGATACTATAAGGTAAGGCATGACTTTATTGACCGGTAACACAAGTCTCTAAGTGAAGACATTCAACTGCACTGAATAATCATATCATCCAAAAAAGTGAAACGATCTTATACAATTAATGACACACATTGAATTGGCTGACTGATTTAAAAAAACATATTATATAAATGATTCAGACTGATTTATTGGTCACACATAGTTAATATAGATAAAGACTTTCTGTTTTCAATGAAGGTAGTCAAACCCAGAGATTGGTGAGAAGAAATATGCACACTATCAACTTATATGTTATTGCTTCCTAAATAATTTAGTATTCATATACTTAAAAAAAAGTTGATACACTCAAAGAAATGTGCCGGCAGTGTTTTCAATTGTTTTATACACACTTTGAATACATGCTCAACAAAGCAACTGTCATTATATACTTAGTGTCAAACAATAAATTCGTCAAAGCTTCAGAGAAACTACAGTTGAACTTGGTTCTTGGTTGGAGTTGTTTTCTCCTAGGTCTGTGTGAATGCCTTTCTCGTTATTTGCACAGTTACATCTATTTAACCAGATTGATATTGACGCCACATACAAGCTGCTATTTGAAACAACTTGAATCATACCAATTTTTAACTGGATACAAAGATGTGTGAACTGAAAGCGGAAATGGTCCAAATATCTCTGATATAAGGAAGATTAAGAACGAAAAGGCGAGCTGATTTGGGATTTAAATCTGCTTTCAAAACTAGTTCACTTATATTGCGGTTGCCAGTATTATCGCATGGAGAAAGTCTGCAATAACATTGTGGTTATGTATTGTGGTGAAACCATTTTAACTTAATCTGCTTGAGTTTTTTGTCCATTGAAAAACGAACGTTTTGAAGAGATGGCGAACATAATTCATAGATTGCAGAACCGAAGATTGGAGAGTTAGTCAATATGTACAAACAGAACTTGCATATGACAATGACAAACGCCTCCCTTTTTTAACCAGACATCTACCCCAAGTGGCTAAAGACAGCATTTATGGTGTTATCTGATGTGAACAGTTCTCTTTTGAAAAAAACGACTTATTACTTTACCATCTATGTAGTGTCGCCGCGTCAGCACATGGAATCAGAGCTCCAAAAAGTCACAGATTCTTTGAATTGGTCATCATGAGAATCAACCTATTGTCTCAGCACATTATCATTATTATGTTCACAAGATTTTGACATATTCAAAATGTCACATCAAAGCATTGTATTTTCACCATCATCACCTGTATGTTACTCTTGTCAGCACGACCATGACATTGTTATATCTAGTTTACATAAAGTTTTGAATATTACATGTGCACTAAAACTTTCTCAAAAGAATTTAAATGGATCATGTACTTGTTAAGAAACTAATAGGGCAAAAACTATTAACAACTTCGTAATGTAATGTTCATGTTTCAAAAACGAAATATTTTAACCTAATAAGATTCCAAGATATGTGTAGAGGTTCGCTCTTTCAATGTCTTCATCATCAAGAGATCAAAGTTTGCAAAACATCCATTTTGAACTATATTGTGTGAAATAATTTTGCTTTTTAACAACTTCCTGTATTCTGTATCCTGTATGCTTATTAGCCTTTGTCGCATATGGATCAAATTATTACTTTTCAAAGCGTATAATCTACAGGAACTGCAAATGGACCAACATTTTGCTTGCTGGTGAAGTTCATTTTAAGATTGGAATGGAGTTCGAGTTCAAAGACTGCACCAGCGCGTCTTCATTGACTAAAGACATGGATGTGAGACACAAACGCATTGAATCCTCCTTTGAAGGCATCAATTATTTGAGTAACATTATGAAAACATCGTGATAAATTACCATTACAACGAGAATTAAATAACAACTCTTATGAACTAAACTTGTGTATATATAATTTAGTAAACCTCTTTTGTAAATAGTCCTCACATACATTGTACTGTGCTTGAATTGATAAAGGAGAACTAATTATAACTTGAAATGGTTCTATGCGTTCTGCAAATACATCATCGACTGAGATATTAGGTAACATAACAACTGATTACTAAATGGCAACATTTGCTTTGTAACATGGCATAATACGAGGTAGGCAATCCATTAACATAGGTTGTTAACAATGAACCATATAAATGTGATGATGCCTTAAACGTTGCGAAGGAGACTAAAACAAAATATCAGTTTTGTGGCTTGTTCACATATTTTCAATTACAATTTCAATGAAGTATTTAGCGTAATATTTTATAGGATTCCGAACAGTTGTTCCATAGTAAATATTGCAGCATTGGATATAGTCCATGCATGAGTGAAAACATGCACAATGTTATCAATTACAATCTCAAAACTTTTCACAAGTACATTATTAATAAAGTGATGGGGTCATCGAACACTGGATTTCTAAAACAAAGCTATTCTTGAAGTGACTTTAAATTCATCAAATCAAACAGACAACTTAACTTACGTCTAACTTATGAATAATCTGTCAATCCCAAAAAATCCATTTCCTATACCTTCAAACATTAACACAAGGGGATTAATATTGTCATTTGTAACTGTGATGTAACAAATAGGGGTTCGAATGTTGATCAAAACTACTTGTTGCATTTATTCAATCTGACAATAAAATATATCAGCATTTTAAAATGTAGCAACTTTTCTAAATATCATGTAACAATAAAAGCCGATAATTAATCGTGGACATATTAGTAATAACGCGAGCCAAACGACAGCAAAGTTAGTAAAAGAAAGTTCATCCATGCCTGTGTGCACCAACTGTTTAGCTACCACCAATAGTTTGTAAACTCATTATGAACTTTCACAAAAATGTAATCTTGAAAAAGGATACCTTCGTTACTTTAAAGATAGCATACAAACTAATACTATTGCAGACACAGTTACACAAGTAACAAAATTGTTATATTTTTCTGTTCCATTTTCAATGATTGAATTAAGTTTTCGAATTCGTAATCTAAAGCCGACATGTTTTATGTCTTGTATATGTATAAGTGTATGTATATGTGGATATTGTTGTTGGTTCGAATTACACTAATGTGTCTAAATGGTTCCGGGAAATCCTTATGGTAAGGATACATCCTTTACATCCTTTACATCCTTGCCACCATCAAAGGACCTCTTGTTTGGCTTCTTTTCTTTTCTCCATGGGGCGGGGTAGCGCAGTGGGTAGCGCGTTCGGCTTCGGATCAAGAGGTCCGGGGTTCGAATCCCGCCAGGAGCACGGTAACTTTGTTTGCAGTCTGTTTGGGTGCAATGCTAGTAGTACCCATGGTTCGCTAGTTCGATGCTCCCACGTTTCACCGCAGTACATAGGCACATGGCGTCGCGGGCTTTCTCCCTGCCATAATACTAGCAGCCGCGATATAAGTGAAATACTCTTGAAAGCGGCGATAATCCCCAACTCACTAGTGTTCCAGTATTCAGTTTACTTCGATCATCATATCAGGTAATCAAGATGAAAATAATTGCCATTTATATTTTCGCTCCTACATCAATAATACCATTACTGTCTTTATATTATGTGTTAAATAACTTACTGGTCATAACTTTACACATCGGAATTGGCCTATGGTCTCCACTACAAACGAAATCCCAACAAACATTGAATTACATTTGATTATGAATTGATACATTTGTTTATTCTGTGAATATATATGTTATTTATTATCCGTATCAAATTTAAATATGAATAATAAATGGGAAGGCTTGATCTCAATTCTATTGTTATAAATCAGTAACCATAATCAATCAATAACTTAACATGTTTCAAAAGAATGTAATACAGTGCGATTTGGTTAATTACTCAGAGATCTTAGATTACCGTGTTATGTGTTTGCGTTTCGCTTCCATGGGGATAACAGATTCACAGATAAGATGTCATTGTTAGCTCAGTCAGTGTGTTTGTTATAGCTTGTTTACGGCCCTATAAACCTTTTGTCACCTGTAGGGAAATGCATTAAACTTTTAGAAAATTTATTATGTAACTGCCCTAGGAAATGTCATTAGAAGTTCTAGTTGACACATTATCATGCAATATTCATAAAAGAACATGGGATTATAGCTTCCCTTTATGTTCAAGCCTCACTGACGATCGTAATGATGAATTATTCAGAATACGATACATGGTGTGTCACTGTGGGTTTAAACTTAATTTGAAATATGGTTTCAGTTATTAAACACTTTATTTAGTTGATGCGGTGTCAAATGGTCATATGTTTTGTACATCTCGAATTATTTCTTTGTAACCTATCTGTTGACTTCAGGAGGTCCGTGGTCCGAATCCCAATAGGCGTCGTCAATTCTGGTGTCACTCTCCATACAAAAGTACTCTCAAGGTAGATGTGAAACATCCTTCTGAAATCATCGTTGATAAGTGACAATAGATATAATGAAAAATCTTATGTAAATGCAAATATAGCAAAATATAAAGTATATTGTTTGAAAAAACGGAACACTTGTTTTGAATTTTTTTTATTCAGTTTAACGCAATCTTGACTTCAAAACGGATTTGTTTCGTAAAATGGTGTAAGCTAGTGACAAGTCGCAAAATAAAGTGACATCAGCTTATACATGTAATCCTCTGTTATCGGCATTTTAACTTTGATAGTTAATAAATGGATCTACTGAAAGTCTATATTAAAGGGGGACATTGCTGTAGGATATTTGTGCTATGACCGCAGCGTGGAGAGGCCCGAGTGAGCCAAACGTGACGCAAACTGGCTACTGGGCTGGGTGTACTGCAACTGTTAAGTTTCTGTAAAGTAATTTAATTTTCAAGAAAAATGTAACAAGTAAAGTCAAAAGCTTTTAAAGCCTACAATGGGGGTTTTCCTTTTCGGTACACATTTTCTTTCAGATTCTGAACTATCATTATCATGTTATTTGAGTAAAAGCGATAAACTGTTATAATGTAGAATGTTGAAAATTTTGTTTTGAATTTAATTTCTTTATTGTTGAGAAGTTGGTCCCGAATTCAACAGTCTCTAATTACGCCTAATGCATTAACACCTTTGCTGTGATGTTGGATATCTGACACTAGACCGGTTCAATTATATAAGAGGCGGCCCGTCAAGCTTATTTGCAACGTGCTGCCGTACGTATGACTACTGGTGACACTAAACTGGCCTTTAGTTAAATGAAGATACACATTAAAGCGACTTCAGTCTAGACATAGGAGCCAATGAAAGTAGGAATATTATATTCAACCAATGCAATTTAGAAATATAATGATAGCTTCGTTTTTCTGTTGTTTCGTCGGTGATAGCAGGCAATCATTCATTATTATGTATGATGTTCATCAATGTACATGGATTAGCAAACGCATGGTGACAAATGGTTCGATATTTAAATCATTGAAGAGATCGTAAATATCTCTGGTATTTAACCCGTCTTAACATAATACATCATGTATCACACATCAATTAAATTCGATCTGGTGACAGTATTTAGAGGGTTACTTCATAAACAATGTTCAACATGAAATCTCTCAGGAGATGTAATAAAATTACTATCTAGGAGTGTCATTCTATGTCTGTTTTATAAATTAATTTAAATGTCCTGCAGGTCGCCTCTGTAACAAGTTTGTTCGATTGCACAACTAGGTATATTAGGATACATTTTGGGAAATGTTCTAAACCTAATTGTCCTGTCGTTTCTACCATGTATATACACATGTATGTAATAACACTCTTGGAGGTGTATGTACTTGATATATCGTCATATTATAACATTTTAAATAAACTTACATTGAACTTGTTTTTTCTTACCGTTGTTGTTAAAACATAATACAAAAGTAAAATGTAAGCCTTCATGATCAGCCAACACAAAAGAGGCAGTAAGAAAGAACAGAGCCAATAAAAAAAAGGGTTATTTCCACTATTTTTTCATCTGGGGAAGTATACAGATACATATGATATTTTGAAAAGATGACATACACTACCATCTATACTTTGTGAACATGATATTGAAATTGAAATAATCACAAAAATGTCTTAAATATAAATTTAACTTTTTACTATTAGGTATTAGCTGTAATGCCGTTATGTATCTCGTATATGACTGAGACAACATGTGATTTTCCCAATTTTCATTATCTGATAGCTTCAGATGATGCCAGTGTATCTAGCTGCATTCGAACTTTTAAAACTCATTTGGTGATACACAAAATACATTCAGCCTTTGTCGTTTAAACAAATGTAAAATAAAAGTGAAATTATTGCTGAAGACTTTCAGCTTAGTCAAAATGAACGCATATGTTGTCCAAACCTAAATAATTAAATGCATGAGCAGCAATTTTGAAAAGTTTCAAAAGAAAAACCTTGCATCTCGGTGTTTCTTACCTATTTAAAAACTACGTAATTTGAGAAATATATCCCAAAGGACCCCGCATCATAAATTATCAGTTGAATAATTTCAAATATTATAAAGAGATGTTTTATGTTCTGCTCCAAAAATTTATTTGTGAAGGGAGGATAGACAGACATAGCAAGAAATGTATACACATACCTTACATTTAATGTAAATGGAAGAAAATAGAGATTATACAATAGTGAATTCATTTTAAAGAAAATATTTCATTTTGTCAGATATACTAACTGAACTATTTTTTTAAACGGTTGATGTGACATTTCACTTATAATTATTTATTAGGTAATCGTTAATCATTTGATAACACAGTAAGCAAAGAAAATAAGATGGAAATGTGCATAAAATAGAATAATTAATAGTCAACATTCTAACTTTTATAAATAATTTGTATTTGAAAGATTACTCACTTTGATCAAACTAGTTTTCTATTTTCATCCGTTTCTGTCATCCATACTTGTGACTGAAAATATGTATTTCACGTTGGAAGAACCTCATCTTGGTGTACATCTAGCATACTTTCAGTATTTGAAGTAAACTGGAGTATTTCATTTGGGACGTTTTTTACTTTATTTAACACCATCTGTATTTCCAAACTTTGTACGATTTGTACATCTGTACACATTGTAGAAAAATTAATCATTCTTAAGATAAGAAAATTCTAGGATTTGTCATTATTCAACCCATGCAATTTAATTTAAAACCGAATTCGTTAGAACATCCCATTATATAAACATAATGCACGCACTAATAGTTATCGAGATTGCAACACTGAACTCAGCTTTTGAAACTTTAGGTCGACGTGTCTCTTATAAAACCTCTTCTTGTGTAACTGTTTCTGAGTAGAGAAGACTTTGAGATTGCATGTTTTTTCTATATAGTCGTGTCAAAACAATATGGCGTCAAAAATACACTTGGGTAAGAAATACCGGCTGAAATAACTTGGCTTTAAGTCTTCAATACAACTATGACCCTTCGTCAATAGATCAACTGTAATCCAAGGTTAATACAGACATCATTAGAATAGAGATTATACAATACACTGAGACCAAAAGCAGCTGGGTAAACTATAGAGGCCCGATAATGTTCAGACTAATCAGGTGTCATGACATTTCTCTGTTATTAAACTCGCTTAAACCTGATATAAAATACCAGGCGTCAGTCTTGCACTCGTCAATTGATTTGGTTTTGTTGTAATTATTTCCAATATTTCGCTGTACACAGAAGTTGTGAGAGTTATGGTAAAGGGGAAGTTGTGCAAAGTCTCATAAGAGATGACATATAATTACTTGCTATGGAGTGTCATTCTATGTCTCTTTTATAATTCAAATCAAATTGACTGATGAGCGTTTCTGGAAAATGTTGGCCCCTTTAAGCAACTAGATATCATGTGACAATCCTCTTGGGAAATCTTCTTCTCGTATATTTTGTCTTGCATCATGTACTACTTACATTGTCTGATCACTGTACATTGTACATTAATATACATTCAAATTTGTTTTTACAACATGAAATACATCAGAGTTAGAGTTCTGGTTTTGAATATATATAATTTATTTATATGAATTTATATTTGCTGATTTAGAAGGTTTAACACATCAAGTTATGATTGTAACTTATTTTTATTAGGCTGTTGTATTAACTAACATAAACAGTTTGTCACAACGCATATTCATAATTCAGCGCAGATTACATGTAGGACCACTCAGATATATTTAATTTTACAATTGATTTATAAATGTTTAAAATTGTCATAGGTTCACACAATAAACCTCACCATAATAGTCATAGAAAGTTCTGATTTAAATTTCTCCATTTATAATCTGGTAACACATAAATATTTATAATCGAAAATTGCGTTCCAGAGGAGATATCGCTTGTGTGAGATCAACCATGTCTCCTAAGAATTAAGTTTAAGTGTTTCCATCATTCATTTCATTCATAAACACGAAACGTTTCACAAAACACATATTTGCATTCATGTAAATATTCTTACATGATGATGTCATAACACGATGTGTGATTATTTTCACCATATGTATAACTTTTCATAACAATACAGAGTTGTTGTCTCAAAGAATAAGTTTGGTCCCTTTACAGTACTGCTCATATCATAACGGTTAATAATGCGTTAAATGTACATTTCTTTAAAATATATACATTGTAAGAGCATTGTCTTATTTACCAACCGACGATAATTTCTATTTGTAGTGTTAAATATAGTTTTATATATAATCAGCCAATAGTACCGGTACCGATAATAATATACATTGCAGGGCATTTGAATTACAAGTGATAAAAACCATTTAGATATTTTTACATAATTTCTCCAAAATCCAAATAACACAAGTTTAAAGGTTTCTTTAGGACATTATCTGTTATTTCTTCTATAATACATGCATTTAATAATAAGTCTACTTTGAATATCATTTTTTCATCGTTTTAAAACTTCCAATAACAATACCGCGTCCAACAACAATACAAAGGCAAAGAAAGGTTTACTTAATAACCAAACATTCTGTACAAAAACCATTTTGAAATAACGATTTCATCAGCTCCTCATAATTGTTTGCAAATTAAAGTATCTAACCCTGATAAATGAATTATTTATACTTCTTTCCAAAATAATGTATATCTTGCTGTATTATGCTTTATTTTTCAAACGACAAATGTCCCCCTCAGGATATTATTGCTATCTATGGACTATGTTAAACATCGGGCCGATGGCCCACACCATTGTACTGAATTAAGAATATTGAATTGAATGTTTCGCAATTCAATTTCCAGTATTCAGACAGAAGCATCAGACTTGCATGTGACCATATTCTAGCCGAATAAATTGAAGTTGTAAATATGTGTTTCAATAAATTGTGTCTTCAAATAAGTTGAAAGTCAAACGCATCTAATGTATATTCTACATAACGTGACAGGTTATGATATTGCACCCTCTGAATGATGTACTCATTTGGGACCCTTTAGTCCAGAAAATGAGTCACTTTGCACCAACATATCCCCTCAAGTAAAACTGTCGTCTGTCTGGCTGCAAATTATATTACTCTGTGAATCTTACATTGAAGTACGAGCGTATCTCATGAAACCTGTCTGTGGAGAAAATAATCCAGTAAATATATGTGCTGATGATTAATCAGTTAAATTAAACAGAATACATGTGTTGCTAATATACAAATGTATCATCATTGTATGAGTAAATATATATTTGAAACAGTCAAATGTTCTACTTCTGAGTTAATACCACATTTCAAAATTTACAAGAAATATCTAGGAAACATCACATGACATCAGTTTCACCAATATTTTGTTGTCGGTTAATCATTTATTTATAAAGGTGAAACGAGGGGATTTGGATATGCTTTTAAGAGTGTCACTTGTATCTGCTAGTATTACACAGGGAGAAAGCTAAGAACAAAATTATGGTTATGTATTGCGGTGAAACAATCGACCATTGACTGGAACTAATCAACATCACACACACAATGACAATGAATCTCCATATATCCATAAGTAAACTAATCATTCTCAAACATATCGTATGATCCTCATGTCAGTTGTGCATGTTTATGAAATTTGGTTTATAAAATAGACATAATTAAGGTATTAAATTTTCAAATAAACGTTTTCATTATTTCACGACTAAATTAGAACAATTCCATCACCAATATATTAAATGCATATAAGAGCAAATATATTATGTATGTTTGACCCCGTTGATCACTTACTGATTATTTCACAGAAAAATTAAGCCAAAATACGGCTGCGAGCTAGAGGGTCAGAATATTCCGCCAAGTGGGTTAAAACAAAGAAATACGCAACTTGAGGGTTAAAAACTGTAGGTTTGAAAATGTTGACCCGTGGTCACGTCACAGAGCTGCCACAATTGTAACTGTTTACTAAACTGAGGTGCAAAAGAAAGTATATCACTCAGTTGTTTTGAATTAATTCAATATTTTAAAGAAATTAGATGCATTTGATTATGGCACGATACAATAACACCTTTCGGCAGTAGTTTGAATGACTTAATTAGTGACTGTTTTATCTTTTAACTTAAATATCCTTGTTTAAAGTAGACGGGGGTAAGAAATGAAATGTACACCAACATGACCCCTACCATGTTCAAAATGTTGTAATTGTGTGCAGGACGAGGTACATTTATTGATTTTCAAACAGTGTATGTCTTATATGTCAATGAACATATGAATTTCAAAATTTAAATTTTTAATTTAAAAAAAAAACAAAAACAAAACTGCGTAGCGGTATTCTTTGACTGATTTAATGTTTTGGACTAATTTGCCAAACTAGTCAGTTTTTGAATACGACGTCGAAAACTCGAGATATGTGACTTTGAAAATTATACATAATGATAAATACAATTGAGTGATATACTTTCTTTTGCACCTCGGTTTATAAGGTATCAAATCAGATTATGTTATGTAATACTCCGTTCTTTTATAATGTAAAACTGCAAAGTGATCGGTCGAGTTTTCGCGTAGATGATACTGGCACTGAAATACACAAGTACATGTATGTGAACACAGCATGTAGAGCAGTTATTGACAACAAACAAAGTTAGCTCGCCCCCTATGTATAGAGGAATCAATGGACACAACATGTAAAATAGGCATCTGTTAAATGCCCACAGCATACAAAATAAAAATCTTCTTTCATCCCAACAGTAAACGTATGTATCATCAATCAGTGAAACATGTTGTATATTAAAGCAAACATTTTATCTTCGTACAGTGTACACATGTACATGTATGTTAACATGTTGTAACTGAACATGCCGGTATTAAAGAAATAGATTTCATAATGTGTTTGTTCACTGGCTTATAAACGGTTTGAAAGGTGCAAGTTAAACTGGTATAAATGCCGGAGCTTGTCGATGGCATTTATACTACAGTTTAACTTGAACTTTCAAACCGTTTATAAGCCAGTGAACAAACACATTATGAAATCTATTTCTTATAAATTCACACTTTGAAATTTAAGAGATTTCTAATCAGTAAATAAACTTTTGAATATAAACAATCTCTGCAAAAGGTGTACAGTGCATGATAAGACAAATGTTAAGAATTGTCTAAGATCATGCGCTAAGCTCCGCCCACAATACTACCACATCACTTATGTGTCACCACGGGCAAAACGTAGTTCACAGGAAATATGATTAAAGTATTTAATTTTTGGTTCTAATATGCTGTTTTAATCAAACTTTCAAATCAAACTACAAGTATAATTCACGTTGTAAGGTTTTTAAAACGTTTAAACAAAAGATAAGAGCATGTGATAGCAGTGTAATAATTGCGCAGTGATACAGTGATAAAGTAGTACAGCAGGTTATTTTTTGTAAACGTCAGTTATGAAGGTTATCCTCTTCAGCTGTCAATCTTGTGTTTATGAGAATGTATACTGGTCACATGACCTTGTTTAATTCAATCAGCAGAGAGCATATCGCTTAAATTTCAAAGTCTGAATTTATATCCTTTAAACTGCTGGTTCTCGCCATTGCTCCATGACCAATGCATATCCCAGCCACTGTATGATGAAAAAGATAACGCTCTTGTTCTTCGCTGTTCCAAGTGAATTGACATCAGCAAATATCCAATATTGGATCGTAAAAGTAACATTTTGCATTCAACATTATATGTTTTTGATGCATACACCTTTTTACTGACTGATTACGTAAATGCCTCAAAGGAGAACTTGAGTTGCAACCCATAATGTAACAGTGGCATTGGTTCAATCAACACATTTTGTATCGTCTATTGCATCTCATCTGATTTCAGCTGCGTTATTGGTGTATACAGAAATATAGTTTCTATTGGCACTCATGGTAATTTGCTGCCAGTTTCTTTGAGAAAGGAAGGAATGAAGAAAGCTAATAAACACTTGATACACTATATTCACACACGAGATGTACCTGAACCAGCAAAGAGGAAGTCAGACAATAGTTTTGACATTACACAACCAATACAAAGGAAGCCCTTGTTACTACAAACTTGCCACTCTATAGTTGAAAAGTTTCATCCAAAATACGTTGTGTAGTCAATTGCCTGAAACCTTGCTTATGCTATAACATGTCACGCGGTGTCTAGACTCGTAAACGTGTCTGGGAACGGATTGTATTTTACAACATTTTGTGATGACATTTAGATCATTGTAGCATTTACAGTTTATTTAACTATTTCATACCGAATTAACTCTCAACTCAATTTAAATGTACCTAAAGTTTTAATGTCATGTTATAAAGGTAAATTAACTTCATAACATTCTAAATGGCTGGAAACTTTTATTAACAATATTCGGACCAGAAATAAGATGTGCCCATGATAATAGTCATTTAGAAAGTAAACTATTGGGTGTAAATTTTACACGAAATCAATCTAAAGTGTACAGCATAAAACTATCAGAGAACAGATACCTTAAAGGAAACAAACTTTCAAAGAAAAGTCCATGTATCTGCAAATGTGGTACCCTGTTTAGAAGCTATTCGTTTCCATCATGTCACTTATCTCTTCATTGCAAGATTGTGTCGGTTGTATAGGTAATGCGCCTGCTTGTGTCTATTTAATCAGGGGGATTTAATCGAGGTCACGGTGTCCGAATGGGTAAGCCGTTAACACAGCTAGTGCTGGTGATTGGTGCCTTTTATTACTCCGAGGGTGTGAGTTCGAATCCCATAAGGGCTCGTCGTGAACAAAGTGCAAGAAAGTGTACTATTGCACATAGTGTTAACAATGGTATATTCATACACTGAGAAACACAGGCTTAAAACAAGTAAAAAGTGAGCATGACTCAACATACCTTTGCCATCCGCTATCTGTGCATTGAGCATTACAGCTTTTAATGACACAATGTCTGTATTCGATTAAAAGTCAGGACTACCTGCATGCTACATTCCAGCCACCTAGATGTAATACATATGTAGTAAATGAACAACATTGTCCGTTTTGGAACATCACAACGGTTTTCCATACTTGGTTCCATTTTAAATCCAAGGGCCATAAGTCTTCATTCAGTACTGGCTTTCGAACTCGGTAATGAGTATGGTCAAGTACCACAACCATAATTGCATTCACTCACATGTAGGTTTAATAGTTTCTGCTCCATCGACAACTATAAAGTAAAAACAAATGTTTAAATATCAGAAAACTGCATGTTTGGAATGACATGGTTAACAACTGTACAACGTTTGGTTGATGTACATCTTACGTTTCTGAGACAATTGACCTAACGGAACGATGGATGGACGGAATGACCTCTATATATACCCCTACCTATTTCGTGGTAGGGTATAATTATCAAGTAGAAACGGCTGTATTCCCCGACATGTTGAAACTGTTTGCAATATTTATATTTTGAACAATGATTTAATATGGAATTTCTGACTGAGCTAAGTAAATTGTTCGTAAAACTTTCATACTAAACTTTGGAGAACTATTTAATGGATATAAAACTTATATTTTCGTCGACACAAATACTTGTCTACTGTCAAAAGAATCTCCTATGTATATTTTATGTTTCTTGTATTGTATTTTATGTATATTCTAGATATTATTTGATTTCGCAATATCTCCAGTGTAAAACAGTTTTCGTTCATGAATGTCACATTAATTGCTTTTCCAAACGGCTTGTGTGCAGAGTGTTTTGTTATGCTACCTAATTTAGTTCTCATGCTACATATTTTGCAAATATTTAAGATTGGTATAATCTTACGTTGAGCATACAAGTCAAATGTTTTGTCTGAATGTACGATACTGTCCTGAATAGTAAATAAATACATAACAACCTAAAATAGGTAAGTAAATTAATTTCATGGTAACAAGTTTCCAAAACCCTGTTCATATATCAATAAAGACATTCCGTTGGATTTGTTTTTATTTATAGAGTGTCTTTAAGGACAAGTATCATGTGGCGTATATGTAGGTTGTCGGTCATTAGTGACGGATATATGCCGTCAACCACTTTATCAAATCCTGCACAACATCCGTGTATCAACACTGAATATACCTCTAATAATTCATGTTTTTATTGTGGTACATAAACTCTGAAAAGATGAGAAAAATAATAATACGAAACATGTAGTTTGGAATTTATTTTTGAAACAAAGCACGTGGATATATATGAATATTAAATATACTTCCTTAAAAAAGAAAATGTCATGACGTTGCATAATGAAGCGCGACTCATCAATAAACCAAATTATTTGCCAGTGTCTGCAATCGCATCCCAATTGGACATCTTTACAACAACGGACAGAAAACGGCGGTAATGACGTTGTAGGACACATCCCACGTAAGGTCGTCTTGCATGAATAAGTCCATTCTCTCTTAGGCGATTTCGTTTTGTTTGATCTGAAATGGTAGGTAGTCCTGGGACATTGCCTGCGGATTCAGTTGGTGTCACTGTCCTATTGCGCAACCGGATGTGACGATCTTGGGCTGCAGTAACCCTTGGCCTACAACTTGTTCGCCGGGTGGATCCAGGTTGTTGGGAAATGTTACCTTGGTAGACATGGAATTGACGGACAAAGAATACTACTGACTCCGAATACTACTAAGTTCTACATGAAAAAGGTCCACGCAATCCGCGAAATAAATAAAATATAAGGATAAACTTTATTGCCAAGTAACAATTTCACAGCTGCACTCAATAATCACATCATCCAATTAAGTGAAACAATATTATACAAATAATGACATACATCCAAAGAGCTGAATTATGTTAGAAACTATATCGTATGAAATTAATTTAAAAAAATTAATTAATTCAAACTATTTTATGTCACAAATAGTAGATAGTAATACAGACTTTCAAACTGCTTTCTTAATAATTTAGCATTCATATATTAGACAATATCCGTATTATCGCATGGACAAATTATCACCGCAACCTTTTCTGATGTCTAAACACTACACATCGACACTGAAATATTTTACCTTTGTTACAAAGGCTATGTTAAATGACCATGTTAACTTCACCTTGCCGCACATTGCTTTCTCTTATAGTTTGCATTGATCAGTGATAGGCCTAATCATATTCATTCACATACGGTACAGGTACCTATCTTTAATTGTCTAATACCAAATCATGATTGTGTCCGATGAAATTAGTGTTTAACAAACACATTTTGTTTCTTAATACCATACATTGTAATATAAGTGAAGTAACGTATCATCTGAGGTTTGGTACAAACTGGCTTTTAAGGTTTATGTTTTCGTGATGAGAAATTAATCATTCTTTTTAATATAATCCCCACCAACATTGCTTTATATTTGAATATAAATTGATAGATTTGCTTATTCTTTCGATACATCTGTTATTTATTATCTGCATCAAAGTGAAGTATATATGATAAAAGGGAACACTTGATCTCAATGCTATTGTCATAAAACTGCATAATCAATCAACAACATAACTTGTTTCAAAGGAATGTAATACAGTGCAAAAGGTAAATTATACAGAGATATATATCTTTGTTATGTGTTTGCGTTTCGCTTCCATGGCGATAGCAGATTCACAGACACGAATTCATTGTTAACTCAATCACTTTGTTATAGCTTGTTTACTGCCCTACTAACTGTTTGTCACCTGCAATGAAATAAATTAAACCTTTAGAGAATTGATTATGAAACTACCCCAGGAAATATCATTAGTAGTTTGAGTTGACACATTATCATGCACGATTCACATGGGAAATTGAGATTATAGCCTTGCTCTATGTTGAAGCCATATCTGACGATCTTAGTGTTGAATTAGTCAAAAGCATTTCTTTGTAATAAGATGTATGGTAAATGTCTTTCTCATTGATGGGTGGACAGTTAATTTGAGATATGGTTTCAGTTATAAAACACTTTATTCATAATTGACACACAAGTAACTCAGCTGATGTCTAGAGGCTGTGTGCTTTGCATACCTCGAAAAGTATTTAACCTTTATTCTATCATCAGAAGGTCCATGTTTCGAATACACCCAGGGGCTCGTACATTCTGCTGACATTCTCTCTACAACAATACTCTCGAGTAAGAAGTGAGACACTCTTCTGAAATCGTCATTGATAACTGACAATAGATATTTTAACGAAGAGTCAAATATTAGTGCAAATATAGTAAAATGTATAGTATATTGAAAAACAGAAGAGTTGTTTTGAAGAAAACGTTTTTCAATTCAACGCAATCTTGACATCAAAACGGTTTTGTTACATAAAAAGCTGTAAGCTATCAAATCGCTTTTAAAAAGTGGCATTAACGCATGATTCGTTGATGTCGGCATTATAATGTTGATAGTTAATAGTAAGATCTACTGTAAGTCTATATCAAGTGGACACACTCCTACAAATGAGATATAGTCGGAGGAATTATTGAAAGCAGCTGAGCAAGCGACTTGAAGCTGATAGGCACAGACCAATCAAGTGATATTAAATATCTCTGGTATTTAACCCGTCTTAACCTGATACATCAGTGTGCCGCTCATCAATTAAATTCGATTTTTTTAGATTATTAACAGGGTTTCTTCATAAACAGATGTGCTGAAAGTTACAAAAGTTCCACATGAAATTTCTCAAGAGATGTAATAAAATTACTATCTAAGAGTGTCATTCTATGTCTGTTTTATAATTTAATTTAAATGTCTTGAAGGCCGCCCCAGTAACAAGTTTGTTCGGTTATACAAGCTGGTATATTGTGACGCATCCTTTTGGGAAATATTCCCACGTAATTGTGGGTCGTCACGACCATGTTTGTGTGTTAGTTCACATTACCAGATGTATAATTTCAAATATTATAACGAGACGATTTATTTTCTGCTCCAAATAAGTATTTTTTTCTGAAGGGCGGATTGACAGACATGTCAAGAAACTATTTTCACATGTTAAATTTCAATGGAAGAGAATAGACATTCTCCAAAAGTGAATTCATTTTAAGGAACGAATTGCATTTTTTCAAATATCCTAACTGACATATTGTTTGAAATGGCTGATATTATACTTCAATTATTTCTCAGTTAATCATTTAATTATACAGTAACCACAGAACATTAGGACAGACAGACAGACAGACAGACAGACAAACAGACAATAATTTATAAGAGTCTCACCGCTGCAAAGTACAATACAATTTTAAAAACATTCATAAAATTAACATCGGCACCGCTATTAAAAAGAGCTATGAGAGACTGATTTAGGTGTAAATGTGCATAAAATAAAATAACAGCCATCATTCCCCACCAAAACAGCTTGTCAATAGATTAAACAACACATACAGATTTAACATAGTTCTGTTACATATTTGGCATACATATCAGTACAAAGTTATCGACATGTTTTACGTGATCTTGAATTGATATCTTCTACATCACTCCACTGTCTCCCGTCACGCCTCTATGCTTTATGGACACAGCGACAACAGATCATAGTAAGAGATAACATTGTTCCGCGCCATTTAAGTTGAAATGGAAAATAGGATCTTTTCAATATTCGACCCTAAAAGTAACATTTTGCAATGAACCAAACATGTTTATTGTTGCATTAGCAGTTTTCGATGACTGATTATATAACTGCATCAAAGACTATCTTGAGTGGTTGATCAGCCATAACTTAATATTGACTATGCTGTTTTTTCAATCGAAGCTTATCTGACTCTAACGTGTGTGTATTCTTCATGAAGAAATAGATGATGGTCATTTTGTTATTTCATCTATGAGTGTAAGTGTTGGAGTGGGTACGAGTTTAGGAATGTACTCGTATGTGAGTGAACATAAAGCAAATTTAAAGTGACTACTTACATGTTACTATGTCAAGAAAGCAAATCCATGCAAGTATGATAGACATTGCAATTTAATGAATAGAGTCTTCAATGAAAGGGAAATATTATTCACCATAAATTTATAATTATGATGCACAAGAACAGGTATATATACAGAATATAGGTAATACAAACAAAATAATTCAATACAGACAGACATGCATTTAAAGAGACAATAAAAAGAGAAACCGCTGACTACGTTTTGTCTTTTGATATTAAATCGGATTCTATTGCAATATAATATACTTGAGGTTCCCTGCTCACGGTCTTTGTTCAAGTGTATATTATTACTTGCAATATACCTAAGTATAATTCGAACCAATCTAACATCTCACGTGTTGTCTAGACTTTCAGAGAGTGCACGGATGTTATAACACGAGTTGTAATTACATTAACAGCAGTACTTTAAGTCATGCATGAACCCAATTTTGGATTATGCCATTCAGAAAATTCTTCATCAGGAGAGATATCAAATGAAAATACCTTATATTAAAGAATAAACCTTTTATTGACTACCACTATTGTGTACCTATGGTAGAATTCTTAAATAATACCGATCATTGTTTTTCAATTCGGATAAAATCATCACCAATTAGGGCAGTACACCAGATTGCTGACCATTAATCGCACCCAGAAAAAGAGATGATAGCCCTCCAAAATTTAGGATTGTCTGTAAGTTGAATCGGCGAATCCGGGGTAAATAACCCTTGCCATAACTTCTCATTGTGATCGGCCTTCAATACTTGACATATGCATCCGTTTTGATGAGACCTTTTAGATTAGGTAATAATTTAGACATTGTGAACTTGACCTTGTCGCACGTTTCATTCCCATATCTTTGCATTGATCAGTGATGTACACCTTCAACACCTATTCATATACCTTCCCATGATGTACAGGTACTTATCTTGAATATTTTAGTTCAATGCTGTGCTTATATCCAGTGACATCAGTGTTTAACAAACGCATTTTGTGTCTTAATGTTATACATTGTAACATATAAGTATAGAAACATTTCATCTGAGGTTGGGTGCAAACTGACATTTGAGGTTAATGTTTTCGTGATGAGAAACTATTCATTCACTTCTCGAACGTCTCATTCTTCTGATGATATAACTTGACTGCTTAAACATATCAAGCCATCGCATTAAACGTAAATTATCTGCCAATATGTTGGAACCTCGATCTCTGTTTGTTATTATAACCATGAACAATGTCAGTATGGTATCTTCTCAGTACAGTTTAATAATTCGGTGAGAGCGTAAATGATAAAAGGGTCTTTAGCACGTTTTCTACTGGCAATAAAGAGATCTCGTAAAAGTGTGAGAAGGTATGTTACCAATTGCAAAACAGTCCTCCTCAATCAATAGAAACAAAAAAACAACAAATTGGTATGGTTCCGTTAAGGAAAGCGGATCTATTGTCCATCCTCAAATCACTAAAATGCCCACTTGCAGTTTGGGCATTATACGTGCCAACGGTTTTTACGATTACTTATGTTGTTGTGTAAAGGGCTGTTATACCCTCTTAAGTAAAGATAGTCTGCATAAGCCTTTATTATAAATGGCTAATTGGAACAAATAAACAATACGGTGTCCTTAAATCCCACTTGTGATAAAACATGCATTCCGAAAAGGACATTTGTAATGCATGTTGAAATGTCATATGTCGAGGTTCCACACATGATTGGCGATTTCTTCAGCATATATAACCAGCATAACCAAAATAAATACATAAAGATGTAATATAATATAAATAATATATTAGTTGGAATGTATCTATAAGTATGATAAATGAATGTCATCAGCTGCTGTAGTGGCGACCGTAAACATCATTCATAGTTTCCAAAATAAATAATGAACATTATTGGAAACGCAAGAACTAACTTACTCTTTTGTATGTCTGTCTGGTATGCAGACATATATATTTATTTATATTTCGTCCCTGACTTTTAACTATAGTATCTGGATGCTGATCTCTGATATTTGAAGGTGTGGTGATTTGGAGTTTAACGCCGAGTTTTGGAGTATTTCAAGTCTAATATGGTTGCTATCGAACCATAAGGGGAACGTCGTGATTACAGACTTTGCAATATTTGTTAAATTTGATAAGAACGGTAAGTATACAGTGAGAGGATATGTACATTATACACTTAATTACTCATTGTCAGGTCATTATGTGAAATGCAAGGACTCGAGACCTGACTCTCGAGGCAGTCTGACCTGACCAAGGCTGTAAGTCCAGGCTGGTCCTTGTATTTCACCTAATGACCTTGCCATTGGTACTTACTTGCTTTATTACCAAAAAAAAACGCAAACTTTTATTTTTAACATTTTATCTGTTCTACACACAGTCATACTGGTATATCAACTAACCAATCAGCCGACGCCATCTTGAAAACTTACGTCAAAAGAAACAGTACGATGACAGATCATGTGACGAGTTAATACCTCAAGTCAGTGACATAATTTTCGTTACAAAACTGACCTTATCACTGGTAGAGGGGGGTCACTGTACATGTACATGTGTATGTGTATGCCTCTATTTCACTACGAGCCGAATTGTCACGAATCATCACGAAAGAGAAAATTTTCACTTTCGTGAACATTCGCAGACAATTCGTAATTCATTCTTGGAATTCGTAAATGATTCGTAGTTGATTCGGCAACATTCTTCCAGTTCGTGGCATTCGTGAACAAATTATGATTTATTCAAAATTTTCACGAATTAACTACTATTCGTAACATGTCCCTGTATTCATTATTTCACACAATGCCGAGATTAACAACTAAAGAGCGGGAAAGAGCGATTGTAATGCTGCACACTGGGTCCACTGATGGAGAAGTCGCTGTCATCGTCTCTCCATTCTTATGCTACGGTCACACTTACACGATGTCATAGACGTGCTTATTACGAGATGTGGATTATCGTAGTAAAAGGTATTTTATACTGTTTACAAGAACAAGATACGATGTACCGCGAGTGTATCACTAACACATTACGTTCACATCAAGTGAGGCTTACGTTATTACTCAGATTTGCGTGCGTGTTTGTCAAGAAAGGGGCGTGTTCACAACGCGTGATGTAAGAGCTGCTAGTGCTTAAAACGTTGATATTACGATGTATCCGTGTTTTATACGACATAATATCTCCTTATCAATTTTGGTTTCAGACACGTTACACTACTGTGCAGAATTAAGTATACAAATATTTGAATACAAAAGGGGGGACATTTTATGCCGGGTTTGTAGATTTTGCAAAACATTTGATTCTGTGCAACGGAGGAAACTTTGGAACTTATTTCAAAGTCATTGTCTTGGTGACAAAATGTGTAAACTTTTGTTGAATATGTAATAACGTAAAGGCATGTGTTAAAAGTAACCAAAGATTTTCGAAAACGTTCTAATTGCAACTTCGTGTCAGACAGGGATGTATTCTTAGCCCATTTCTTTTTTCATTCTTCATAAATGAACTTGCTACCCACATGGAAACTAACTGCTCAAACGGCATCCAACTCATTCCAGAAATTGTCCAAATATTCCTTCTCTTGTTTGCAGACGACGTTGTTTTATTTTCAAGCACCATACGTGGCCTCCAAAGTCAATTAAATGAACTTGAACGATACTGTGATACATTGAAATTAACAGTTAACAGGGAGATAACAAAAATCGTAGTCTTTCAATATGGGGGTAAAATCTCTAAAATAGAAAAAATGGACATTTAAGGATATACGCCTAGAATGTGTTAGCTGTTATAATAATTTGGGATTGTTGTTCACCAGTGGGTTTTCCTGGACCATGCATGTCAAATATGTTGCGATTCAGGCGCAAAATTCACTAATCCGTATACTGAAAACAATCAATACACTATATGAATTATAAGACCTTCTTCAAAATATTTGATGCAAAAATAAATCCAATTTTGACTTATGGAGCAGGAATTTGGGGATTAACGGATTTTCACCAAATAGAAAGATTACACTTGTGTTTACTTCTTCTTTACTCTTCTCATGTGATTCAACTGAGCTTTAAGTTCTGCTTTTGTGTAAAGTTAAGATAGCATATTCACATATATGCACTCATTTGTCTTAACCTTCAATCAACGGTTTAATAATAATTTACATAATTTGCAAAGTGGTAAATGTAGATTTCGTGATTTTAATAATAAACAATACATTGCTTTCAGGCCTTGATCTCTTAGGGCTTTTATGGCAGTATTAAATTTCCTATTCCTACTTCCTATAGGTAAGTATAACTATCTGATTTTTTTTAAATAACGTCACCAACAAAATATTGTCGAAAATTCAGACTTGCAGTTCCGGATCCAAACACAAATATACTTTAGTCTTTTCAATATTCTCTTTCAACCTCCACATTACACAATATTTTCTAAATACATTTATGCTGTAACTCATCCGGCGTACTCCTTTACAACAATTAACATAAGCAGAATCATTTCCCCCTAATGAAACACAAGACTTAATATCATCATACATATTACAAATAACTTTTAAGATCTTCCCTGAAATCACATCATTGATAAGTTTTTGCCAAAGTCCCTCTAGCCATATATCATTACAGGTTTTTTGCAAATCTTTAAAGGCACTATATACTTTTTTCAACAAGAGATGTTTATGAAGAAACTGTTTTCTAACTATAACACATGCTTACTCTGTTAACTGAAACTTCTCAATTTTTAAATCAAAAGTTTGTTTTGATAAGCACCCCCCTTCGCGCGGGTTGTGTTTTGATAAGTAAATATATCCTTTCCCCAGCTATTATTATACTAAACGGCACTTTGCCCCAAACTGAAACTATATTTGGCGGGACTTCTGAAATTTATATTTTATACTTCCCGGGTCGACACCGAATGCACAATATGAAGAATTTCACACACCGTTCATTCAGTCATTAACTACAAGACTTAAATATATATCTACCTTCAAACATGGAGTGAACAAATTTCGTTATCAAGCAAATGTTTGTATTATATGTTCAAAAATGATCTAATCGATGAATTATATTTATCATGTTAACATAAATAAATTTAGACGTTCATTAGCACGATTTAGATGTTCGTCTCACGGCCTATCATTTCCTTCTCATTTGCTCGTCGTATTATACATTACGTTGTAAATATATTTAAAAATAATACTATGTCCATCGTAATACAATTAAATAATCAACTCTTGTCAGCATTAGAAGTCACACTATATTACAAAATCTTGCCATGTTCATCCATTATGCAATGCTGTATAGAAACAACGTATTATCGATGTAACCCGTATTTATGTGTGTATTTATCCATCATGTATGTGCTATAGACATGTGGCCTTTTCAGTATGAAATAAAGATTGATTACATACCAAACATGCCAAAAATACATTGTTTGTAAATAGCACTTGAATATCGTGGTAAACACTTAATGGTGTCTTGTTAAAGACGCCTTATGCTCGGAATCAACTCTTTCAGTGAACGTAACACATTCGCAATTAGCACTTCCTATTCGTACAGTTGACGGGAGCATCGTAATAACAATTTGCTCACGATAATGCTACGATAAACAAGAGTAAGGTACGATGTAACATGTATGCATCACGTGCATAGTGCGTGTATTTCACGAGGTTTCCCGATGATCGCGAAAGTTTTGAGCATGTTCAAAACATTTTACTCAATCATAGCTCAATACGACCTTCGCCGAAAAGCCACGTGCAAATCAAGTTCGTTTTAAGTGTGAATGGCATGTGTATCCAGAACATATAGGTGCATATCAAGATGAAGTTGCACGTGATACATCGCGGATGACATCGTGTAAGTGTGACCGTAGCATTAGGCTGCGTGGACGTCTACAACAGACTGGATCGACTCGAGACCAAGCTAGAAGCGAGCAATGTAGTTGACGTGCCGACATCGACAAAACAGGGTTGCTTGGGCCGCAAATGTCCCACGGTGGCAGAACCAAAACTGGCAGAGAGTGTTATTTTCCAACGAAAGTCGGTTTCAGATGTACGTAGACGGGAGAAGGAGGGTCTACTGTCGCTGGGTTGAGAGGGAGGCACGCTGCTGCGTACAGGAAGCTATCCCTTTCTGTGGAGTCATAGTCGGGGATGGGATACGCGGCAACGCAACCACCAACCTCATTGTCATTGACGGCAATCTGACCCTTTTTCAACAGGACAATGTTCGTCCTTATATAGCCAGAGTGACGTTACAGTACCTCAACGTCAACAACGTCAACGTGTTCCCTTGGCCTGCCAGATCGCCCGATATGAATCCCATCGAGCATCTCTGGGATTACATCAATCGAAGGATCCGTCAACGTCGACACCAACCACACACACGTCAACAACGTACTGCTGCATTGATGAATGGAGGCAGATTCCACCTGCTTTCATCAGACGACTGATGTTTTCTGTGAGACGAAGAGTTCATGGATGTTTGAATGCCAACGGCGGACATACAAGATACTGATCACATACAAATGCAATTTGCCATTTAACTAATGATTAGTTTATGATTTTGTTGTGTTTGTGTTTGATCGGAAAGAGGACAATTGACCCCACCCATGAAGAACTTGCGATAACTTATTTACCATTAAAGAAACAAAACACTTAACTGAGTTTTCGTTTGGCGTTCAGTTTATTATATGTAAAATAATTTACTGTACATTACTTTAAAGGCGTTAATGATACTTTGAGAAAAAGCTCAGAAAAACTTAATCGGCTTATGGTCACTACTACAAGCGAAATGCCCACCACCATTGCTTTATATTTGAATATAAATTAATACATTTGCTTATTGTTTTTCAAAATATCTGTTATTTATTATCCGTAACAAAATGAAGTATCAATAGTAAATGGGAACACTTAATCTTAATTCTATTGTCATAAAACCCCATAATCAATCAACAACAAAACTTGTTTCAAAGGAATGTAATGCAGCGCAAATGGTAAATTACTCAGAGATCGTAGATATCTTTGTTATGTGTTTGCGTTTCGCTTCCATAGGGATAGCAGATTCACAGATAAGATATCGTTGTTATTTCAGTCAGTGTGTTATAGCTTGTTTACTGCTTGTTTGTCACCTACATTAAACTTTTAGAGGATTGATTATGTAACTGCCCCAGGAAATATCATTAGTAGTTTCAGTTGACACCCTATCATGCACGATTCACACGGAAATTGAGTTTATAGCCTTGCTCTATGATCAAGCCATGTCTAACGATCTTAATGTTGAATTAGTCAAAAGCATTTCTTTGTTATAAGATGTATGGTAAATGGCTGTTACATTGATATATGGTTTCATTAATAAAACACTTTACTATATAACTGAAAGTCCTTCTCCATGACTGTGTAAATACATTCTAGATCTGTATTCAACAAGTCTAGATAAACTGAATACATATGGAACCGAATGTATTAAAATATATAATCAAAAAGATGAAGGTAGAGTGATTATAAACATTTCATTTACTAAATGTTAGGCTACATAATTGACACATTAGTAACTTAGGTGGTGTCAAGAGGTTATGTAATTTGTATACCTCGACATGTTTTTTAAAATTTATGCTGTCATCAGAAGGTCCGTGGTTCGAATCTCATTAGGGGATCGTTAATTCTGCTGTCATTCTCCCTGCAACAAGACTCGTCGTGATACAATGTAAGTGTAACACCCTTCTGAAATCGTCATCGATCACTGGCAATAGATTTATTGACGAAAAGTCTCATATTATTGCAAAAATAGCAAAATATAAAGTATACTGTTTGACGAAAAACGGAACAGTTGTTTGGAAGAAAACATTTTTAATTTTACCCAATAGTGATTTCAAAACGGATTTGTTCTATAAAACATGGTCACAACTTACACAATAAGGGACATTAACATATGGTCCTTTGCTATTGGCATTATAACGTTGATAGTTAATAAATTGATTTACTGTAAGTTGATATCAATATTATTTTATATTATTGTCTCTGGGAAATGAGATAAAGTCAAAAACATTATTGCAAGCAGCTGAATAAGCGACTGAGAGCTGATAGCCTACAGACCAATCAAGTGATATTAAAGATATCTGGTATTTAAATTGTCTTAACCTGATACATCAGTGTGCCACACATCAATTAAATTCGATCTGTTAAGATTATTTAGACGGTTTCTTAATAAACAGTAGTTCTGAAAGTTACAAAACTTCAACATGAAATCTCTCAGGAGATGTAATAAAATTACTATCTAGGATTGTCATTCTATGTCTGTGTTATAATCTAATTTAAAAGTCCTGAAGGTCGCCTCTGTTACATGTTTGTTCGGTTACACAACTAGGTATATTGTGACACATCCCTTATGGGAAATGTTCCCCACTAATTGTGCTGTAGTCTCGACCATGTACATATGTAATTTTACGCTTGAATGCATATGTGCTTATTATATATTGATATTATTACTTTTTACATAAACGTACATCGCACACACGCATATATTTGTTTTAACATTATTTTTTGTCTTGTTACAAAATAATACAAGAATACAATATTAGTCTCTGTGGTTAATGTTTTAAAACTTTTAAATAACACATGTACAAGAGCCAGTGAGAAATAACACAGTCACTATCAATGAATTATTTCCACCAGAAAACATCAGATGGGTTTGACTGGATCAATCTTCTTTAATACTATATATATAATATATATATATAATATATATATAATACTATATATATATATATATATATATATATATATATATATATATATATATATATATATATATATATACTTTACTTACTGGTATTAGCTGCAATATTGTTATGTGTCTCGTATATGTCTGAGACAATATCTAATGTTTTATAGTTCTGGAAATGAGTCACTTTTCATTAACTTATAGCCTCAGTAAATTCTAGTGTATATCTGGCTGTAGATCATTCTAACTTTGCAAACACATTGTTAATTTTATGATTAAAAATACTTTTGGTCTTCTGCGTTTCCAGAAATTAATAGATTTTCAGCTTGGTCAAATCTGCTGTCCATACCTAAATTAATATATGCATGAGCAGCAATTTGGAATAATTGTAAAAGACAAAATTAGCATCCCCATTTTTCTTAACTATTTAAAACTACATAATCTGACAATTTATATCTCAAAAGACCACGCATCAGCAATTACCAGGCGTATAATTTCAAATATTATAACCAGACGATCTATGTTCTGCTCCAAATAAGAAATTATTTCTGAGGAAATAATTGACAGATGTAGCAAGAGGCTATGTAATGTCAATGGGTGAGAATAGAGACTCCCCATTTGTGAATTCATTTGTAGGAAGTAACTGCATTTTGTCAGATATCCCAACTGAAATATTGTTTAAATGGTGGATATTACGTTTTACTTATAATTATTTATTCGTTAATCATTTAGCTATCATCAATCATGCAGTAAGCACAGGACATATTGTCAGTTGATTATCACATGTAGGGATTCAACTTACAGTTACATATTGACATACATGTCAGTACATAGGAAAAACATGCCATTTAGATAGTGAACAAATTTAACATGGCCTAATCGGACCTCGCCTACTGGTGGTCGTGTTGTGAGGTGTTGGTACGAGCAGTGCTACCGATAGTTGCCTAAGGCTGAGGATGTGGGTTCGAATCCCACAAGGGACTTGACCAGAAAAAGTACAAGAATGTTGTACTACTAGAGGTAGTGTTATCCCAACTAAATCCATGTTAGGTCAGTACATAGTTATTGACATGCTTTAAGTCATCCTGATATATTCTACACAACTCCACTGTCTCCCGTCACGCTCTATACTTCTATACTATGGACACACAGCGAAAAAGATCATAGTAAGAGATAATATTGTTGTTCTGCGCCATTTAAGTTGAACTGGAAAATATGATCATTTCAATATTTGATCGTAAAATTAACATTTTGCAGTGAACCTAACATGTTTACTGATGCATTAGCAGTTTGTGATGACTGATTACACAACTGCATCAAAGAATATCTTGAGTGGTTGGTTAACCAAACGCATAACGTAATATTGACTAGTATGGTTAACCGGATGCTCTCTCTTCAATCGACGCTTCAGATGATGGCCATGACGTTGATACTGATAAAGTTTTTGTTAGTCAACCTTTGAGTGTAAGTGTTAGTGTGCACGTGGGTGCGAGTTTAGGTATGTTCTTTACAAGAAGTTACTAAAACTCAAGGTTCTAACAACAGCGAATGAATCAAGCTCCTTCGAGAAAGTCATTCTGAACATTGCTCTCTCACAAACATGTCTCAATCTTGTTTGTATATACCGACCCCCGCCCTCTAGAAAGAACAAACTTTCAATTTTGGATTTTCATGATGAATTCTCTGCCCTGATCTCTTCATACACAAAACCTAATGTGGTGTTTGTTGGGGATTTTAATGTACAATTTAATCACCAAGATAAACCCGAAGTTAAAAAGTTCTTAACTCTTCTGAAATCGTTTTCTTTTGAGCAGCTCGTCAAAGATCCCACCCATAGATCCGGCAATATTCTTGACTGGGTACTGGCTCATGAGGATTCAAACCTGATATCAAATGTAACAGTTGAAGACAGACAGATGTCTGACCACCACCTGATACTGTTCAACGTCAATCATTAGAGGCCGGAGAGACCCACATCTTTCATATCATGCAGAAACCTGAAAACAATTGACATGCAGTCATATCGATCTGACCTTAAAGACTCAGTCATTGCTTGTCTTCAACTTTCAGAACCGAACGCCTTGGTGGGAAAGTTTAACGAGGCAATGAATGACCTCCTTGATAAACATGCACCTACTAAGATGAAAAAAGTCAAATTTCGTGAAAGTGCAGCTTGGTATGATGACAACGTTCGATGCTCTAAACGATCTCGTCGGAGAGCGGAGAGGGTGTGGCGCAAATCTCGTTTAGAAGTTCACAGACAGTTGTACTGCAAAGCAAGAAATGGTGTATTGAGATCAGTACAGACTGCCAAGCGGGACTATTGCCTTCGCAAAACTAAGGAACTCAAATCAAATCCCAGAGACATGAATAGGTTTGTTGCCTCTCTTTTGGGTAAGACAACTCAAATAAAGCTTCCATCAACAGATAATCCCCAAGCTCTTGCCGACACCTTCAACAATTACTTCATATCGAAGATAAACAACATCAGGAATGACTTGCGCACTGAACAAGTTGCTGAAGATCAGCCTCATACCAGTTTTAAGGTTAAACCACTCACCAACTTCAGGCCTTTCGCAGAGACTGAAGTTATGAACCTCATCAAGCATTCAAAATAAACAACGTGTTTACTGGACCCTGTGCCAACATCTTTTCTTCTGGAGTGCATGGATATCCTTCTTCCACTTGTCACCAGAATTATAAACTTCAGCCTACAATCAGGGACAGTACCAGAAGTTTTCAAAGAGGCCATTGTTCGCCCACACCTCAAGAAAGTGACACTTGACGCGGAAAATCTTCGCAATTTCAGACCCGTTTCGAATCTTTCATACCTATCCAAACTTCTTGAAAGAGCAGTGAACAGCAGACTAAAAGAACACTTGTCTGAGTTCCAACTCCTGGATAAATTCCAATCGGCGTATCGTGAACACCACAGCACAGAGACAGTCATGATCAAAATCGTCAACGATCTTCTCTGTGACATTGACCAAGGCCGAGCCTCACTTCTGGTTTTACTTGACTTGTCGAGTGCTTTCGACACAGTAGACCATGACTGCCTGCTACAAACCCTGCAACATCATATTGGTATAGAAGGAACTTGCTTGGAGTGGTTCTCTTCCTACCTTAGTGGACGAAGACAGTCAGTCGTCGTTGACTCCCATCAGTCAGATACTGTACATCTTGATTGTGGAGTACCACAAGGCTCTGTCCTGGGACCCATGCTGTTTGTCATCTACACAACGCAAGTGGCTGATATCATTGATAAACATGATCTAAACCATCTCTCCTACGCAGACGATGTCCAGCTCAGGGACACCGTCACGATCGACAACTGTCAGAGCACGTTGGAGCGAGTGACAACATGCACATCTTCCTTGAAGTCTTGGATGACAAGTCATATGTTAAAGCTTAATGACAACAAAACAGAAGCCATCTTATTCACCACAAAAAGGAACTCAGACAGACATAATCTGGACTCTATCCAAATTGCTGATTCCACAATTGATCTGTCGAATGTGGTCAAGGATCTTGGAGTTTTCCTTGACACTGAACTTTCCATGGAGGCCCAGGTAACTCAGATATGCAAATCATGTTACTTCCACCTGAGAACCATAGGCAATGTCAGGCACCTCATATCTACAGATGTTGCAAAAAACCTTGTCCATAGTCTGGTAACAACTAGACTAGACTATTGCAACAGTGTCCTCTCTGGTTTGAACCAAAAGCTCCTATCCAAACTTCAGTCCATTCAGAACGTCGCAGCAAAGATTGTGACGAGATCCTCAAAATTTGATCATGTTACTCCACTCCTGCATCACCTCCACTGGCTCCCTATTCCTACTAGGATCTCATTCAAACTTCTCTGCTTTGCTTACAGAATACTCCATGACAATTGCCCTCCTTACCTCTCTGACTTAGTTTTACCCTACCAGCCATCACGACAACTCCGATCAACAGACCAGCACCTCCTCACTATCCCAAGATACAAGTTAAAATCCTACGGCTATAGATCTTTCTCACATCAGGTCCCACTGTTATGGAACTCTCTTCCACTTGATATCAAGCTTTCACCATCTTTTGAACAGTTTAAGCGCCGACTCAAGACATACATGTTCACAAACTCTTACAATATCTAAATTCCCTCCTTGAAGCTCTACATCCCAATTTCTGTTGTATATAGGTTGTTTATTCTTTTTTAATTGTTGTAGCGCTTAGAGCATGCTAAGCATGGATTTAGCGCAATACAAATTTTCATTATTATTATTATGTATGTGAGTGTACATGAAGTAAATTAAAAGTGACGACTTACATGGTTCTACGCCAATAAATTAGATGCCAGCAATTCCATGCAAGTATGATAGACATTGAAATTAATTAAATTGAGTATTCAAGGAAGAAAAGAGATACTATCTCCCATATATTTATAATTATGATGCACAATTCTTTGATATTGAATCGGATGCTATTAAACTATCATAAACTTGAGGTTCCCTGTTCATGTCCTGAGTTCATGTATGTGTTATTACTTGCGATACACCTTAATGTAATTCGAACCAATCTAATATCTCACGTGTTGTCTAGACGTTTAGAGAGTGCATGGATGTTATAACATGAGTTGTAATGACATTTATAGCAGTCATGAACGCACCCTTGAATTACGACGATTACGAAAAATTCTTCATCAGGAGAGATATCCGATGAAAATACCTTTGTATTAAAGAATACACAATATTGTTATGCATTACTGTGTACCTACGGTAGTATTCTTGAATAATACCGATCAATGTTTTTCATTTCGGAATAAATCATCAACAATTATCGCGGTACGCCAGATTGGTGACACTTAATTATCCTTGACCCTAGATAATCAGTGGGATAACTTGTTTTAGAGCTTTGAGCATGATCTCCTATATATAAATAGTCTCGTTGATATTTTATTTATCATAATCATTGACATGTTTTGAAACATGTAATGTTCTGTAATGAGTTTTCATTATCAAATATATTGTTCAAACTAGCCTAAGAAATCGAAAATAATCTGGAACATAAGTTTTAAAGGGCATGAAGATGTACACAAACAAACTTACATGTAGTTTATCGAAAAGTAAAAATTGTATATTCTGAACCATTTATTACGATACCATTGAACGGCGCCTCAATAACTTTGTATCCACTACTTTAATAAAGCCTACAGACAATCGTTAAGTTAGCAATCAAATATTGACTTGTTTGTTTGTTATGCATTGTTTAATCCCTCTGATTAAATAAATGTACTTGTTATGTTTTACATTCCACCTGACGATGGAGTCGTGTATTTTCACATTAAAGATGTTGTAATCTAGAAAATATGCATGACACTTCTAGATGCCCTTTAAGGAGAGATGGGACCCAGAAATCGAACTCGCTTACGGTAACATTATGCGACAACAAATTATTGTAGTGAATAAGTCTAAAAATATATGGATGACGTTGTTTGGAGCATACGCTTATCCATACAATAACGGAAAGTGCTTAACTTTTCCGTAACGCCTTTTTAACGGTCATTTTACGACATGCCGCATAACGTTATCGTCACCTATATTCGCGGTAAATATGTTACTGTGTGTGTTATTCGAATTACATACGTATCTTTAGTTGTTGGCGAATTTAAATCGTCTGGTATAATCAACTGATAGTTATTACTCCATCATGCACTCTTAGATTGATAGTATGTTCAATAATGATTACACGGTAGGCCATCAAAGTTACACTTACAACCATCAAAATTACCGTGACGTTAGGTTTTTACGTTTATGAAGGTAATTTAAAAAATGACGTTAAAGTGATGAAAAACCTCCGGTGACCCCCTATTTTTATTTCTGAATTCGTTTGTTTATTC
This sequence comes from Gibbula magus, assembly GCA_936450465.1. Lineage (NCBI taxonomy): Eukaryota > Metazoa > Mollusca > Gastropoda > Trochida > Trochidae > Gibbula > Gibbula magus. The sequence goes on from OW388291.1 coordinate 45,512,563, forward strand.
AAATGTGCACATTATATTGCATTTTTAGCAATATCTAAAATATGTGTGTCAGTGAGAAATCCTGTTCAATATGCGAAAAACGATGAGAAAAATGCCGTTTTTAATTAAAAAGTGCTAAATTTAATTTTGTTTCTCTTTCTAGTGTCATTAATTTTCAAAATATAGACTTGCTTTGCATCCCCGTATGTAACTGAAATGTATTTGAAAGGATTCTGAGCTTATTCGTTGAAAGCGAGCGCTTCATCTAAATACATCAAATCAGTCAAAAATGGCGTAATTTGTCGACGGGAGTATTATTATTAATGCCGATAACTCTTTAAATCGTTCGGTTACCCCCAAATGTTCTTACAATTTTGGATAAAAGACGCAATAAACCTGCTATTTTAAAAGAATAAACGAATTCTTAAATATTTTGTTTCATCGTCCCATCTCTCCTTAAAGACTTGTGATGCCTCAAATGTAATTCCTAACAGCTCGTTGTTCATCTGAATGACATGAAGTTCGATTAATGATATTCGAACACCAACATTGTAATCGTTGATACGTGTATTTTCATGTCTGCTACTTTAGTTGAGGTACGGTTTAACTATTTTCCTTTAGGTACCTTCGTCATTAGTAAAATGTTTACTACATAAATCTTGTGAAAAAATATAGTTCAGTCGACTTAAATATCGTATTGATATGTAAATTAGTATCGTGATATGTCACGAGCCTACTTAACTACTAAATGTTGTTCATGTATCTATATGACGGTAACATCTGTAGACAAGTGATGAAAGAAAGTTTCAAACGAACTGGAAATTGCTGTACATTAATATCATTTGGAGTTCCTGGTTCAACAGGATCTGTCAACTGCACCCTAGAACACGTGTTGGATGTGCAATAACTTATCTCTCTAATGACAGGATTGTACAGGTGATCCCACCTGGTGATTGTAATTGTCATTGCCACCTGTCATTGATCATCGAAACTACATATTTGACCACACTCCCTGAAACTTGATTGTTGTTTGAGACTAAAGGGAGTTTCACAATCACAATGATAAGGGGTTTTGTAAAATCAATTTGTTAATGAAAAGGTACATTAACTAGTAAACATATTAGTTTGTTACACAGTTATCAGGATTGTTATCATAGTGTAGATTGACCGATATCGCCAATTCATGAGGTGAGGCCGACTATGTTATCAAAATGGATTTTATTTATATACGTGTACATATACGACAAATGATGCATGCTTTCTCGGGAATACATCTCTGTCAAATGCCTTGCTGTTATTTGCTGACTCATATTGCAATACAATTAGAGTGTTGCAATTAGCAGGAATTAAAGTTCGATCAGTAAGAAATCATATTTTCGTACTTATTGTCAAAGAGACGAAAATGAGGTGATAACCCTTCGACCTCAAAAGTCTACAATATGAACGTAAGCATCAGTTGGGAGAACTTCACAATCTCGCGATCGGCCCCTTGAACATAAACACGAACTGAAAGGCTTCCCACTATATTAAAATAAAAGACTTGAAATATAAACCCTGTAAAATAATACAAAACGTGAATACAGGTATTCATAAACTAGAAATCGACCTCTATACACGATAAGTCAGATCGGTGAATTATATTTAATTTCTCCATAATTTAGGAGTCTACTCAAATCTTAACCTCGAAGTGTTAGGTATAAAATACTGACCAATTCCTTGATTGTGAATTTGTGATAATTTCTAGATTCTAGGGTTTCATAATCTGCAGATCTAAGAATGGGTGATCATTCCTAGATTGGTCTAACTATATGCACTTCCGCCGCATTCACTGCGAAAAAGAAATTGACTATCCATATAACTTGATATAGCTTCAAACACATCCGTTTTAACTCAATTGTTCACGACTTATGTAGGCCATGCGTAACGAAACCATGGACCTGAATCAGATTAGATCTTGAATGGTGTTCTCACTCAAAAGGAGTGCGTGATAGGGCCAAAGTTGAGAAAGTGCATGGTGCCCATTCAATTGAAGTTTAATTTCAACGACTACACACGAACGGTTTTCATTGGAAGATTGGCGTACATGCGATTCAGGACAAATGGAAATTTCTCTGACCTGTCTGCTAAGAGTAGTGAAGGTTTAATTGAGCTGCACATTGAGAACGTCAGCTGATCATATCAGCTGCTGAAATGCTTGGAGATTATCGATATATATTTAAAGATTTAAACCTATGTTGCTGAATTATACAATCATATTTTACAATATACATACCCATTCAGAAGACGAAGAAACATCATCACGAAAAACGCAGTAATGACATAACTTAGTGTCATACATTTGTGTTAACAGTTTACAGTAATATATGTGTTTCTGTTGTTAATCAATTGGTCAATTGTAAATATCACACACGTCCCCATGAAATGCATGAATGCTTGGAAACAGGAACAATGTTATCACTTTGAGTGTTTTGATGGTTACCGCATATGGTTTATTGACCGAGTAATGAGATAACATCACAAAGGATTAATACAACAAATATATTGGAACGTTTGATGTGTGAACGTGATATAATATAAGAGAGACGTTTAACAATACAGAATATTTACAATGAATCTTATAGACTTACTGATGCGTTAAATATGTTTAAAGTCTGTTAAATTCACTCCATTATGCCATACACATTGTTTACTATTTCATTAAGCACACACTTATTATGTAAATGATAAAATAACATTTTACGATGCTGCTTTCAGACGGAAAATGTCCTTGATTCCGTGGTTGATATGGTGATTCCTAACATCAATAAAGTCATCAATATTTATCTTCAAATAGAAGTTCAGATATTGATCCAATATTTGTGACTTAGTGTAACATTACTGCACTTGACGAATATTCAATACATTAATGAATACACTATTTTAACAACACTCTAAGAATCTTAGATTGTTTTTAAAAGCGTTGTAGCACGTCTTAACATATAAGTATTTTTCAAATTTGTCATGTATTATTTTAAATTTATATATATATATTGTTGTATGATAGGGTACAACATATATAACACGATTCGAATTTCGTATTCATCGAAAACGGTTATCGGAATTGGTAGAAAATTGTGTGACGTTTAAGCGATACTTTGTGGAACTCGTCAGTGTCCTAGATGTCTAGGTCATATGCGATTTTGAGATTTCGGACAGCAAGATGGTTGACTGTCAGATCACTTAAACTGTCTTCGAGCTGCCATTTTCATGTGAATACATTAAAATGGCCGCTCGATGGGAAATCGACTCGCATGACTTAACCGAACCATGTACTTCCGTTTTAGAACTCTTTTTATTGATTCAGAATCATTATTTAGTCATTGGTAACACTTATTAACATTTTGTGTGAAATCACTTTATTTCAGATAGCAGAACGTACTACATCGAATTGTACCGAACCGAAATCCCGGTATCTAAATGGATAATTTGCTGCTGTAGTCAGTACTGACACTGACAGAGATTGTAATTACAAATTGTGCAAAGGACATGACTAAATTTATACGTGCATGTGTTCAATTCAAATGTTACGTATTTATGATAGTCCCTGTATTTATGAAAATAACATTGATAATGAATTTGAATTTGAAGTGATGAAAAGGCATACTTCCGTTACTGCAAAACTGTACCTGATAATCGTCTTGCAAATGGGACAATCCATAGTAAAAAAGATTGTATTCCACTGCAGATATATATTATGAAGTAACCTACTTCTCTAATATACTTGAAAGAGGTCACATAGTAGGTATTGTAACATTTAACATTTAACATCTAGTCTTACTCGAAAAGGTATACGTTTTTGCTTTGAAGCTAAACATGGGTTCCAATAGATGTGTATCTCCAAGGTTACATGACATTCACGTTGTTGCTCTGAACATATTTTAGGCGTAATTGGTCTACTATGGCATTTCTCAAATGAGCAATTTTGAACCAAACAGGAACATGAACCATTTATTTTCAATTGTTTACAGTGTGAACAGTTGTATAAGCTATTTGTTGACAAATGTTATTTGTGTATGTAACACGTACATAATAACGCGCTGAAAGACATATCTCACCATTTACTTTGCTATACTTAATTCACCGTTGTATAAGTCTGTGCGTAATGTCAATGAATTGGAAGCAGCTGGCTTTTTGATAGCATGCTTCATTAAGCATAACACTATTGACAACAAATGTCAACACATCTGGACGCCAAGCCATTCTTGTGGTAAATATCGGTAAAGTAGTATATTTAACTCTAAGCTTGAGAGGCAAGATCAATCCAACACTAATTAATTGATTTAGACGAAGTAACCTTGCTGTTAATTCAATGACAGAAAGTAAACTAGTGCGTGTATTCTTCTCTTGAATACTCACTCATGGACAGATGATGATACTGTAAAATCAATATCTGCGAGCAGCATGTACTTAGAAGGTAGTGCTTTATACACAAGATAACCAAACACTCTAGATGGCCCGAGAGCGTCCTCATCAAGTTCTATATGATCCTCTAATGTCTGCTTTGGGAGTTATTTAGTTCAAACAGTGTCTCAAAACCTTGCTTTCCAACTATTTGCCTAGACTGTGGTCATTTATGATGATATTTGGGCATTTAGTTTGAAGTCTAAACATTTTGTTTTATTAAATTATGCGGGTAATTTAACAATTCTAAGTATGCTGTATCAAAGGAATCTAAAGTAATTATTCTACAAATTATTGTAAATGGTGGATGATATCAAATTCTGGGATATTGATGCAATTGGGACAACTCGTAATCACAATCCTACTATCTTATAATAAATCACTTTCACATTAAGGTCTTCTTTTTAACTTGATCCATTTTCTCAGTGTCAGACACCTCTCACCAACACTAGATGTCCCAAATTATTAACATCCAGCTGCAGCCACTGCGTCTTCGCTACATATGAAACAGAGCGGCAGTTAGTTACTTTAATTCTACATTCAAGACCTGATAGTAGTAAAGTGACAGAACTCCAGTAGCATGTATATCCAATCGTTTCATCCGTTTATTACGACATGTTTCATTGTAGATGACGCTCTGACTCCCAAGGAAACATCATAATAATATATCGGTCAGTCACACAGACCCAACATTATGACTGTGTGATCACCACGGACTAGTTCATGTACACTCCCGTGATTGTTGCTGGGTGGCGTGTGAGTTTGACCTGTGCACGTAAATGAGTCCTACTTCATCCAACACGCAAGAGAAGACAACGCACTCCATAAACTTTATCGGCCATTGTCCAATGACTTTGTCTGAATTCCGAAAGAAATTCAAGCGAATCTTAGCACAACACTCAATACACAAATACTAATTACAATTTACAAAGGATCACAAATATTCATAACTTTAGTGATACGTATACTCTTGTAAAGATTGTAAGTGATGTAAAGATGCAGCTGATGAGATGGCAAGGCTACTCAAGCTCCACGATCAGTTGAAGCATATACACGTGATGCGCTGATATCCATAAAACGTAGCCAATACTAAATCAAAAGTACAAGAATTTGTGCTATTGAAGGTAATGTTATCCCAATTGTAACCATGTAACCATGTTCAAGGGTTGATTCCCTGCCCCACACTGAGAAATGAGTTGAGAGTTGAGAGACTCATGGTGTCACCCTGGGTTAGTGACTTTGTTCAAAAGTGTGCCTCTTTTCACAACACAACACCTGTGTAAATGTTTATAATGAATGAGAGTAGGAAATACAAGTAATCTATTTACAGGCATATATGAAAACATTTTATTCTTTAACTGGTCTTTGACCTTTATTGAACAAATGTTTGGTAGTTCATTTAGATAGTGAACTAATATAAAGAATATTATAATTATTGTGATCACACTATTAACATGAGACCAATCACTCGTAGTTTGTTCGGGATTCGAATCCATACCCATACAAAGTCAGGCACCAATCGCCAGCGTCAGTCATCAACCACCAAGACCTCGACAAAAATATGTCAATAACTACAAGCTCTTAGTTATTGTCACCCTCTGAAAGATGTAAAGTGGCACAGCTGAAATGACTGCATGCATGCCAAAAACACATGCCTTATATAAAGTTGAAAAATACAAGTTTCTTTTATTTAGGTTAAAACATCTGCAATTGCTTGCATTGTTCTTTTTCGGGTCGAGTCCCAATGTAATACATAACCTTGTTGCAGATCATCGATGGGACAATTGCAAAATATACTCCCGCATCGGAAAAGACATAGGTAATTTATCTTATATTACCCAGTGTTAATTCAGGTGTTGAATCCTTATCTTGACACTAAACATCAACATCTATTTTAAGGGCATACTGACTTATTTGTTTGCATCATAGCAAACATGATATATATTGAGCATTCAAATATCAATTCCTAAAATCAGAGATATCTTCAAGCATAAAGTGCTAGTCGTTTAATAAATGTTAATTATAATCTTTAAACTACCCTCACAAGTAAATTATTACAAACATTTATTAAAAGAGCGTTTTAAGAAGTTGTCTCTTTCGGGATGTTCTTGTAATGACTGTAAAGCATTGATCAATATAATGTAAACCGGTGTGCATATGATGGTGTCTTCAATTACATAAACAAACCGGAACGTCCTGTATGAATTTATTTCTTTTTTCTTTCTTTTTGGACTTACATGTATGTATAATAGGATCTTAATTGAGTTGACTGGTTCAGTGAAACAAACTGGGTGACCGCCCCCTCTCCCACCCCATCCCTCCCCCCCCCCCCCCCCCCCCTCCACACACACACACATACACACACACACACAATCACATTTCTTTGAAAACTCTTGGATCCGTCGATGATACTACCAAGGGGCGCATTCACAAGTGAATGGACAGCTTAACAGATGTCACGGGAAAATATCAGATATCGTCACTTAAGCTTGATATACGACTTTTGCCACTGATGAATCCGTATATGTCATTGTTAAGTATAATCAAGACTGACATCTCATGTACCCAATATTTTCGCCACACAATCTAGCTGTAACATGGAACAAACATATGCTGTTCCTGAGCAATCGTTCCATTAAACAACACATTGAACACTCAGTGCTATAATTTCACTAGCTGTAGGAAAACTAGCAGGTATGATGAAGAGAAGAGGGTAAAAAAACACCTGAATATTCGTTCTGTGCGTGGACGGAAACTGGTCAGTATTGGGAAATCATCAAATGCCACTGAGCGGATTCATTACGGCTCGTGGGATTGTAACAATACTTGTGTTTGCATTGGATTGACGGAAATGTGACTTCATGTGGTTACCGCTATCCTCTGTTGGTTTAAAATAAGTTATTAACGTAATTTGTTCCAACGAATGGCGATGAGAAGGTGTCAATATCGTCAGTAGTGAATCACAGTTTGCGTCATTTCCACGGCCAATTGCTTCACAACAGTCGTCTAACATTGTAATCATAGAGTGAAGTCCATTTACATTTAGCTGTATCCTGATAATTTACCCATGTGTAACTATAAGACATGTAACATTTATTTTATTAGTTCGAAACCTGTCTTGAACAACAAATAAAATCGTTTGTTAGTGTTGCTTTACCTAATAGTCAATTAATTAAACTTTCAGCTAACATGTTACAATTATATTGTATAATATAAATGTTTCTGCTCACTATGCCTTCAAAGATTATTCCAATAGCTCACGGTAAACTGTAACCTGATTACCTAACTTTATGTAACTATACAGCTATAAGATATATACATTTTGTTCTAGTATTTCAAATAAAATCAATTTAAATCATTTGATATTGATGCTTTACCATTTGAGTCAACTAATACTACTTTCAGCTACATGTTAAAATTTAATTTTTCTGCTGACGTATATGTGTAAGCCTTCAAAAACTCTTCCGATAACATGAGCTCAATATAAACTTGAACCTGATTCGAAACCTTGTGTCACTATAGGACATATATGTTTTATTTTATTATTGAAAAGAAACACATGAACCAATTGATTTCTACTTGTTTAAATTCAATGATTCTTGTTAAACGTGTCTCCACGGATTTATCATATAACCAAATGATTCACAAGCTCTTGAATAAAGGCATTATGATATGTTATTCCTGGATACCATCACACTCTCTTAAAATCAACAAAAGGAAGAATATGTATTGACAAGCGGAGGTAGACACAGACTGTGCAATTATCTGTTGTGGTAAAAATCGAAAACAATCTCCATTTTCCTATTTAATGTCAACACAAATACTACGAACATAGGGATTGTGATTTAAGCAAATATCGATGGATGGCATAGACTTTACACATTTCCCATTGTATAGTATGATGTGATGGTAAATATATTAGTGTGGCCAGGTAGGATGGAGATATATAGCCAGCACTAAGGGAAGTAGTTTTAAAAAGAGAATTGTTTCCTGTAAGTGCCATATCAATGACTGTGTCAGATTTATCTCAAACCCGTGTTGAAAAATAGTTTCACAATGGTATTTTTGTTGAGTGACGAAAACTGTAATGTATAAACAATTAGTGCAATGATGCCAAGTGTTGTTATTTAGAGTATATCGAGTCGGAAGCGGAAGGGAAATTCACTACATCAGTAAATACAGTTTCATTTGTTTGAAAACCTTTTCATGTTTGGTCATGTTTAAACACATTGTATCATACTCTGGTGAATTTGTTTACATGCCTTTATTCGAAGAAAGTTTAAAAATTATTAGATATTAATTCATCAGGTTTCACGATTGTATAACAAACACTTCAAACACTATGTAGTAAGATGTTAGCTTTCAACTCCAAATATGATGCAAAATATGGGAAAATACGAAAATATAAGAAAGCTTTACAAAACTTGATACTTCAATTATAATCACTAAAAAGTTAAACGACATTACAAACTACATCACCAGGTCAGAGTGAAAGTAAAGAAAAGGTGCCTACATTTCATACAGAAAGTTTAAGTACTTTTATTCAATTACACACGATTTACCTCAAACTGCCAAATGCTTAACTGCCCGAGATCTTTTCCAGTTTCAAAAAGCATTATTGGATTGTAAAACATTGATATTATAAGAGATATATCTGTTAACAAAACCGAGAACCACTGTCACATATATATCAACATTCTTTTCTCGATTGCTTACAGGATTACAAGTACAATAGTTATAGTTACGTGATTCATATCTTGAACTATTATTTTTTATTCTGTAATGTTTTCGGGACATTGGAATACTCAAAATATGAAACTACTTAAATGAGAAAAAGTAGTTCGATTCGTAAAAATAAGTTTGACATATTATTTTCATACTTAATGCATTCCTCCACCTTGTTGAACCCTTTGATACTTTTGTCTCTACATCACAACATTTCACAGGAGTAATACTCCCATCATTAAACAGGCCGTGAGCTCTAACCCACATACATACTCTCTGCTCTATACAGATAGAAGCCGGTTTATTGTAAGTAATTCTCAGTTTAACGTTGACAAGCGTTATTTATCGACACGAAAGGTTGGTGTAGTTGCGTTCTGATATATAATTTACATGCCAATCAGTAACGTTCGTGTATGCATATATCGGAAAGACGATTTGACTTTTTCCTCAGTATTTCACTTTGATTGTTCTACGTAAAAACATATTCGTAGACATTAAATTAGTAATCTAGTGTTTATCTTCATTGAACTGGATATTTTACTTACTAAACGAGGTTTTATTTTTTATATGATTATCACGAATATTAGTTTCAAAGACATGAGTTTCTTTTTCAAAAGATGTAATGGCACGGTAATAAATAAATACTAACACGAAGATTCATAATTCAGTCGTAATCCGGAAATATTGCTGGAGGCTTGCGTCATACATGCTCCTATGTATCACACTATGAAATAAAGAACTTACGAAATGCTGAAACCATAAAGCGAGGACCTTTACAGGAACCATTACAGAAGTGTATGAAGTGAATCCAACTTGGCCTCATTTCCATAAAATATTATACTATTGAAATGCCACGTAAATCAACAAACGTTAAAAGGGAAGACTTTCTGGATAACAACTGCTTTACTGTGAACACACACGCTCGTTGTACATAAATGCTCTTTCACCAGGTCAAACTACTTGATTTAGAAGTAATCATTTACTCCAAAACATCATGTAGGTTCAAAATAAAAAGTTATTATCCTGCAAATCTTACTTTTCCCTTTTTCCCACTTAAATGCCCTTCTGAAACTAGGTTTGGGACAGGCGAACATTGACTCTCGAGTCCACGTTCCGCTCTTAAAGGACTCTAGTTTTCAAGAGAGATCCTACCGTACGAGCCTGTGGACTGGGGATGATCACTGCATGTTTGATTCATATCAATGTATTGATCATATGCTTCTTCATTAAGATTAATACAACCTCTCCTCTTTTACCTCATCAATAAAATCTGAAGGAGCAAACAATCCACGCAGCAAATGTAATCAATGAAAACTTTATATGTGTTTTAATTCGATACAAATTCCCATGGGAATAACATCAATACGTCAAAGACGTCATATATCAGAAGTTTAACCAAGTGCTGAAGAAGTATCCAATTGCTTGATGTCATCGTGTCGAATAACTTCTCATGTTTTCTTATACTAAGACGAAAGTTCATACTTGTTGATTAAATTTGACACGTATTTTCATTTTATCAGAATATCAAAACTTGAAAGTTCATTTTCTTTCGTTAAGCTTTCTTTATCAATAATTCAATTCAAAGACGTTATATAAATATTGTTTTTGTTAAACAGACAGTATATTGATATTGGAGAAAACCTCTGAAACCACAGGTGTGACCCGTCTGGGCATAAATGTAGACCTCTTGCTTGGGCTCTAATCTATACGTGATGTAAATAATTTGTTAAACATGCAGCAGGCATCATATCAGGCAACGATATATGAATCACACTCAAATTGGTGAAAGGTCACCGTTCACATTTCATGGAATGCTCACATTACCCGCCTGGCGTTTGAGAAAATCTTCAGACGTGTGAATTGTAAGGTTGAAACCCATCGTGAAAATGAGTTAATGTCATTATATAATATATTAATATCATTGACCAGTTTTACGACAAGTTCCGGAAACGAAGCTAATATAAAACGTTATATTTCGTCACTCGCTATATATGTTTATTCTTTATGATCAACTGAGATATAAGAAACCAGTTTCAAGTTATGGTACTGGAGACTATCCTTGGTATGTTTTCAGTTCAATCGTCATCAACATTTTTAATATTTCTTTACATTTTTCGATATCATCAATACACCTCTCGCGTATTTTATAAATCTACATTTATTGATATATCTTCATTTCTTCTAGCCGGAAAATGTCGAACGGACGAAGGTAATTTAAATTCAATAAAACATGCACATGTAATGCGCAATATTCAATACCATTTAAGAGCAAACAAAGAACACACAGCCACACGATTGCCCTGGTGAAAGGACATACATGGTTTTGGCTTCTTCTGAACTCCTTGGGAGTTTGCAACCTAGCAAGGTACATGTTAAGGTACTGCTGGGTGAAAGGCTGATACGCATGTTAAATAAATGTCACTTGTTAAAGGTAACACTACAAGTTTCAGAACTCGCTGGTTGAGACAGGGAATCAACCCTTCAAAATCTGATATATTCAACCACAAGTGGATCACCCATACGGCCAACATAGCCTATTATTGCTACATTTTCCTCTAATTAATGCAAATAACCACGTGTCATCACTGACAATATAATATCTCCACTTCATTGTAGGACAGAAGAATACCAAGCATCCACACACAAAGATAAGCAAGTTAAAGCGCGTAACAATCGGCTGTAAATCCTGATTAATGGGGTACGTCGGACATTACTCTTTATACAATGTGTTTGCTTAAATATTTTTGTCATCAATAATTGTCTATTTATCTATAAGGACATGGACATTGCCTTTATATACTAATAGAAATACATTGACGTATGTAGAGGTTGCATGTAAACAGAAGATAGTGTCTCTGTTCTCACATTTAGCAGTAATGTATGACGACATTTGTGATATAGATTCAAACGCGTCAGTTAAAGATGATACCAACAAATTGTGCATACACACAATTGCAAACATATACCATTATTGTTGAGGCGCGTTATTTTTTAACGCCGCTTTAAGGATTATTTCACTTATATCACGACTGCTAGTATTATTGCAATAAGAAAGCCCGCAACACCATTGTGGCTATGCATTGCGGTGAAACCGGTGTTATTTTAAGAGTCACGGGAACTTATGCTATATACATCATAATGTATAATGCATGGTTTAAGCATACTTATTTCATTAAATGCACATCAATCCGAATGACCAAGTAGATAAAATATATATCAACAAATGTTTTAGCATGGACAATGCATATCAGCTCTGATAGTGTATGCACAATGATGCTATGGTTCATGGTATTGGTTCTTATATTACAATATTTAAAAACCCTTTTTATATTACACTATCAGATTAGTAAGGTCTGGTTTCAACATATTTTATGTCCGAAGATTCACGACTTGCAAGTCGTATACACACCCTTCTCTCGTACACGGGGGACATCATTTTGCAGTGAAAACGTTGTAAAATTGGAAAGAAATTTGCACTCAAGATCAAAGATCTTGTGTAAACACTGTAAACAAATTAAATCAAAATACACATGTTTGTTTAAACATTTAATGTTTGAATTAGTTTTCTGAGTATTTTCAATGCACAACTACTCGTTATCTGCGTGACAGTTGTCTGTATTAGTACAATACAAATAAGCAGAGAGTCGACTATGCCCCCGTCAAATGGTAAAAGTTTATGATTATGAGAAAATTATTATGAAGCTTTAAACTTTAATAAATCCGTATCACTCACACACTGATGGGGCACAAGAATATATTTCTACCTGCTATGCTATATTAATCTCAGTCTTACAGTTTTCAAGATCTGTTCTCAAAGAGAAAATGTAAAGAGCATTTTGAGGTTTGTTCTGGAAATAAGATAAAGATTTTTTTTATGGAAACGGCTCAAAATAAAAGTTCAAGGACGGTGAAAACCCCAAAAGCACACCTGCACAGGATGATGGTTCCATATACCAAGTTTCATAGAGCTAGGCCTTTTTGTAAGTTTTTAGTTTTGGTCCGGAAACAAAATGTTTAGTTATGCTTCCATGGAAAGAGATAATAACAAAATTACATAGAAGTTGAAATCCCAAGAAGGCACATCTACACATGACGAATGTTCCAGTTTAATTGAGCTAGGCCTTACATTTTTTTAGTTCTCGTCCGGACGCACGGACGAACGGACCATGAACGGGGTCATTTCTATATCACCCGCAAACGTTGTTGTGGCGGTGCGCAATAACCTGTTGGGAAATGTCCTTGGTAGGAATTGTCCTAATGGCTGTGTCCGGGTGGGGATGTTCCTTAGTGTCTATTGTCCAGGTGGCAGTTGTCCCGATCCCAATTTAATCCGTATTTGCCATCAAGGATTTCCATCTTTTATATTAACATTCAAGTTATCTCGCATTCCTCCAAGACAATTGTAGAAGGTGAATCAACTTGTTCCACATAGTCAAACAGAACTGGTGACATAGAAGCATCTTAAGAGAGGCACCATGTATATCATAGACAAATGGATCTTTAACAGATACTGAACACATGAACACGTTACTGTGTGTAACGTTTGCTTTCACCACCCGTCAGGTGTTAGTACGTCTGGTATTTAAAGCTAACAACACTCTTCCGAATAAAGGATCAAAAGCACCGAGACATTAATGTGACGTAATGTATTTATTTTAAACAGAATTATAAGGTGCTCATTTTTGGTGATATATAGAACGTTTGAGAGTTGTACATGGACATAATATTCCGAAATGGTGATATCGAAAATGAACTTTCATTAAGACATTTCTTTCTGAGATTCGACATAAAATGTCTTGTTAGATATGCAACAGTATTGTTTGACAGAAAAAGCACCAAAATCCCCGAGGAAGGCACTCTGAAGACATGATGGAATAATCACGACCATGTGACACAACGATGCTTCTATAAATGTCCCTCAAATACTTGGATACAACATTACCGTTAAATACTGAACGATACATTTTAATGGACTAGCTGTAGCGTTCCTTTGTTGCCCCTCTACCAATTATGAGGCCAGACCGCTATCCTTTGAGACTTGTCAAGTATCTATATGAATGATAAGACTAACGTTATTTCTTCCAGTTTGAACATGTACAGAAATACATATACATCAAAGCACTGCGATAAGATAGCATTGGTTCTCTTGGGTGTGAAGCAACAATTCCAAGAGTTCATGTGTCTGCAAGGAACACTCTAAGGACGGGATGAAGTCTGCGTATTGGTTGAAAGAGGTAATAATATGATCTGGGCGACCATCGTTGAGGTAGACATCAAGCCCACTACCGTTAAAGTTCTCTCTCGCTTCACCTCGTACAGAAGTGTAGTTAATCAAATCTATTAGGACTCTCACCATTCAGGTAAGATTCCCACACAGATGGGGGCGAGTTTTGGTTTTGCGACAAGGAAGATCCCAGAACAAGCAGTTCCAATAGTTCAAATGCTGGCAGATCGGTAGCGCGCTAGCTTCCCGCGCGTGCTATATAATTCATGAGATTGTGGGCGAGCCTTAATGACATGCGCCGAGCTGAGAGACAAGCCGTAGGAACCAAGCTATATAGTCGCTGCAGTAGCGGAGCGCGTGTGTGCGTCGGGAGGATAGTGGAACGCGGCCTTCTATAAATCCACACTGCTATATTGTACGAAAAGAGGAACAAACGTTAAAGAGAAGATACAAAGGAACCGATTTTACGTGTTTAACGCTTACGGACTGAAGCCAAGGGTAGCAGAGGTAAGATAGTAAATTGGTAAAACTTCTGAAAAAGACTTTTTAAACAATTGCAATTCTCCATTTTTCAGACTGAACTGCTAGGGTTTTATTGGTATTGTTCGCTTTTTTATTTTATTAATGTAGGAACTTGTTTCAAGTTAATAACACGAGTAAGTTTATCAATATATTCCCAAGGTATGAATATATTCGCATTAGTTTACGCTGCTGGTATTGATGTATGAGATGAAATGAACTCCGGATGTCTTCTAATATAGAAGATTTCAACTTACAGTTATTCAGATGTCGAAAGTAATTAACAAACCCTTTTGCCAGAATTTCTCATTATTGATTCTTGCAGTCAAATTAGTGAATTTGTTACGTTAGTCATTCAAGTTATTTGTCAGGAGACGTTACTCCATCACATGGAGTTACAAATGTAGACGCCTTTCATTAGATTACAGAAAAGGCGTTCACCATTACAAATACAAATTATACACATACATAAAGCGATGCAACATTAAAGTCAACTTGTTCTTTATAATTATACAATTCGATAAGTTTTCAGCGATTTTAAATAGATTTGCAGTCGTGCCCAATTAAATTTCCATTACTAAAGATCCTTTTGAAAGTTTAAGGTAATCCGTCTAAGTCAAGAAACCGATTACACCAAACAGGAAATACGCTAACTGTTTTCCAATAGCAACACCAAAGAGAACACATACGCCTTGTAATAGACATGCTTTAACTGAAATCAAATTCAGGTAATTTGATTATTTGGCGTCCCTCGTACGAATGACGATGAGTTGGCACCTTCTGTCCCGGGGCCCTCGTGTTCCTCTGTCTGACAGAATTAATACTTGCCACTTACGTCTCCGGTCTCCATGTGTCAGTCTTGTAGAGTATCACTCCTCTCCAGACTTATCAATGAGTATATATCACCTTTCGTTTTATTCTACCATATGGTTCCAGTATTGTTTACATAGTATATACGGCTGAATTTCTGCCCAAGCTCAAATACCTTTTCCTGAACCCTTATTAATATCATAAATTATAAATGCTTTAAACTATATCTCAAAATATTATTTAAATGTATTTAAGAAATAAACATCTCATTAACCTTTACTTTAAAACATACTTTCCCTGATTGTTACCATTGTGTTCATTGCATAATTACTATTTTAATTTTTACATGAAAATGACAATTGAAGAGCAGTGTGTGAAATAGGTTCACATTTGATTACAGATAAGTAGACCTAAGTTCATACCCTCCGTGCTTTCGATTCACATATGATTTCAGATAAGTAGACTTAAGTTCCTACCCTCCGTGTTTTACGGTCTTTGTATAACATGATTGAACCGCGTATGTTTGCGGATAATAACCAATCGCCAAAAATACATGTGTATTTCTGCCCTGAAACCTTTTATCGCTTGTAATAGGATTTGTTGGAGAACATGTTTAAATAAGATATGTTGAAACAACCCTTTATGCCTTTCTCATCACCGGATCGATGTCAAACAGGATTCCTACAAATGTCAAATGCTTTGGTATAAGGAGCTTTACTAAACACATTTGCAGACTTATGACTTCCTTTTGAAGCTGATTTTAGGTTTAAATTCCCAATCCTAATCAGTCTCCTCTTTAGGTGGTGTAACTTTCAATCTTTGAAATAGCGTTTGTCTGTTTGAAGAACAATAGCAAGCGATACGCATTCGAATTCTTGCGCCTTTCTTCAATAATGCGAACAAATATCCACACAAGCAGCTTCTGGGATTTATGTCACCACCGAGTGAATTTCCCAATGGTGTCTCTGATCACCAAACCGAATCCAACCCTGGATCTAGACAGTACTCGCCCGCTGATGTTTTAGGGACGTTTCAACTTGTTTCGTCAGAATTTGTCAAAGACGAATGTCAAATCATGTGGATGTAAACACCCATGGGAACGTCTGTGTTTTGTGTTTTGTATGAAGCTTCAAGTAAACCTCAAGCACATTGCCATTTGATAAACGTGTTTATATATTGCAGAATTCACATTGACTCATTCAGTTTCTAAATGCTAGACTGTTGGTTTTATATACGTATATCCTTCATCATTTGTAATTGCTTACTATTACATCTTTGATATTGCATTGATGAGCATGCTTTACATTCTGCTAAATAAAGTAAGAACGACAACTGAATCATTCAGACGATGTCATTCGGATACACCATGGCATACGCGTTTTTCGTTGCTTAAGTGGTAATTTCGATTTGTAATTTGCAAAGGTGCCCTTTGCAATATCTATAATGTCATCTAAGCGACACAGTTATATTCATCAGGATTTGACTGAAACTCCCAAGAAAACACGTTCATCAATTTATTCAAAATATGATACTGTTCTGAAGGTTTGAACTTGCTCGTATCCACCTTACCAAAAATGCCATAAGAAGACAACAATATGATTCCATGGTCAATAGTGGAGGAATTTTTACCAATAACTTAAATTATGTAATAAAGTGTTCATTTTTTTAGCCACATAAAATAAATAAAAGGTGTGAGAAGAATAGATATCACGCACTGTCGATATTTAAATATAAGCAAATATTTAAATATAAACAAAAAGTGCAACATTTATCAGTGGCTGATTTACAAGAAAGGTTAATATCGTAGTTTAATTAATGTAAATGGATGTATACGACAGTGATAAACCACATGTTAATGAACATGAGTCATGCGTCAGATGACATGAGTAGAAGATCATCCTGTTCAATTATCCGACATGAGTGCAGATTGGAGCGGTTTCCTGTTAATAGACGCTAATGAATTTTCCTGTATATGTAAGAATCACGCCAGAGCATAAGAAAAATTTACCAAAGTATGTTGTAAATTCAGATCACTTTCAATGAATCAATGAAGTTATAAAAATGAAGCAACATCTTCTTATTTCTAAAGTGTGACCTTGCTCGGAATATGATATATACAATGTACTTTCAATTCCAATCATGAACCTAATACATATTTGATTAATCGTATTTCTCTCTCATGATATGTCATATCTATGATTTCTGATAAAAATAAGCCTTAATGCATCCCAATATCACGTTAACAGCATGCAACATATGAATTAGTTGTGTCTGTAGAATATCTTGACGGGAGGCCCTCGTTAGCGATCTAATTAGACATGGTCCCAGCAGTGTTGTATGAACTCTTTCACTGTCGTCATCAAGAACGGGGCCTAGGCTCGACCCGGAAACACCTGCACTGGGGAAGACAGCCAGGGATTAACTGAATCAACGGTGCTCTTGTCATTACAAGACAACGGCTTTCCTCTGGCCAGGTCGTAATCAGGAAGACTACTTTAATGACTTTGTGATCTCGGCACTATTGTCGACAATGTATTCAACACGATCAGGAGATTCCAACATTTTCTTAAGAGCAATTGAAAAGGCTACCTCATGCTGTTCATTTAGACCCATTTTTGAGGGTTCTAAACGATTGGTGCTTGCTAGATTTGTTAACAGTAACGAGTCGTTACTTTATTGATCGAGGAGATTGGAGATGGAGCTGTTGAAGAAATATCGTATCAATTTGAACGATCTTTTATACTAGTTGAAAAAAGTTAATCAGTATCTGAAAAAGATGGGTTCCGAGTTATAAGAAGAGGGTATAATTATCAAAAGAATCCCGAGGAGGGTATTTTGAATTTTTATAACACCCATCAATCAATTTAAAAAGACAACAATAAACATGCACCTGCTCCTATATGTAAGGTTTTTATAACGATATTTACGACTCGAGGTTATTTGAAATGATAATTTCTTTAACAGACTCACAACTCACCATCTGGTTATTTTGATTTGAACTTGTGTGAAATCATCTTAAGTCTCTTCTAATGTAGTCTCTGGCTAAATATATCGTGCAATCCTTTCTAGCCAACCGTAAACCTTAGTTCATCAATGATCATAATTGATACATATTCACGAAGAACTAATTATTGAGAAATGTTACCATCAACGATCAAAGCAGTAACACAGTTTCTGAATAAATCACTACTTAACGTGATGACACATTTGAATTACGATTCTACGTTATTGACTGTGTAGTAAACACGTTAGTAGGTGCCATAATCCAGAGAAATAGGATATTCATGTACTACATGTGCCGTTAATTATCCCTTTCTATCGATTTGTCATACATTGTTCCCGTATAGGTATATTGCTGGCGACACATGCATCGTGAGCATTAAGAAATTATAGACATTTGCACTACACAATGAGGTGCGTAATTACGACAGATAACGGTTGTACAATATAGCATTGTCATTGTTCTGTATATCCATAAATAGTTAATGAAGGACGGGGAAAATCTCTTTGTCGCACACCAATACATATTACAAATCGTGTTTGGATGCTATCAATTTCAGTTACCGAACATTAAAAGAGAACCGAAATTAGTTAGATTCATGCCAGTCTGGCATCAACAAGATTCGTTATGTGTATTATTCGTAGTCAAGTTCATAATATGTAAATACATACATGTTGTATTACATCTAGAGAGGTATCGAACATCATTATTTGATAACGTGATTCACAATATAATCTAAACAGTGATATTCTAATCCTGTACATGACGACGTTTGTTCATATTCAATCGAGAATACCGTGTGTTGAGGTTTTATTGTATCTAATGTTGTATGTACAACCATTATTATCATACAACTTGAAAACAATGCCTTTATTACGCTTAATTCCACATGTGGATATCACAATGATTCTTGCTATTCATTCTTTATATTTTGAGCTGGCACAAAGCTCTCTTCATTCCTCACAGGTGGACATTCCAAAGCCTGGATTTAAGTGTCTATGTTTCCTAGAAAGCGACATTTTCTCTATACAAAGATAGCTTTTCATGCATATGTAAAGGGTTTTTGTGAACACAATCGATTATCTTTAAAGTAGATTTTTCTATGTAAATACCACGCAGCGAAGCGCTAAGCAATTTTCTATATCAAAGTATTCTATTCATATCCAACTTCGTTTGTTGTCTGCAGAACCTAATTAATACACATAACTATATGTGAGTAAAAAGCATTATGATTCCAGATTGTATTATACTATCTAATACATGACAATCAGTTAAGATATTACTTTTGATGACTTCGTGGAACTATGCTGATCATACGTGTGATGTTACGGTGAAAATGGATTGATATAACATTTCAGAATATACTATACACATGTATACAAAACATTGTTCCATAAGGACATCGAAGATCACAGGATTCATTGACCTCACTGATGATAATTTGGTGATAAATGTAATGTAATGTAATTAGATTTGGCGAGTTTCTATTATTTCTAGATGCATAATGTGAAACAAAAAAATAACAAAAACCGTTAATCTTTTGGGGGCTTGTATCATTTCAGTGCATTCACAATTGCCCAATGGCTGACGGTCACTCACTCGGAACAGTGTGCGTGCAAAGTTGAAATTAAAATCTAAGATTAATTCATTTTGTAAACCATTGCTTTTTTAAACGAGAACAACAATGATTAATGGTATCACTATTCCAATTACCTTTTCCAATATCAAGAGTTGAATTTAATTTCTCATCTCGTTACGTGTTGAATATGTTCATGCCAGCCCTGTTTGTTATTGAAATTACAGTTGTCATCTCATCTCCGATAGATGACGAATATGCTGTCCAGACCCACCCGGGGAATACTCTCACCAGCATAGAAATGTGATATATAAATTATGGATTCCATTCTGACAGCTAGGTCTCGTGTATAGATGCGTATATCATATTTAATTCATTCACTGATAGTTTGCCTTGTTGTTGGACCCGCTCCTCACCTCCGCCTGTATCTCCTCCTGTTGATGTATTTGGGGAAGGTGGTGTTAGACGGTGCCAGGTCATGAATGAACAGTGTCATAACCATACATAATAGATGAGCGTTTTATATAAACAGTGAAACTCTTAGTCCCACACGAACTCATTTGTTAACAGAAGTGCGTCCCGACGTACATCCGATTGTATCATGATCGACGGAACGGGTCATTCAACTCTTGCAAATTGGGAGATGTAATCATTTTTAATAATAAATGTTTATTTTGATGTTGTGAAAATGGATTGATCGCGAAAGATAACAACCAGTTTACCTAGAAACAGAATCTGTTTTAAATACATAAACTTTCAATTTGAAGTGAGAATGGATGCGAGATGATTCGATAAATAACCGTAAGCAACAATTTCAAATGCAAATATATGATGATCTGTAAAGTAAACTTTAACGGAATATGCAGTGCTTCTATGTGTATTTAACAAATATCCAAATTCATCTGTTATTTGCTTTAGAGAGTAATCTTCTCACGTCTGCTGTTTCTGACTAACGCCTTCATTCAGAAAGATTAAGCCGGCATCCAGATGGAGTGATGCTGACGCTTTTGTAGAATAAAGATGCGCTCCACTCCATAGTTGTGCGTAATAGCTAGATCGTCACTTGACGCTGTCTCTTACAATTCCATCACGTGGAAGCGAAATCGCACAGAAGAGGATCAGCTCCCGCTCGCTTGAGCAGAGTATGGAACGATTGGCACAGCTCTTATTTAGTTTCTGCATTACCTCAGTCAATTCAGGGCAACTGGACTTGAATGAAAGGCTACGGGCTTAATTTGGCGGGCAGAAATCAAGAGTTAGAGTTTAATTATATCCAGGAAGAAGCCTGTTGAAGGAATTCACCTTCAATGCAATTTATATTGCCTTCTTGTATTGTCACTGTTGGGATCATTCATCGTGCTTTGAAATGACGTGTGTTGATACATGTCCAATAGGCTTGCAGCGATATTAGTACCTTTGTGATAAATTGATCGCAATGTTAATTTAAAACACATTATCGAAAACATGCGATGTATTGCGTAATTGCAACCCGATGATTAACGATTAGAGTAATGTTATAGTCCATTAATGTTCAATTTTTTTGCCCTTATTTCTTCTGTCTTAATAAATGCAACGCCATAATTACAAACCCAATTTTGCGTTTATTGAGGATTTGCCGCCACATATTTCTCAGTTAAAGGTCGTTGGAATCAATCATGATGACAAGAACAGTTTATGTTAATACGAGATTAAAAATTGAAAAGTTTGCTCCACCTCGTGTCTTGCGAGAACTTGATCAATTTGAATAGTGTGTGCTGAAGATATGTAATCCTAAAGAGACAATTTTAGGGCATGTACATCTTTGAAAAATGAGACTTTCAAAATATCATAATAATGGTAACACATTTTTTAATGAAATAATAGGATCACCAAAAATGAATTTAGTATTATACATTATACCATACACCGTTACACACTATTGCATATGTAAGAGAAATATGTATGGCGACGTTATATGCAATCAACAGTGTCAACATTCTTAATGATATAAGATGTGGTAAAGAACCCTTCTCATGATTATTCAAAGAGAACATAAACTACCTTCAAAGACTACTTCTTGGTAAGTGTACAGAGCCAAATTGTAATTTTAGCTATGGCTTCTCGCCAATTGCTTTGTGGTCACCTAATGACGAATGTACTAATCTCCCAGGCATAGCATCTTTCTAAGAAAACATGCACTGGGTGCCAAATAGACTTGATCCCTCTGGCCTAAGAGTCTAAGAGCGGATATGTTTGACCAAAGGATCCATGCAGCACCTGACTGTAGCTGGAACTGCTAATTGGATGAAGTTATAGCTGATGGTCATGTAAACACCAGTTATTATGTGCCCACGTTCTCAATTCTCCAATTTAGCCATCGATACGACGCTAAAGAGTTTCCTTTTATCCATCTTCACAGACCAAGGTCTGACATATTAACCGTATAGTAAGCCAGTATTGTTGGGCGACAATGACTGTATAAATTGAACATAAATCATCACTTGTCCATTATCATCTCGGTCGATGTAAATATTAGTGGTAGCGTATCATATTGATAAAGAAAACAGTTTAAGGGATAAAGTAGACAACGCGATTTATGGAGACATTGTTGGCATTCCTGTCGGCTTTCAGCGCATTCCTAACATGAAGGTAGCTAAACCGAACTGGCCAGAACTACTCGCCAATCCTCGTGGATCTTCCAGTCAGACGCATTAACTGCCACGGAATAAAATGATCAGTATTTTGAGAGTAGTGTTTGAACAGGATTCACTGTACGTGCCGTGGAGGTATGCTCCAATAATGAAATGTTGGTTTACAAATTCCTCTTCTATCCTATATCATTCCCTGGAAAATACAGTAGTGTTTGATATTCAGAAACATTCCATTTGGTCTAATTAGCTTTTATATAGAATTGTCATTTTAGTTAGTAATAAAACATTCATGGTGTAATTTATGTTGTTGGTCTATCTAATAGAGTGGTATGCGGACACCATATGGTTGGATCTTATCATGGTGTGATCACAAATCCCTTCTGATTTAACATAGTTACATGTAATTTCTTCCCAATCCTAAGCCTTGTGTTCATTAAAGTCAGTAAATGATCTCAAATTATTTTCCGCGTAAGCTATCTCTCTTTGTATACCCGCAGCTGCCATGGTGATGTATAAAGGTTAGTGTTATGGTACATAAGAACCTACCTGACCTAAACACTTTATTGTACTGTCGACATATGATTAACACCAAGGTATTGTGGTAACGTCCTCACATCTCAACATGGTAGTTTGACATATGCGTAATTACAGGGTGACAACTTAGTATTGTAAACACGGAAGTTATCAAATACGCTCGTGTGATTCGGAATTTGAGTGACCGCCTGATATCTGTAACGTCCAGTGATAAAAGCAATTACCTTCCTTATTACCGGAAGAAGGCGAGTGTTCGGGTTTGTCACATGAAAGGTCTTTACTTATTCACGCATCGTTTCTAGTTGATGTGTAAAGCAAAATGCTTAGACTTTGTATTACGTGAAACGTATTCATCGGTGCCATATCAGAAATATGTATGTAACGTTAGCGAAGAAGTCTATAACTGCCCTTATGGTATGAAACTGAATGAAAATCAATGAAGTAAATAAATTTCGTTATTAATATGGAGCATTTCTTTCTTGTTTGACGCCATTTTACTTTGATGATTGCGAAGTTATTTTTTACGCTTTCGTCAGGTCATTACGACAAGCTGATTCTGTGAAATGTTTGATGGTTACCAAAAGATTTTCCGAAGATATTTCAGAGTCAAAGTAATTTTAAAACTGCGTAACATCACTTATTGGCGTTCTTTGAACAACGATTAACTGACCTGAAGAACGTCGCACGTTGGGCATAATCATATAACACATCAATTCATTTCAGTGAATTGATTCTATTCACAAGAGGTGTTTTGGTGATAGGAGTAATGGCGTCGTAGTTCCCATTAACGTACGTAATGCGCATTACGCAAACGCTTCACCAGATGAACGGATCTATAAGCGCATTGCTCGATGAAATGCCCTATAAAACCTGGGGTTACGCCTACTCTTATCTGTATGTATAGTTGCCTGTAGAAATAAATTGTAATAATTTTCATCTGTACAGATACACATAAACCTCACTTTGACGTTTGGCACTGAGACCGATTGCCTTAAATCCCCGATCATTAAGTAACATTGTCCTTAAAGATCTAACTTCTTTGTGGGTTAATAATTAATCCAACCTGCCGCTATGGCCTTGGCTAAGGAGACTGCACTCAGCTTAAAGACAGACCAAGTTCCTCCAGATAACCTGATTAGTGTTGGTCATCGCTCTATTGAATCTTTGCCGTCCCCAAGACAAGACTACGGCATGTAACCCAATGCGATCTGGTGCCGAAGCCCCGTTAAGAAGGGATTTACCAGGTGCTGGTTTGGCTATGGTTAAGAACTAACTGTCGACATTCGGTGAAAAACAATACTGCTTAGGGACCATTGTACGACCACGGATCTCTGTATAATCGCACCTCAATCTCTCCAGCAGCGTTTATCACCTCCCAAGCCCCAGCAATGGAGATTGGGTCGTTGAAGGACTCGTCCCATCTGATTTGGATTGCATTTCATCATCTTAAAGCGGAATCAATAGCTCCATACAGCGCAGTGTGGTAGTGCTTCCCGCAAGCAAAATACTAACCTTATAATGGCGATTACTGTTTCATATAGAGACATTTCAAAGTAATAGATAAAACTAAATGCTTTGTGTTATTGATTCCATAGTCTCTTCTCTGAATATGTTATTCATGGTCAACTTGCCTATTCATATAAATGTGCAGCGTCAGTGTTTCTTAAACGTATCACATAAACTATATTATGAACAGAACCGTCAATCTCGCCGACGAATTATAAGATATACACACACACACATTGTTATGTCAACCTGTGAAATAAGCAGTCTCCAGTTAGTATTACTTTTCTCATCAAACAAGGAAAAATGTTCATACACAAGTATTGACGTTTGATACATGTCATACAACTGGTTAATGTGTTTGTGTAAAAACTGCTCGTTAAAAATTAAGTATAAAGTGTACAGTTGATATAATACAATATAATAGCAAAGATACAGTCCATCCCTTTGATCCCACGTGTACCGCCATTCCAATTTGTAGACACGTTTACGTACATTTTATATACTCCTGAGGATTTGTTAGTTGTAAAAGTGTCAGCTGTCTCCATAGTAAGGATGAAATGTGTCAATACGATGATGTCAATCTACTTTCAGTAGAATACGTCTGACGTATATTATATGAAAAGCCACTTGAATTTAAATGAAATCATCTATATATTTGTTTTTGATACGACTTCATTGGACGACTTTTGCATTTTTCTAAAGCAACGTTTGTATCTATATGAGCCGATTTTTGTGGTTTCATGAAAAGACATAGACTAAAAAGACACGAGATTTAGTCATTTTATATGAAACAGAAAGATGATATTTATTTAGAAATTGAAAGGGGTATCATTTTATATTACTCTCTTAAAAGTCATATTTAAATTTTCAGGCATACACTGGTGAGCAATGCATAAATATGCAACGACGTGTTATGATTTAAACAAATGTAATCACTTGTTATAGGAAAGGTATCAGGTTAGTGTTCAGCAATTAAAGGAACGTTATCTTTGATTATCACCTTAAGGGAAAATTCAATTTTCATAGTGCAAACACAAGTCACCAACATGTGAACAAATCGTTGTTATGATGACGTTAGTGAATATGAATATGGAACGGTCAGCAATGCTGCTTTCGATGGACAATGTATACATAAAATAGAATGTTGTTGATTGACCACCCAATGATTATTTATTATAAGATATTCGTGTTGGCCTTATGCTGTAATGTGTTCAATGTGGCACTGAATAATCATTTCTCTCTTTCCCAATATTGTGTTATTAGAAATCTAATTTGAAACTGATGTTTCTTGTTTGAAAATAAAATGTCTCATTTGGATAATCACCGCTTTATTGAACAACCTCGGTAGAACTGAATCATATTTCCAATCAAAATATCACCTTGAGAGTATTCAACCGAAAACTAATTAACAAATCTACATTTCAATCAACTATGCACCTAAAAAATAATTGATGTTGCTAAAAACTTCAATGTTTAAATTGGTTATGATTTCTGAAACTATTCCCTTCGGCGCAAATAAATGTGCAGTTAAACGTTAACAATTGTCCGAAGTTTCACGAACGTGATTGCTTTTTTACAAAACGTGTTTGAAAACATTCACTGGATAATATTCTTGTCGACGTTGTTTCTCAAATTGTCATATAAGAGTTGATGTTGTTTCTTAATTGTCATGTAAATGAGTTGAACACCAGGAAATATATCTGGTGAAATGTATCCTGTTAAGTTTTTAACATGTCTTCATATGTACGAGTGTCAGTCTTATTATGAAGATCATGCTGAGTAACAAAACCCTTTCTTGGTCATCAACAATTTGCCTTATATTGGACACTATAAGTTATAATTGGTCAAAGGCAATATTGAATAAACTTAAATAAAAACAACCTTTGTTGTGCATTCGTTGCGTAAGCCACATTATTTACAGGATAGGGAATGGCATAAAGAAGAATCAGAATATTAACACGTTGAAGAGCATGCAACCAATCAGTGGTCAGATGATGATTTCAGCCTTTTGACATCTGGTGATCTGAAAATTGGGAATAGCACAACAAATTGAAGTGACAGACAACCTAAATGGATAATACAAGAATAAGAAAACTATATTAGGACCGCCGGGTACCTCCATATAATCAGGAGTAATATGTTAAAGTTTGGATTACAAAGCCATATAAAGAGAGAGACGGGATACGTTAATGTAGAATGAGATGACGAAGCCATAAGAATCATGGGATATGTGTATGTATGTAAGTTCAGTGTTATATATATTAAACTGTCACAATCGTCGTAGTTGTAGGCATGGTCGTGTATACAGTAAGATGATATTGAAAGGCTGCTACTTGTATGATGGACCTAGAATAGAGTAGCCAATAACAGTTATTTGTCAATTGGAATCATGTTCATTAAGTCTTTCAATGAAGTCTATATAAGGCACATGTTCATTAAGTGACACGAGAATCGTTCAACCAACCGATCTTAGCCCTACAATGTAAATTCAACCTTAACACCATCTTTTAACATTGGCTACGTTTTGCCGTATGACTATGATCGGCTAGAAGGAAGTAGGAAGAAACTGAACATGACATTCAACAAGACAACAATTATTAAGCCTTACAACTGCCGAGGAATAAATTACTGAACAGGGCAAGGATACTATCAGTCTAAACTTCGTTCCTTAGAGATGATAAGCAGAATCACAAGACTGTGTTGTACAATAGTAGGCTTACAGAAATGAAGGAAATGTTTCATTAAAGATAGCTTAAAACTTTCGTCTCTAGGTGGTTACGCTTTTGAGAAATTCAGGGCAGCCATTGTGTATCTCGAATCCTGTAATGGACTCGTCCGATTGATGTATCAAATGAAAATGGTTTACGGCTAAGTTCTCATCGCCACACTCTTCACGTAAAGGAATGACACATACGTTGTCACACGTTCAATGGAATATTTTCATAATGCCAATATATTTGAAATGAAGTGAAATATAACGCTATATCTTTTGAAAAGAATTGTGTTGAAATCTTATTGCATGAATATTGATTAAAATTAAGTAAATGTTTGTCAACCCCACCCACATCTGCCACCACGTCACCGCCAACACACCCTCACTCAATGGCCCATACCGCCTACGCAACTTTACTTACTTATTAGGAGTAGCAAGACGGAGTTCAGGTACTTCAAGCAATACCTTCAGGAGGAAGTATCCATGTGCACTCTCGTGTTGATCACATATAACAGGACTGCACATATAAAAGCGGGAAGGTGAGAAACAGATTCATATTATAACCATCGTTTTAAGTTACAAAATAACTATCAACATTTCTCTTTAGTTAAATCTTTCGATATTAAAGGAAGGCTTTGTTTTAATTTCAAGATATAAACTTATATATACGTGTGTATTTATGTATATATGTATCTGAAAACACGTTTTTGTATCTTATGCTGTATGTGTACTAAATATGTTCACATTTGATTAATAACAAAAAATTTTGGTATTACAATCTGCACTGTGAGATAGTGAAATTCTAGATACACGTCTAAAAGGGATGTTCTGTTTTATAAAGATACCATTTCAAATTAAGCGTAATCTACATCTGGAATCATTCAAATATGTTTATGAAATACAACATGATCGCACACATATGTTGTGCCGTGTTTTCCTTCCCGAAGATAATGAATAGTCGGCAGATATCTTTCGTACAGACAGGGCCACATTGGCTGCACGTACAGCAGCAAGCATTAATCAACATTTATCAGATGATGTCCGGCTCCTTCCATACTTGAATGAAGTCTTCTAACCACCGCGGTGCTGCTGTAGGGTATCTATTAACCATTGACTTATGGAGGTATCCCAAAAGCCAAATGAACGTCAATCAGGTCACCTTATTATTCTCTACTTTGCTTTTATATAATTTTAAAGAGACATGTGACCCATAGCTACCGCTCATGTCAAAAACAGATTCTGTGATTATTTTGCTTGACCGAATCAAAATTGTTCTTGAATATGACGTCACAATTCATTCTCACGAGATTGATTGAGAACGCGAGACTTGGGAATTTTATGGGTAGTAAAACACATAATTTCATCATGGTCTTATGGACAGAATGGACTGCTGTTCTGTTACAGCATACAACTGTTGTGGCCAAGTGTGAATGCTGTGTCTTCCGCACCAGGAAACTCAAATATTTATAATCCACGCGAAACAATATTGCAAGTTGGATTTACTGACATAAGAGAGAGTAACATAGATGCCCTTATTTGAGTAATACAAATGCACCAACAAATTGTGAGTGTCCGCTCTTATTCAAAGAGGAATTATATATAGTTTATTAATTCCCGGAGTTTTTAAAATGAAAGCTATATTCATATAAATATATCAACGTTTTGTTTATTGTCGCGTGAATGTTACTATAGCAGAATACTTTAAAGTATATTTTACTGGTGAGCAATTGTTTCTAAACCCGCGCATCTGCTACTGTGAACAACTGATCGGTCTATTACAATAAACATGACTTTATCACGCTTAGTTCAATAAAATCATATTTACAGAATTTCAAAGATTTATGTTGCAAAATGTGTTTTCATAAATCATTTATTCCAAATCCAAATTTCCATTTACAAGTAGCCATGTTCATTAGCAAAGGTTAATAATCGGACTGTGCTAACAAATCATTTGTCGGAGAAATCTGACATCAGAGAGTGCACTGTTCAATCCTAACGTACTTTTGAGCTCCAAGAGAAATTAGAGATCATTGGAAAACGGTAGGCGTGCACGGGGAGAGTCTGCCAGAAGTTGTTGCAAAGTCCACTGCGACGTCAAAGCTGTAATTTGGAGTCCTAATGATGACGATTTCGCATAATTCTGCGTAGACAACGTTCATAGTTAACTATAGGTCAACGATTCTGTCACGGGTTACTGCCACTTTAACTTTGATCTTCCCTTTAAGATGTTCATCCTTCCCCCGCAGTTCGTGTACAAACATAACAGCTATTTTCAAATATCAAAACAACATTTCTTTATACATTTGTTGTCAGGTTTCAATACATAAACCTGAAATAGACTGCAATATGATTTTATTATGATGACAGTTATGATGAACGCTGCATCTGATTTCTGAGCTGTTGCCATGGTAACCTGAATTTTGGAGTACAATTTCACAACTGAAGAGAGATTTCATTATCTAGTGGACAACCTTGGAGCAACTAGTTTCAAATATTCTATAATATTGTTTCTATGGAATATTCCCTCGTGGATCAAGGGAATGTTCTGAAATAATTCGTTTAGGGAGAAGAGCTCTTTGAGTAAATGGTATTTTGTTGGTCGAAACTGAATTTGTTGATGTGCCAAATCTTTAAAGAAACTTTTATGTCATTTTTGATGTTATAGAGCTAAAAAAATCGATTTCACCGAAAATGAATATTCAAGGAAAATGTAAGAGCTTTTTACATGTTGGTTTTTGTTATAATTTTTAAGTTACCTTTCTGCTCTGTATCAATGTCATGAGATTCCAAATTTCCAACAGACATTTTGACTGAACATTCTTTTGAAAACAATAACGTAGGAAATCAATGATTTTTCAATAACATTGTTTGAATTACGTATATGGCCCGTACATGTCCAGTAGACTATCTTCTCCCAGTAAAGGTATATCGGAATCTTTTCGGCATATATTATTCATGTTTAATCTGAAGTGTCGTGTCTTGTGTTCTCAATTGATTACATTCATCAAAGGAAAAAAGGTTTTCTTATGTCTATTGCATTAGATCATCAACAAGGATACGAACAGAAGACTGGGTTCCGACGAGAACAAGTGTATTGCACTTTTTACCAAACTATTAATTAGACTTTTAAAACAATTCTGCAATACTTCAAGGTGCAGTTATATATAATTTATAGTATCTCTCATAATTTGATCAGTAGCTAATTGGTTCCAGTAAACATACTGACTGAAAGCGAACGAAGTATCAAAATGTTTACACCTTGAATTTGCTCGCTGGCTTTCCATAAAAGGACATTGTATACTGTCCAGTTTTCTCTATTGTAATGTCATTACAATCGAAAAATATTTCAAAATATTGCCATCATATCGATCAAAGTTTTAACAACAATTAATAATGCTGTCGTCATGTATTTTGAAACTATGCATTTGTTGGTAACATGATAAATGAAATATTTCCTCTTATCATTACAGTGGTTGAAATGGGTTTTAAGTGTTATCTGTTCAATCTGGAAATGTGTTATGGAATGGAATCGCCATTTACAGGCATTTTTACGTTTTGTATTGCTAGCTTCCAGTGACGCACATTCGCAGCATGAATAAAAACGAAAAGTAGCATTAAATACCATTTTGTGCCGATTGATTTCTGTGCCAGTCACATATGACAGGCAAAGTTACCTAAAAGTACGAGATGCGCGGCGATGCATTGCCAGCTGACATGATCAATTATCAGTGGCGCTGTGGAAGAGCTCAGTGTGGACTTCTAATACTAGGACATAAGCTGATGATGCACCAGGGCTTAATTAACAATAATGTCACCTTAGCTTTCACGTGATGACACTGATCGCATGGTCAATAGGCACTATCCAGTTCAAATAACGAGATGACATTTTACAGAAAATAAAATCCTTTTACCCTAGACTCGATTGTCCATTAGCCGCCATATTTGTATGCACAAAGCTATGTCGAAGTAGTGTATGTAGGGAGTAGGCACATATAGGCGTTAATTTACATAACTACTAGGCATGCTCGCACCATTGATTCGTTCGATTGATACTTCTCTACACACTATGCCTGCTATTATTCCTCAGGTTCAAACAAGAATCGGAAATGGAATAGAGGTAGCATATCGTTTCAGGCTACGGTTGACTGTCCGGAATATTCCGGTGCCGACTCTACACGGGGTATCCTTTAAAAGTTTAAGTAGAATTCTCTAGAACAACTCAGGGGCATCTCCTTGTACATGCAAATATAATGTAAATACTTCAACGCCATTGGCCAGGATCGTGTTCAAGTTGAAATACTGTGATACGTGTTCAGGAAGATATCGATTAACACATGCGTGTCTTTCGTGATGTAATTACATTTCAATCCAATCTTTATAGATGTTATATGACAGCTACACACGAAGTACTTTGAATAAAACGATTAAATTTCATTTCAAAGCAAGCAATCATTTATATTAATTAGCAGAACCTTTTTATAATCTGTCATATGTTTTAGCAATATTACATTGTATTTGAAAATGTTTTAGTACTGTTTCATTTGGATCATATTCCTAATCATCAACATAATAACAATGTTATCCTGTAATTCAAGCAACAAGTATGCTTACCAAACAGTGTTTTTCCATCCACCACTGTGCCCTATTCAATAATTAGTTTAGAAGTCATGTGTCATGTTAAGGGCGATAATTTTAAGAAGGGCTTACTGCAAATTCAAGATTATGTTTTTTTTTAAATTTATATTTTACTGGATAAGTTACCCTTTTATAGTGGTCGTACTAATTCTGCTGACACATTCTTGAACTAGATTTGAACAGATTATACTTTATATTAAGGTAAATAATCCTGAGGGGGGGACACCTAAATTTTCACGATAGTGTCCTTTTCTGTATAAAATACTTCATCAAATTCACGCTTGTATAGTAATCATAGCATGCGGTTAAAACTAATGCAATGCATTGTATTTTCTTTTTGCAACCTAAATCTGATGCATTACTTTCAGTTCAACGGAAAGTCTGTTAAATTGATAGACTTGCGATGATGCATTTAATAATTGATTAGAAACAACACAGATTCTTTAAAAGGTTCACTTTTACAACGGACGAATTGACACCAACGGAAAAAGCACACTCTGCATACTGTACTGCGTTTGACTTCATTAACTGGATGTGGTGTTATATGAATAAATACGAGAAAATACGGGGTTCTGAAAGAACCATTAGCTACTTCTTTCATTCACAGTGAATAATTCATCAATTCATATTTAATGCAATTTGTATTTTATTACAGCTGCTCCTAACGACAAATTTCCCATCGCGCTCATAAATGGGTATATCGTTATATGTTCAGTAGCTGGTATTTGACAAGGATATGCCAGTCGATAATAATTTATTTAAAGACTTGTTGTTATTCTATAATATAGAAAGGCTCAGATGTCAAAAGTCGGTGTGAAATTGGTTGAGTACGTGGCCAGCAAGATCTAACGTTACTATCATTTAAGAGATTCCATGTACAGAATTCATATATCAGATATTCTAATTATGGCCTCTTTACACACGACTGCCCGTGCATTAATCCTCTTTTTATTGAAGGCAGCGGTAGCCGCTACATTACATTGTTAATCAAAGTGTCTGGACACAAGATTCACATAAACCATCACTGGCGTATTTTTGTTGCCCAAAATCAATCGCATCTCAGGTTTATTCATTTTGATATTTCTCAGGCAAATCCAATAGTGGATGGCATTTTATGATAGTTATTCATTTATCAGGGGTATAAAGTGCATTATATTCAAACATCCATGGCAGAAAAACGATTTTCTGTCATTACCGTTTGTTAAAAATGAGTTTACTGTGTATGGTTCTTTTGTTTGGTTTATGCTTCGAGAGGTTTATATTATTAGCTTGGGTTTGTCGTACTTTTGTTTTACTCTTTTGTTTTAAAAGTTCTTAATGGGGGTTTCATTTAGGAAATGAATAATTAACTGTAAACTACAGAAACATTATAGAATTCAAGACCATTTCGTCAATGTCAAAAAGCGTCGCTTGGTTTATTTTCATCTCAGTCCATTTTACTTGAAATGAAGCACTTAGAAGCAGATAAAAGAACTAGATAACTGGAAAGTTTTACCTTAAGACCTTTACCTTATGTCCTCGTATCCATGCGAATAACGCGTACATGTACTAACCTACAGTGTTATGTTTCATACACTTTGTTAGTTCAAAAATAAGTCATTATATTCTGGAAACCAAACCTGCCGCATGATGCTTGGTTGCAATATCTAAAATAATACTTCATACCCATGTGTCATAATACGTAAATAATCGTGATATTGCTGTTTTGTATCAACCTATATACAAACATTGTGATTCTCCTACTTTTCACAAAGCATGTTCTACAGAACCATCACCTAAAATGGCGTGTTTATGAAATGTGTGTCTGCAGTCTATAATTCATAAAATATAGTAATAGGGAGCTGATCATGGACTCTACATTTATATGATATATACAGTATATATGGTCTAGACCTTTATCATCGATACACATACACACACTAGACCTCGACTCAAACATAAGTACTGTACGACCCAATATCACATGAACTCTGCTACTTGGAAAATTTCCTGATAAAAGACAACTGTGAAAGAAAACAAGTTCTATGGAAACAGTTTGGTGTAAATACTAACACAGTGACAACGTGACAAGTCATTTGCATGATATCGGTGATATTACAAACATATTACATTCACAACAATTTAAGTTAACCATCTATAAAACGTGTTCTCTTTGTACAATATATAATAGCTGATCATATGTTCAAATGCCTTCCAAAGAGCAATAACTCTGTAGCAACACTTTGGTATCCATAGTATTTGTCCTTGACGAGACTTTGCTAAATGTTACCTTATATTATGAATGTACTTTATGAGAAGGTAACGATCTCCATAGGGCCGTTGACCATTGTTTTAATGTACTGTTCTTTATTTCAGATGACTGTGTCCTTTAGGCTGGAGGTGACCGTGTTGGTGGCAGTCCTAGCTTGCGCGTGCTCATATGGAATGAAAATAGATTTTTCCCGACTCACACACCTTAGGCAAGCACCATTTATTGCACAAAAAAGAGGGTCAGAATGCACAGGTTTGTGATTTTTTATGTACTATAGACACATTAAACGATCACCCATGTTATACAATGATTATTAACGAGTTAAAGTTCTTAAGAATGAGCGAAAGCGGCCACCTGTTCGACGCTCTTCGGCAAAATTTAACTGTTTAGTAGCGAGCATATGCAACCATGTGATTGTTACGTGATTGGGAAGTACGCTTGATCAGACAAAGCACAGTGTTTGTTAAGAGTTTACGGTCATGCGGGTCAGTCCATTGGGTGGCCTTTATACACAAGTTCGACAGTAGTGTCTTGTAAAGGCGCTGTAGCAAGATTTTCACTGAAATAACGTCCTCTCACTAAACTATAAATAAGTGTTACCAATGGCTAAATGATACCCCTGAATCAATAAAAGGAGTTCCAAAACGAATATACATGGTTCGGTTAAGTTATGTGAATCCATTTCCAATTCAGCAGCCATTTTAAAGTGTTCACATTAAGATGGCCGCTCGTAGGTAGTTCAAGAGATCTGACTGACGTAGCAATACCTAAACACTCAGAGTGGAGTTGTAAATATCGCACAATGATGGATTGGTCAACCATCTCGCTGTCTGAACTCTAACATTCTCATGATACCTACACAACTTCCTCTTACACTGAAGAGTTCCACATCACTGTCGGTTTTTATTTCGCACCATTTTCTTCGAAAATACGAAAACCGTTTTCTATGGATACGGCTTAACGGTGATATATTTTACCCATTAACGTACCAATATATTGCATAAACTTTAAAATTTTAAAAAAACCATGATATTCCAAAAAACGTGCTACAGCGCCTTTAAGCACTCAATATGTGTATGGAGCTACGTTCATGGTATTTGCGTGTTTGATTTCCAGTAGTCATGAAGCAAAGTTATTTAGATAACGAATGTATGCAGCAAGGGACAGAAGAAACCATACCAACAAAGATGCAAGATTTTCAAATCCACGACGGACAGATAGGACTAAACCATAGTTATACTATGTCTCTGTAAGCCAATTGAAGTTAATTTATAATTTCTGAAAGCTTATATGTTCATGTTTCTAAACAATACGTTTCGACATCACCATGACCAGGCGAAATAAGAGGTAACTATATTTTTTTCTGGTTTGTTTTATGACATCCTACAGCAATGATGTGTCATCGATTATCGTCCAATAAGGTACATCCTCTCTTAAATGGCAATTTCAGCACTCCATTTGTGTTTGAACAGATATGAAATATTAAGATTTCAATCAAATTAAATCAAATTCTGCACATCTCTTTACAATATATATCCTCATCCAAAATCGACTTTATCTGGCAGAAATATATATATAGTTTGTGTTTAACTCTAATGAGAATTGAAATTGGTATCGTTTCTTTTTTCCCTCGGTGTATCTCCACATGATGAAAGAACGAACGGCTAAACATAAAAAAAAAACATTACGAAAGTGATGCGGGCAAAACATTGATGCGTCCATCAAAATACGTTATTCCTTTAATTACTACTCTCTGGTATAAACATGCTTTCCAGCTGATTGCCTTGGTAGATCCTGGTCTATTACGTCAACCACAGCAACATGTAACGAGATATTTACACTGATCATTTACAATGAGAGCTAACAAGAAATATAGATATCATTTCGGCAACAGATAAGAGTCAATCACATTATAGGGTATACATATTTCATTTGGGAAACCTCTTCCGTGATTGCAATAACGTGTTCTCCTTGGGCGGTTCATGAAATATCTACAGCGAGAGACTGGATATACAATGGTACACAGTCAGGCAAACGACGTTTTGGCACATGTTCAAGTATATACAATGTCAATCCTTAAAGGACACTTCGTCTACAAGAATAACTTTTCATACCTTATTCAAGTTAACATTTACAAAGAATACATGTGC
The DNA here is from genome assembly GCA_936450465.1 of Gibbula magus. Lineage (NCBI taxonomy): Eukaryota > Metazoa > Mollusca > Gastropoda > Trochida > Trochidae > Gibbula > Gibbula magus. The sequence continues at coordinate 45,549,256 of OW388291.1, forward strand.
CAATCAGCATATTGGAGTGGATAGATCGATCGGAGGTGAGCTCTAGACTATTTGTGCAAAATTAGATCCAATTTGAAAGATGACATAGGGGTTCAGGAAGTGTTATGAACAATAATTAACCCTTGAAAAAAAAAATTCTGGAGGTTAATGTCAACCAATATACTGGCTTGTCCTAAATATGCTTATCATCCCCCGTCTCTCTGATGTGCATTACGTTTTCAATCGACGACTAACAATACATGTTTAATGTAGCAAATGCTACGTATCGTAGGGGGTTAATTTGGGTTACGTAACAACCCTAGCATTCGCCATTCACGCAAATGATCGAAAAAGCCATTTGCAATATTAAGAACTACTTCAAATGTTCTTGCCAAAGTTTTTATTGAGTTAGCGGATTCAATCGGTAAAGTACCGCATTATTCTGTAAGCAGACAATCCCATCTCGCACGTTATCGTATAGAGTAAGTCGAGTCCTGTTTGTACGGCTACTCCAGGCAAGGATAATTGTGGGCTTTGTGTCCATATACATGTCATTAGTCCGCGCTTCACAACCACAAACACACTTACAAATTAGCCATGATTGCTGTGTGCAAGTGTATTGTTCTCTGAAGCGACAAAATTTCTGTTTTATTGCCCCGGGTTCTCTTTGAAATAAAGCATATTCGCATGCAAGGGACTTCGCCAGCTCAGAGTTAGAGCCTGTTGTCACGCTGCCGGCTTCGATTTACAGGAAAACGTGATTTGCTGCTGATTTAATGACTACATATATTGATCTTAAATTAGAGGCAATTAAGGGATAAAGAACAAACTGTTTGCATTTTAGCGAGTATTTACCAACACGATAGGCGCTGAATCTAACCAAAAGATGAATAGTCTTAGTCTGTTTAGTAAATATAATGTATTTAAGAACTCGTCAATATTTACCGTTTTGTGCCACAAGGCCTTGCCCATGCAATTGATTTCCTCCTAATTCGATAGATTTGCTGACTGCATTAGATTGCAGTGTAAAAGCACCAACACCGAAGGCGGAAAAGGAGAAGTGATTATGAAGAAATTAAGGCGGATTCCGGCATATGCTAATAGTAGGGTCAACCGACAGTTCTCTTTAATGCAATAAACTCCCCATCTTGCTCTATTCCCCGGCAGCAAAATACTCAATAGACAGTTGTCATCTAAACTGCTGTTAGGAAGTCGGGTCAGACGAGGAACGGGATTTAAGAGTCAATTAGGAGACTACTTGAGACTCAACGCTTTTCCTGTTCACCGTCGGCCCCTACTCGGGAAGTGAAGCTCCGACAGGTGACACCGTACACCGACTTTCAGGCTTAATGGCCAACATGCACACATCAATGGAACGATACGTCAGAATTTACTGATTTGAGAAATGACATTAGACGATTTAATGCGATATGTGCTATAGTAAAAGCTATCGATGAATGATTACTGTTACTACGAATTATTTTATTTTGATAACGAAGTATTAAACAGTTTACGCTTTACGCAAATCACAGCTTACATGTGTATATGATCTTAGAATATCTTTGCCTAACCGAATGACACTACTGTCGAATTACGAATAATTATTGATTCTTGTCAATTTTCAGCTGACCTTTTGAACACTTATATAAATAATGATAACATGAATGCAAATAGTTGTGAAATATTGACTGAAGTTGAATGCTTGATAGTGAGTTATATCATGATAAGGAGCAGTGGATCTTCTGACATCAAGAATATTGATGATGAATATTTAAGAATGATCAATTGGGGATTCTGTGACTTTTAGGTAAAACGTAAACTAACATCCGTATCTTTGTGTCATGTGCATCCTGACACAATATAAGTGAAGGTACGCTACCTTCACTAATGGCTTGTTCTTGGTGTTGTGCTTTGTTTTCCCAACAACTGCATCAATATGAGAAGCATTTACCTAAAGGTTCGTGTGACAGGAGCCGCCAACCAAACCATTATTGAAACACGAGATTGATCTTTTAGCATTGTCAAGCACGTATTCGCTTCTCCAGATAAGCATGGAATATTTGCCTGCGTTGCCATCATGTTTGTATTTCAACATGCCATTGTGATTATACAAAAATGGCTTGAAACTTCGGAAGTGGCTTAGTTTAAAATATGTGTACACTCTGCTGTCTAAACGCTCTCAAATATCGGACATTGATATTCAAATTAATAAATTATGCTAACTTATTATTGAATTCGGGAAACGTTTTGCACTAAATACCAGTCTTGCACTAATTAGATATAATGGTGATCATTGGGGTGAATGATTGGGTTGTCTTTGCACAGTAAACCATGTGGTCTCAACAGACTTTCATAAATCTCTGTGTGAATTACGATGGCAATTGATATGAACATTGCATCCGTAAGGACAGGGTAACGATAGTTGAACATTCTCGACCTTGGTTGTGTGGATTAACTTCCATGTTAATTTCAACGCGTTGAAATGTCACACCGAGGTAAACGTGTAGTCTGCCCGCTTTTGTAGACTGAGGATTTGGCGAAAATTGCGGATGTCTGTGGACAAATTGATCACCTCTCTCATGAGAATGGTTCAATTTGTTATCAATTCACTTCAAACGGTCCTGTAATCACATTTAAGAGTCACAAAATTCCCTTTTCTCCTTCACTATTCGTGTTTTCCAATTTCTGTTTCATTTCCTTACTTGTAAGGAATTGAAAATGAACTTTTGATGAATTCCACAAAGGCAAAAGATGTTGCAATTACTATAACGCGAAGCAGGAATACGTCAAACATGGTGTTGCCTTGTAAGTGATGGACTGTCGACTATGTCTCTCAAGACTTGAGCACTTCAACCCATATCATCCACGCATACCGTAGGAATATTAATGTAATCACTGAGTATAGGGCTTCTGCAAAATATTGTTTCCTAATGCTCTAATGGAGTGGAAACCAATAAGGGGCGTTCTCTGGCATTTACATTTTTCTAAATGGAGCCAAAGAGCCGTGATCAATTTGTATTTGACATAGAGTGAATGTCTGCTCAATGGTTAACAAGTGTGTTTTCTGCATGAGAAATCATGCTGATAATTTTGAACAAAAATCGTTTTGGTCTTTTGAAATGAACTTGAGCATAATGAATTAGTCAATATGAAATGCATTTCGATTATATGTGTGTATTTGAAAACGAAATGGGCGTGCAAACCAACTCGATGTCGATATTTATTCAAGTTACATTCATTGACAGTACTTCAATCTTCAACCATGCTTAATCGGCTTTACAACGTTATCCTATTTGTCTTTTTCTAGTTAAGTAAGAGGATAGCAGACTGCATATATTAACGTCTGATGGAAAACAGAATAAATTAGTTTCTTTATATAAGGAAACCCCATGAGCTTAGACAGTACAGTTCTGCAAACCGTATGTCGTCCAGTATCTGTGAAATATTATTGGAAGTTTTTGCAACATGTGTTGTGGAATTACTTTTGATAGAAACCCTATTTGCTGAGGTGCTGTAAGAGTTCAGGCATTATGGATAAGGAAGGCAATTTCATTTTAGTTGACTTGTACCATAGAACAAGGTTTCTCGGAAGCCTGGACAATAGATCGATGGACAGCATGTATCGGCCGGCGAGTCCACAGGAAATTAATAATCCTCGCACAATCTCTTGTATTGAAATCCTGCTTGTAATCAAACTTGGGCTTGTGTAACTGCAGACACCAATTGTATCCTTTAGGGAACATCTATAGATAGAACTAAAGGGAAGCAACTGTCGGTGTGACATGATTGAATACGAACAGTTTTAATCATGATTGAAAGAGTACATAGTAGTGACTGTAAAATTGACTGCGGTGCTATCCCGCTGGTTAATCACAACAGGTAATTCGTTGCAACACACCAGTCAAAATCTTTTCATTTTCAACTGATTCAGTTGGGAAAACAATGTGTAAGGGAGTCCTTGTAAACTATTTCAATGACTTCATCTAGAATACGAGACATGCATGACCATTACATATTGATTCTAACACTCTATTTACATTTAGTGAAATGCACTTTTGTTGTTTTACAGGAAACCCGTGTCCACCAGACAAGCCGTTTTTATGCAAGACTTCCTTTACATGTATATCACTTAAGTTCGTGTGTGATGAGACGTGGGATTGTGACGACGGATTTGATGAGGAAAAAGCTGTATGTAATGCCGGTAAGTTTAACATTTACAACAGTGAATGAGAAAACGAAAGACATCAATTTAAAAATGGTTCATTGTATTGACATATTCCTGGGGATTCATGATTAATGTTATGAAAAGCTGACATACTAACATTTATGTTCATTAACAAACTCTAACCTTTCTTCACATGATAAGTAATAACTGGGAGTATACAAACCTGCCATAAACCCCTGCATTATTCTTACATAAATGATTTAAAGATGCATCCATTGTGTTTCATTAAATTAAATTCGAGTAACTTCATAATACATGTGCAGAAACCGAAACTACAAGTCCCATTTACATGCACATTAGGTATAAAACCAATTAAACATTATCAGCTCAAAGTTGGCTTTTTCTCTGACGCGCGCCACACGCGGTGCATTGTCCGGTTTTCGATCAGAAATCGATACTTTTACCTTTATATCGTCGGTATACAGAGTCGATTATCATCAAAATGGTAACTCTCGTTAACAGTCAGTACTTCTCGATAAAATAACACCATTTATAACGTTTGGCATATGTTACCCCAACAACGCAATGGTTGTACCGTTAAGTATTCTAGGTCGTTTTACAAAACTACCCTCTTGATAGATAAAGGATAAAACTTCACATTAAAACAATTCTTATTCTGTCTTCTGGTTGTATTAATAGCGTGTAGGAATGAATATGCATCAGTGGTTATATGGATGGTACATAATGTCAATAAGAGTTCCCATTAGGCATTTAATCCTGCTTTGCATGTTATGTTTTACCATGAAGACAAGGATAATTCCTCGCGAGTGTTATTCCTCGTTGCATCTACTCAAACATGTTTCGTGTTGCTTGAAGAACTAAACACATTCCCAACACCTTGTTGAATATATCTGAAATTATACTTGCAAATGAACGCGGTTGTCAAGCATATCCCATTTGCCTTGCAGAGTGTCTCTCCTCCTGTTAACTGTCGCTTAGTCTCAGTGTAGTTCTGATTGACGTCTCAAGACGTCTCAGTTGTTCAAAGCGATTGGGTCAGATCAACACTTTCCCTTTACCATTCAGGCAATAAATGTTCATACAAATGGACAGCTTCTCGTTCTACCAGTCACGCGATTCCCTGTCTTTGAGCCTCTCGGATTGACGAACGAGGCCGCTCTATCCGATTCTACAGAACACATCCGGTACGACATGTCACAGCCTCATCCCTACCAAATGCAATGTTTAGTATTGATAAACAACAAGTTTCTGCAACATTAAAGATAATATCATCTCTCTGTTTTTTCGATGTTAATTCGTTTATTCATATAGACAATACTTTCAAGTAAGCAAAACACAAAAGATTTTTTCGAAGCGTCACCTACATGTAATTATCAAGATATTGCCATTGAAAGTGAGTAACATTGGCCTGCTAATTATCCCAATCCTTAAACAGTTTGCCGGGCCGCCGTTAGCTTTCGTTGACGATGTGACGTCAGATACAGGAGTTGCTTAATGAAATCCTTAAGCGATTTGTCGATTTTCGTCGATAATTCGTTTAAAACATAATAAGAACGTTTTGACATTACAAGTTTCAGATCGAATGGGTATTTGTGCGTACGTAGGGAGTAATTTCGAAGTTTTAGGATCATTTTTCGATATTCAATTGCTGATTTTGTTCTTTTCCCAATCGAGTGGAGTGTTAGGTTATCTTATAAGCTACAATATGTTTTGAAATGAATAACTGCCAATTCAAAAATAAAAAAGTGTAACACCACTACCATTTTCCTAGCATGATATATAAAATACCTTGCATTTTATATTAGATGTTATTTTTGATGGTCAATTCATGTGTTTTTTGGAAATAAAATACTGTTTAAATCACTTCGGATAAAAATATGGAAAATGTATCTTTCCCAATTTCAAATGAAAGTATTGGAACTATGGAACTAATCAACTCACCATGGCCGTGTGTGTTGTTTGGTTCGCAATTTAAAAACTATTACCCCGGGTTATAGTTCAGTCGTGTAGATTCCCCTCTTATTTAATATTTATCTAAGTTAGAATGTCAATAACGCAACTACATCACTTATTACATATCGCTACATTGATAAACAAAAATACTGAAAATAATATATTTTGTTATTTTGCATAAGGACGAATGTGAATTTTTATTTATTCAATATACCCATTAGTAAATGAATGAGGCGTGTTAACACCGTTAAGAATCCGTATGAAATGTGTAATAGATCTGTGACGTTTGAACATCTTCATCATCTGACATGCGTGCCGCCGCCACATTGGGCAGCGATAAGAATTGTTCCAAAACACATTGCTGAATTACGGGTCCAGCAATGGTCACATCCAGTATTAAACAGTGTTGACATCCGCTGCCATTTGTAGTACGTTTTACGGAGCGTGCATATATGTAATTGTGTTGTACAAAGACAAAGTTAAATATGTTATTTAACTCTAGTGGATTCTGTCATTAGACGCCAAGCGACTCCTGTGTATTACGTCACAAGGCCTAGCAAGCGGCGCGGCATTCACTCTCGGCTAAAGTTGTACGAGGCGTAATTGAGCGGCGTTCTAAAAAAGCGTTCTAAAAGGTGTTTATTGGTTGAATTGACATATACCAAGTGGAATCCTCGTCATCTTGGAATATGCTTGAATAAAAACCGAAAAGTGATATGGTCGGGGTTTGTGGGCCTTTAAGCAATGCTGATCATTGCATTTAATAGACAAGTATCAACGTTGACAATTAGTCTACACACGTATTTTCCTATTAAAAATATGTCGTTCGCTAGCTGGCTTAAAACATAGTTTTACTGGACAACTTGTTGTTATTCAATAAACCATGATGTCGTTATTAAATTTGGAATTAACATGAGTTTCACTTTTGAAATCGCTTAATTCTATCCTCAAATACAAATATTTTATCGCATCTGAAATTCTCCTTTAATGACAGAGCTATTTGTTTGAAATTGTGCCACCTCTAAAAGCGGGTCATTCCAAGGAAGGATTATAAAAATCTGATTGGTCCCAAAGGACCCGTAACCGCTTACGAGGTTCGGCTAAGGGCTATAAATTCAACGCGGTATCTGCACTTACTCCATTTCGCGGAGGCATCAGGCGCTGTAGCAGAGCGTCCCCTGACAGATATTTCGTGCCGTGCACCAACCACTAAGCAGGAGTTGTGATTAGATGGACGCAACTGATATCCCTAATGCCGACTTCACCTCCTTATATCTAGCATGCTTAGGTGAGCAGAGGTAAAGGTCAGGTGGTTCGTCAGTTCGAGCTGGACACAGCCTCAAGGTACATGAGATGTAACAAATATAGCCTGCAAATGTCACTTGCTTTCATACAGTTTTGACTATAAGGAAGCTCCATGCCATACAGTTATGTAGCCGAAAAATATACATCTCGGACACGTTGTTTCATCATGAAACTATAACATATGTAATTGTCGTTCTGTATAAATAGAGGATAGAATATGAGTGCCTATGTCATATATGTTTACGACACCAGTGCCTGAATATTAGTATTTCCCGATCGAGAGGGTATTTGAAACAAGTAAAGAAATAGTTTAGACAGGAACATAATGTTCTATTTGTTACCGAAGTCACTAATTTCTAAGTTTAAGCATATGCCGCTGCTCGCCGTCGCCTCAATTAGAACGACACTTCATCGTAAGGTCATAACGTTCATTATGACGTCACGTCACCATGGCAAGGTTATATTTTGCCCTCGGGCATCGTATAAAACTATGAACCCCCATATGATTGCTTTCGTTGTTAATAAAATAAAGATTTAACGTTCACATTGGTTTTATACTATGGATATATAGCGTACAGTTCTCTTTACAGCGAAGTTGTAAAACGTACAAATCTAGTGCTTATCTGTATGCACAGTGAAGATTAAACACATATATTGCTGTATAATCTTTCAACGCGGAATTGTTTTATGTAAAGTGAAGCTATGGCACATGATGTTCTCTTAATAACGAAGATATAACACGTTATGGCGTCATTAACACGAAGTTATGATACATACTTTTCTATGAACAATACATGCTTTACACGTTCCACTCACTACTTAACAGAGGTAAGAATATTCTCAGTACAGTGAAGATGCACCACGTATAGCTAAATGATCATTGGTGTATTACATGAGGTCAGGAACGTAGGTTATTTAATGATTTACAGCGCAAGATGTCACGAAAGCAGACACTCTTAAGAATAAGACAAATCGTGTGATATAAACTCGATGCGAACAACTTAGCCGTATCACGGATAATGCTTTTATAACGAGCTGTGACTGAACGCTAACCCGGGATTGATATCGATTTGCTATTTGTTGCTTATGTTACAGTTTCGAGTAACATCATGTTTGAAAAACTATGGCATCTGTTCGATTGTCGACAGGACTGCGTGAATTGGTCCTGTAGTAGAATATCGTGTTGTGTCAGTGGCAGGATTAGCTGCAGGCGACAGGAACATGATGTGTATTCCATACATTTCGCCCTGACACTAACTTTTGTTGACACTGAAAGAACACTGCCATTTCATTTGAAAGAAGGAGTACAAATTGTCAACTATACATATGGGAAAGCAAATACATGTAAACAACGAAATTCGAATATACAGCTTTGTAAACAGTCGTCGATGATTTTTATATTTTGTTGTCAAGCCAGAACTTGTGAAATGCATTATCGAATCATATTTCAAGGCAAACATATGCATGGTCTTACTTAAGTTGATTATCTTAATATTCCAATAAACAGCATAGTTATAATGAATACGAATTTGCAAGCAACAACAACAGAATGTGAAACGTATTGCATTTTACGAATATATGCAATTAACATCATTGTCTTACTGAGTCTACTTTTTATTTTACAGCTGCCAGACCTTCAGTTGAACAACTTTACGAATTCTTGGAAACCGAACGTGACTGGATTCTCCCTGCGCTGTTTGGCGGTGTCGACGCAGAGACAGTAGCTCACACCTTATCCAGTAAGTTATCTGTATATACACCTTTATTAAGTAGACAAGTAATTTATGTTTATTTTTTTGGTTCAGTTTCCGCCGGCGTTGGCGTTGGCGTCGGCGTCGGCGTCGGCATTGGCGTTCCACTAACATAAGCATAGATGATCTCGGAAGCGTATCAGAGGTTTCAGGGTTCTTTCATATTAAGTAATTTTCATTTATTCATTTAATGCATTCACCCGTCTTCGATGTAAACAATCGGCGAATCGTGAACTGTTTCAACATAAGCACCGTAACTAGTCATTTTCATGACAATAAACTATAGTCTTGTCGATTCCGTATACATAGACGCATTCAACAAAAGTATTTACACTTCGATTCATGTAAAGTACGGACTGTAAACAGTAAAAACATTACTCACCAAAACAGGAGAACCTTCTTCGGACGCCGTTTTTTTATGTGTGCATATCCGACATCGACCGAGAATTCACGGTAAAGGACGAAGTCGTTTCCGATAGAGACGCTCTTCCTTCCAAAATCGGAATGATTGTTTCTGTTATTACCGTGAATTCACCGATATTGCTGCGATTGTTTCGAGAAAAGAAGCATTTTCTTCCGTAATGGACGCATTTCTTTCAAATCTGGATGGATTTTCTTCAAAATTGACGCATTTCCTTCAATTACTTAGGGGGGCCTGATGTGGCTAGTATCATCAGCTACCGTCCCCTGATGACGTTTGTGTCTTCGATGTTTATCGCAATTTATGTCAATTAATATTTTGGTGTTATAGGTATGGTATTGTAATTTAGGGGTTCTTCGTATTGCTAATCAACGTCCTCTGTGAAATAAGGACTTGTTTAAATTTGTGTAGTTATTTTATGATGATATACGGTGCTTTCCGTGGGTTTTTTAAGGGGTATGTAACTGGTTCGCAAGTTCTTTAGGAAAATAACTAGTTTCACTTCAAACTAGTATGTAGCATAAAGAAGCCTTTAACATGATATTTTTGTAATCTTGTTCCATCAAGAATATTAGAATGTGTTTGTATGTTTCGGGGATTATTAATTATCACCGTCAAATTGCAAATGTATCAAAATTAATATATTAACAACTGAACGCAAAAAAACCCCGTCTGGTTCAGTGTTCTGTTATCGGAGCCAATAATAGTTCTTCCTTTAAACCAACCCACTCTTCATTCAATACATTCAAACGTTTTACCCAATATAATGCCAGGGCAGCTGTCTTTTGTCCAAACATAACGTCAGCTAAATCAAATAAAATTTGCAATCTGATGTGTATTCAATTATGTCCGACTTTCTTCTAAACCTTAGCAAATCGACAATCAATTGTTGCAATGCTGTGTAGAACAAAGGAACTGTCAGAACTGCTGATTTACAATGCCTTTTGTTCATTAACACAGTCACTACTCAAAGACGCATCGACATAAAGAAAAATCAATTTCATATTTGTATTGTTCTTACTGAATTACCCTTTTTCCTACCGAGTTTAGGTTTGTGTTAACGTGACATTAAAACAAACACATATCTGAAGTATTTTAAAATGGTAAAGCGAGATTTGTGAACAATTCTACAATAATGGATCATGGAAAGACCAATTCTAGATCATTTCACGGAATGTTCTGTTTTGCTTGAGTTATTCCGGGTACTGGTTCGCGATGCAGTGGAACTCATGCTTACCCATGTCACATATCGCAGTTGATATGAGTTGTAGTCAGAGACTTATCTTTAAATGTTAATGATCTGTTTTGCATAAACACAATGTAGGGACTGAAATCATATATAGCAACGCTACTACACCAGGTACCACTTCCCGATGAACTTCCAATTGTACGTTAAGCCCGTTTCCATGAATGTATGTCTGAACTATTGAAGTGGTCACTTTCAGTGGGTAATGCAATGAAACGTTATGTGTTTTTGTAAGGATTTTGTCGTTCATCCGCTCTCACATTTCGTATGTGATTTCGTGCTTTATGTTCTATGTATCACACCTGGACTGTTGAGACTAAATATGAGGATCCTCGCTTGCACATTGACGCGACCAATGCTCATCAAACGTACATGTTAAACGTAATGTTTCAAACAGCGCCTACTGGAGTTTCCTTATGACAACATACATAGAGTGACTATCCCTTTAAGTTGACCATTACCTTATTTACATTTAAGCTTATTTACATCCAGGCTCTGATGTATACACTATGTTTAAGATGACACTATTGTTAACGATGCGTGTCTGTGTTCTAGTGGCGAGTGGAATCGACGACCTAGAAGAGACCTTGGGCCTGTCGAGCGAGAATGTGAAGAACCTGAGAATTGCCTTCGAAGCAGCAAGTTTGGGCGACGAGCGACTGATGCTAAAAATGAACATGCCGGAAAGATCATGGAATGAAGTTCAGTACATGCTGCAGCAGCTTGCCGACAGTGGATTCAAGACGGAAAAGTCCACCTGAACGGAGGCTGCTAGCCTCTCGCTGGGCAAACAGCGTCTCCCCGTAGTCCGTCAAAACAAAAACCATTGGCCTGAACATTGAGCACTTCAAAATGACCACAGCCGTCATTTTGTTAGGAAGATCTATCTCTGCTAACACTTCAATAGACAAACGATCAAGACAGATAACTTTCAGCGCAGAAATGCAGTCATATCTCCTGAAAAATATTTATGATTAAAGAGGATTTATTTTTGATTGTGTTGGTGAGAACTACAGACAGAAATGTTGTGGTGATGTGACCACAGTTTCTGGACCGAACTACAGGACAGGAAGTTGAGCTACAGTTATCTCCCTTGGTCATTTGCCTTGCTTTGTTTCTGGTGAAATGTCAGTCATGCAAGTTCCTTGTCTTTCGTGTACCATTACAGTAAGTCTCATCATCGCGTTTGTGATCTCGGAAATCAAAATATGATTCGTAGTAATCTTTTCTTAGAAGTCAGTGGCATAAGAAAGTGGACGATGCCCAAACTACCCTGTAAGGTATCGCTTGCTAGACATTGACAACGACACAATGTGCTCAGAAATCTTTAGGGAGATATGGACCGTCTGAAGTCAAGAGACCCCTTTAACCATCGTCAGTCTGTGTAAGCATATTGTGGTAACTCCACCACGGTGATTGTCAATCAAAATTGTGTATCAGTTTGGACAGAACGAATTTGGCTATTTTCGTGAAACCTTCATGAATTAATAAAGTTCTCAGTGTCATTGCATCCGTAGAAGGCATCTCTCTGTGTTTCATAGGTATATAATGTATATCATAGTCAGATTGATGTAACATATTCATGATATAATAAATCACCTAGATTCTTAAAGAACGTCTTAGTGCGTGAAAACATTGTACACTATATTCAAGATCGCACCAGATATTATTTTTGTCTTTACGATCCTATTTCTTCTTGTTTTCGATCTTGGCGAGTTGATATTTTCAAATAAATGTCTATTTTAACAATACGATTAGTCCTGGACAAGGTGTATTTCTCCACTCGATGTCCCACAATTGTTTGACGTCACGCTTTATCCTTCTATCTTTAATTAAGTATTTCATTACAACCTCGGTTAATTATTTTCTTTGGTAAGTGTCTGCAAGCGTTAACACAAGTATTGTATTAAGCATTCTCTTAATGAGAGTAATAATACAAAATCGATCAACGTTAATGTTACATGGTGTTGGCAGCTAATTTGAACATGTTGAAGCACACAATGTATATCGGCACAAGGACACCATCAATGGCCACGTTACCCAGAGATTAAACTAGTTCACTTGATAGAGTGTATTGATACATGAATATAACATGTAATTGCTTTCAAAATCGATCTTGAAGATGTACGTCTTGCATCCCTTGATTGACAGATGGGCGTGTTTCCACGCTTATGGGAATGCTTTAAAAATGTAAACCAGTCTGGCTGTTGTGAAATTTGGTTTCCTAAAAAACATGATCTGATATTTAATACGCATATTGATCGCTTTCATAAACAAACTCTCAGTGACTGAAACATGTCAAGACAAGACAAGACAAGACAATAGTTTATTGTATTTAAGGCCACCGGCCCATATACAATACTAAAACATGTCATGTATGCCGCATCGTTGTTGACGTTTGAACATGATACACACGTTTGCCACGTGATAATGCTCAACATCATCCTGCTAGCCATATACCGAGGTACTTGCAACACTGTTAAGCCCTTAAGTATGGTTTAAAGAGACAATAGTAAACCCAGTAATTGTAAAGCCTCATCTAAAACCTGTGGCAGTGAGGTAACGCTTTACGTGAGCTAAGACTTGAAAACGGTTGATAATATAAGCAAACCATTCAACCTCGGATTCGGTAAGGGTGTAGACCCTAAAAGTCAGGAAACCCCCTCAGATGCTTCACATCCTTGGATTTGTATTTCCTATCAGGGTCCACAACCTTAGCTTATCCTCGGTGCTTTCTCCTAAGTAAACCTTATTTGGCGACTCTGCGCACAATCTTAGGGAATTCACAACTGTATACAAAACTACCATGCAACCATGTTTAATCTAGTTTTGGTGCAGTACATCCAGAAAGGTATGCAGGATTTCCTACCCGTCAGGAGAAGATGAAAGGGAATACAACGAGGGTATCATACAATAACGAGGCATCAAAGTGGCACCCGAAGGTAAAATAGTTGACTGCAATCAACAATCAGAGTCTTTCAGTGTTTCACAGAATCACCAAACTCGGTGTAGTGTTTAGACGGAGCATACGTATATGACAAGCTTCATTTACTGAGGCCCTCGCTGTTTACAAGGTTAACACATTCGTTAAGGACAGCACACGCTTTGGGAATCAACATCAACCACTTGTGATAAGAACCTTTCTTTATTTTAATACCATTTTTATCAAACGATGCAATGACTTGGTATCAAACGAGCGAAAGCGATTTTTGTGCCAACCCATTCTCGAGTTTGATAAACAAATCTGGACGTAATACTAAAAGTGATGGTTTATCATCTAAACCTTAGCCTAGCTTTTCAAAGCTTTTTGGCGCCAGGATGATCAAGAACCAAATGTTGATGAAAGGTACCTAAGATTATCTTAACATTATCTGAACATTAAGCGGGTTTTGTAAGTGTATGCCCTGTGTTCCCACTTGAAATATCGTGCGAGATTAAGCTGCAGAGTACACTGTGTCAAAATTATTGGCAATATGCTGCGATATCCTCTACATCTCGTTAGCTAACTGATATGACATATGACGTGTCAATAGATGACGTCACTAAACTTACAACATTGCAAATCTAGGGACGTCTCAATGAAATGCAATTGAAACTAATTTTGATAATAAATAAGTGATTAAGTAAAACAATATATTGCAATTTGGTTTTCTAGTGTTGAATTTTTTTTTATTTTGGACAATTGAAAGAAATTCTGTATATGGACATGGCATGTGTAACAAAAAGACGGACCCGTGCCATTAACCTGAAGTACATGAACCTCCGTATTTAAGTCTCTGAAATATGATAAATAACTGTACAAAAACGAGTTCACGACGTAAATCTTCAATATTCTTGAGACATTCTGAAGCCTCCCTTTTCCTTTAAATGATATTCTGATAAGCGTTTTAAACTTTGACACTTTTGCGTCGTCGAATTTTGTTTCTCGACAGACGAAGTATCGCTTCAGCTCTTCCAGTTCTTGATATCGTGGTATCTTGGGAATTCACGTCAAAAGAATTTTCTGGAATTGGGTTATATCCGCCATTTTCAAAATTACTGACAATTACCACGGCGGTTGAAACAAGTTTTGCAGTAAACGTCAGTTTGTTTTTGCTATCTTCATTACATTTTATCGATGACCTTTCTATTTCATGTCAGTATGAAAACTGATGAGCGCCCTTGATGTTTGTTCCTTTGGGAGACACAATAGACAAAACCATCCTTACATATATAAGTTGAACACTTTTAGATAGAGTTAAATCCCTTGTGCATTGGCAGTTGCAACCTAATTTGATCATGTTCAGAAATCAAGATATTGTTTCGCGCTGATGCAGTAATTAGTTCCTCATGAGTACACATTCAATCCAACTGTATCCCGCTCGATATTTTACCGAATCGCCAGTTTGAGAATTAACGTTTATTTAGTACTAATTCCTTGACATCTTTTTGCATACTTTTTGCATGTAAGAACATCTATTTAGCAATGCAATACAATATACATGTCATATATGCTATATTTTCTACGTATTCTAGAAGTAGAAGTAGCAGCGCTACCATTGTTTAGGGGCATATATAATATTATACTTAGAGGTGCATCCATTGTGTTTCATAAAATTTTATTTGGCTTCAATACGTTCTAACGCATCATATGTGCTGTTTACAATACAAACAAATTCACTCAGCTTGCATATTCATCCCCAATCGCCAAACATGTCATAATTACTCGTTTCCAATGAAAATCGAGTAACATCATTATGCATGTGCAGAAACCGAAAGTGCACGTCCTATTTACATGCACAGTAGTTATATGACCTATTGAACATTATCAACCCAAATTTGTTATTTTGTCTGGTTTAAATAAGATTCCAAAATTACGTTTGACTCATTGACGCGCGCCACACGCTGAGCATTGTCCGGTTTTCGTTCAGAAATCGATACTTTTACTTTTTAAGTCGAGTATCATTAAAATGGTAGTTTTCGGTAACAGTAGGTACTTCTCGATGAAATAAGACCATTTATAACGTTTGCCATAGTTGACCCCAACAACACAATGGATGTACCTTTAATATAGATGTTCAATGTGTGCAGAATGGTATCACCAGGATATATATCTGAAACTTACAGCGTTCCCGAAATAGACAGAGCTTAATACATCCACACTCATTTGGTACCAGACACTATCAAGGGCCTCAGTAGGGCTTCTCAAGGATTTGGTTTGATGAATGAAGACTGTTCATGAATCGGTCTGAATCGTCTCTAAAACTCAATCCATTCCGTCCGTCCTGACATCTATATGTCACCCAGCTCCTGTAGGACCCTCCCATGTCAGAAAACATAAATGACATCTGGAGTACATCACTTACTCTGAAGCAAATTCCTTTGAGGACACCTCTTTTAAAATTGAAAATAGAGTCATCTGGCATTAAATGTTTTCAAATATTGATCAAAGGACGGTTCTCGATTCGAGAAGGACATTCGAGTATGTGATGAAAGAGTCGATGCTGATCCATTTAAACCACTTCGGAACGAATGCAGCACTTCAGTAAGAAAAGGTCAAAAACCCTAAATAGAATCAAAATAGTATTTTCACTGTAGTTTCATCGAGTGTGGGTCTGATCGCAATGACATCAAGCAGAGCTAGCTACTTGTATATCTCTCGACAGTGGAAGAAGTGGGAAATGTATTGAACCTTGGTCACTTGGTAAAACACCGCACATTACGCATTGCTCTCAGTCCATGAAGCTGTTTAAATGGATACCTGGGACACTGGAAATTCGGACCTATACGGTAAAATAATACAAATAATGCGCATTCTCATGCATTAAAATGTTATTTTAATTAATTAATTGTTATCAAAAGACTTTACCCTTCTTGGGGGTTGCCCCTCGTACCAACTTTCATTGAGTTCGGTCTTGCGGTTTTAAGTTCTACTAGAAACCAACTAAATTTAATAATTCCAAATATACAACAGCAAATATATATATATATATATATATATATATATATATATATATATATATATATATATATATATATATATATATATATATATATATATGGAAGCAAACGTTTTGTGACGCCATACATAAGACAACACCATTGTGTTACATGAATACTATAAATTCCATAGTGACAATTGTAAAAAGTGAGAAACATAAAAATACAAATCTGATTCAAATAAGAGTCTTCCAAAAAAACTACTCCGGATTCTCACAAAATCAAAACATCAACTCTGTTAACTGCAGTGAATGATATTCATAATGGCATTGACGAAGATACTTTTAATAAAGAGATTGAAAAGTTTGTGAACGCGATCCAACAATTTACCTTCATGATCAATAGTGTAATGTCATTCAACAAAAATCAACTAAAATGATTCCTCAATACCTGTGAATTGAGGATGAGTCCGTTTGACGAAAGTTTGGGAAAGTTCATTTCGGTCTTCCAGTCATATAACGCTGTATATAATACCTGATATCGCAATCACAGTTAAGTTTCAGCACTGGACTGAAAGGGCATTATAACACTACAACAATATCACAGAGAACTATATGGAGATTAGGAAGGATTGTATAGACAACAACGGCAACTTTCCAGCAAATTCACTAATTACATGTACCAATCATAATTTAAATAGGTAATATTTCCCAAATTTCATCTGAAATTAATACGAGTTATTTTACACATTTCAAAAACTTGCTTGGTACTTTTACTTCATCATTCATTGTATGCTGCCATATCTAATATCAGAAGAATATTTTATTAAACATCAACAAGAAATCTTCACTCGCAAACAGTGTAAAATGTATATATCTGAAAAAGAATTTGCCATTAAGCTTCTCGTATATTTGGCATTTTGTCATCGCCATTTTGACTCCATATCAAAGCGATGCACTCGACTACAAAATAAGTCATGTATTGTATATGACTTCATATAACAGTGTAGGTTACAAGTGTGGATATCGATAGATCTCACACATACGAAATCTACTGAGGCGGCCAGCGCTTACGATAAGGGAGTTCACATTCCATTGCTATTAGAAAAAAACATTATATTTGGATACTCTCAGAGTAAAATGCAAAACGTCAGTTATACTTGAACATTATCACTTGAAGATTCAGATTCCGAATCAGAACGAAATTTAAGATACCGGCATGTATTTTATACGTGGGTTTGCTCGTTGATATATTATGTTATGATATCAGAAATCACGAGGCTGGATTTCTATTTAATCATCCAGAATAATTCTTCATTACCGTCGAATTGAATATGTTTATCTGTAAAAACAACAATGACAAGAATGCCAAGGCGATAATGACATTATAGCAGTGTTACGTCATCATGTTTTGACGTCATGGCATGTTCATGTCATATACGATTTGAATGTCGAAGCGTTGTGGTGTCATGTAGTAAGCCATAGGAGAGCATTGTACAAAATCTAATTTTAAAACATTATGTTCTACGATCTTACACAAGGGAAACATGTATATCCGTGGAATTTAGTTTTTAATGATAAATAGTTTTATTACTTTTGCATTTAACACAATTGTATATTCGTTGTACAAGTGACGAATCAAAAACTAAACTTATGATTTGATTTGCGTTGGACATTGATAAATGCCTCGGAGATGGTTAATATATTTAGCTAATCAATTATAAGAGCAAAAATGTACGATGTGCGTACTCCCCGCGGGCTACTTACATAATTTTTTATCGGAAATAATGGATATGGTGTCTTCGTTTGTCAGCGTCGAAGTTCTTCTATAACATTTAGATTTCAAATGATTAATGAAAATAATGCCAATCTATCCACAAACATTGATAATCAAGCGTTAAGTTATTTTCAGTTATTCATTTTGAAATGCTAATACGTTTGAATTACATCACATCAAAATTCACCTTTCGTAACAGATATACGCAAGTTCTTCGTTCCGTCTTCTTGCGAAATATCTTGTATATTATTCATTACTAAGAATCTGATTGATTCTGATTTCCTGGTACTAAATACTAACATATGTATTAGATTCCCAAAATAGATGCCTGTGTATATCAAACACATATTACTTTATGTACTTCTTTCCACCGAGCAGTAATTTTGGTACCGAGTAAGCGAGTCTTAATCTTAACCTCTAGCGCCTAACAGGCGATTGGTTGTATTCTCCACAGGGGGTATTCTGGGCTCGTAGAGCGGGAATAATATGTCTGCGTTTTGCGCATGCAATATGCACATATACGTGATCTAAATGGACTGTTAGCATTATAGAATCAAATCTCTGTTCAACAAAATGTATGCGATTCTCATTTCATAACGAGGTTTCCCCAAGTATTTGCATTCCAGGTTCCGAACATATGTGGAACATTGCAGAAATTCTGCATATTTCAAAGAGAGCTGTGTCAATTTATCGCCACATGGGTTCATTTCACTTTGAAGTGATGCAATTAGTGGGCATTGCAACCAGCAGGGCAACCTTTGTACGTGCAAAAAGCTCGTCAGCTAAACTACATCCTGGTTATTTCATTTAAGGAGAACGGAAGTCTTAGTCCTTTTTGCTTACACTACTGCCGACTTAACATTAACGAAGAGTGAAATCAAGTTAATTAATTCTTGAGGATTTGTATTTGTTATCCAACTGTATAGTAGCATACCGACGGTTTGTTCACCGGCAGTTTAGTGTAAAATATAAGCACAAATATTATGTAATTGGCGATGTCTGAGATGAAACAAAGCAAAGCGTTGTGTCGTTTCAGTTCAAGATGGGCGTTAAAATGCACAATATATCACATTCAACACCTTATTGTCATAACAGTTTGGTAATATGATGAAGAAACTTCGGCTCAAAATTTCGAAAATTCGAAATGCAAAATCTATAATTATTGCCAAAATAACCCCGACAGTAACAATGTGGTCTCTCCGGTTGAATTTTAATTTCATATGTCGTTTACGTTATGTGTAAACTTTATCTACATATATGTCACAGTTAAAATTGCACAGAAAAGATGATAGTGACAAGATAAATTCTGTTATCTTACACATATTCATATGATGTCTCTTTGTGAATACATTAAATGTAATGCATATTGCTGTCACAAATACATCACAATTGTTCTTAAACACACGTGTAGGTTAAACATAAACGTTTCGGATGTTGTTAAATTATATAATCCACCAAACATCATTATTATAATCACATGAACCTTCTTATTCTTTCATAACACCACACTATATTGTTAATCATTGAAATTTAACTGAATCTATCCGTAAATCTATGTCAATGTACAGTCATGTATTTTCATCTATTGCCTCTGATACGTTATACATTAAAGGGATTGGCACCTGTCAGTACGTAACATAGGCATGTGACAATGGTAGAGTTTGACTTGATAACATTAGCGTTTGATAAATGATTTATTTTTAAAGAAAGTGATGTTCAAATCATTCAAACATTTAATCCATTTAGTTAATACTTACCGATCACATATGTATACACGTGCATGTGCACTTATCGTGTGTGTACATGTATATGACCTCAAAAACAATAAATAACTGTTTCGAAAGGAACTAGGCCATCGCCAACGAATCAAGGTATTTGCTGACCATTTTGCTTACGTGATTTACATTCCGGTAAATTGGACACGTGTTAGCGTAACCTGCTCTACAAAAGCTCATCTACACAGAAATACCGAAATAGCATATAACAAATGATATAATCTAATCTCAGTATTAACACATATCAGCCAAAACTGATACAAGACAACGTTGAGTCGCCATTCATTTGTGAATGCCGAGGGTCAGAGCAGACTGGTCGCTGTTGTTAGGTCCATCGATTGGCAGTGTCTCAGGAGGGGTCAGTTTAATGCTTACACCCATCTTGTTTGATAGCCGCTCTGGTTTGGACTAGATGGCAAGACACACGTAACGAGAAGCCAGTATAAGCCACAGTCATGACCGTTACAGCTTTTTTAATATACATGTATAAGTACGGATGTAACATTCTTTAAGAAGGTATCGAACATGTCGAGTTTCGAAACTGACAATTGCCTGGTGGCAGATGATTTGTTAATAATTGATTAAAATACATATTACCTAAGGATGCGAACATTTATCATAATTTGTAAATAAGGTTGACTCACATGCAACAGTCACACAAAATCGTTAGCATGTGTCCACATACTCCATCGTAGTCAATCCATCTACATGTATATATAATGTATTTACAGCTCATTCAGTATGTAACAGTATTCTTACACGAACATCAACATTGACACCGAGAACTTTTGCAATTGTTTTACATACGGATGGCAATTTCAACCTCTACCATCTAAGCTGCACATTGGACGGAATTGGTGATTTTATAAGTGAGTTGCAATAATGAGCGCAAAGGACACACACTCATTATGTACTTTGCTGATAACATGTTACAACCTATAATAATTCCTTCAACATTTTTCAAGTCATTGTATAGCAAAAAGAAAATCACCACGTATAGATATATGGAAATTGCGAGTAGATAGCTACAACCTTCAATAATCATACCAGATCGGTCCATGTACGCAACGCGTTCATTTCGAGCTGACACCAATACGACTTTACAAACGCATATGTACTCCTTAAGGACGAGACACAATCAAGGTCCAACTTGCAGCTTAGTTGAGGATTTAGCATGATGAATGAAGTGCGTTCACGAATCGACCTGGATCTCCTCTGAAACTCCCTTCCGTCTCTCCATATACTCGATCTGGGCCGTCGGGATTTGTGAAATGCATCTTCACGAACCTGAATGCAGATAGTTATGACTTCAATCTCACTGTTCCAGGAAATGCCGCTCAACTGTGATGTCATATGCCAAGTAATATGCTACACGAATGAATGTTAGTTGTTTATCACTTTGACAACGAAGCATGTGTCAGAGTTATAAAGAGTTTTAAGTTACAATTCAATGACGAAACGACAACGTGGACGGGATATAACAACATGCATGGAAGCAGGCTCATTTTTGTTGTATTTAAGTCCTGAAATAGTATAGCCAATTGCTGATAGTAAGTAATACATATAAACGGTGACCCCTGTTTAAAAATCCTCGTAAACATTCAAGTTATAACACCTTTTATTTTTTTCAACTCAAGTGAGTGAGTGAGTGAGTTATTGTTTAACGCCGCTTCGGCAGTATTGCAGCCATTAGTTGTGCAAAGCAATAATGTTATGTTACCATATCACTGTCACCTTGGACTCATCCTGGATCTTCGTTTTGGGGAATGCATCCTTTCGTTATTGAGGACCAAAATGACGTGGAACCATGGTCCATATGTTGGGATTTCCTGATTCCGATAATGACCACAGTTCATCGAATTTTACAAATTGTGATGCAACTTGACCGTGACATGTGTTGTCATTCTCTCCAACACAATTGAAGGACAGGCGTCCATGAACATCCTACCACTCCACACATCTGCTATGTCTGTACTGACAGGTTCATCTGAGACCAGCCTTGTCAAATCCCTGCGGGGCATGTCATTGTACTTATACTTAAAGTAGTCCATGCCCAGTTTAGGACTAGTCAATTATGCAGAAACTATTACAAATCCTTTTCGTTACAGAGCATTGCTTGCTTCCGTTCCTATGTTAAGGGCATAGGTGTTGTACTTGTCACATAATCAATTTCAACTACCGCAGGGAGAGCGACTCTGGGCGCACAGCGTAACGGTACATAACGTCAATTACCAACTGAGTTGATAAGTAAGGGACTGCATTATCATTTTGAGTTGATACTGTAAACACAAACTATAATTCACTGGTACGTCATTTGATAATTACTGAATTTATTAAATGGGCATTCTAGAAGTTGGTGTTTATCATATTTATGGAGGATCAACTTGTTTATGGCAATTGGTAAATATAGAAGTTGATCATCCAAAAATAGTCCTGTCCTCTTTTGATTCATTACGATTGAAAAGCAAGTATAACCTTAATCACAACTACGTGCCAGGACTTCATTCAATATCATTTAATAGCTCAATTGTACAATTGTAAAAGGCTTGAAGTTTTAAACCACTCTTGTATTTTTAAAACTGTATTGCCTTGTTTAATAATATATTATACATAATTTGTTTTCAATTGCCTTGGGTTTTATTCTTCGTAATGGATTATGAGTAAATAGATTATATCAAGCTTAATGCGTTGACAACCAACATATTACAGTTTTTATAATGTGATTAGACCTAAGCTTTATATCTGTTTAAATAAGTAATTTATAAAATTAAAGAAGATTGAATGAAAGTGTTCAACTTTTAATTTATATTAGACATCAAAACTTAATTTCAGATAAAATAATGAGCCCAGTATGACATAAAATAAGTGTGAAATGGAATGTGTAATACAACTTAATAATCTCGTAATAACACAATTTATTACTCATCCAAGATCATCCAAGATATCACTGGTTGATAAATCCACGTGTTAATACACATTGTGTAATAACATCGCGTGCAGCAGATTGATGTGATGTTAAGATAATTCACAAATGACGTCAAAATGTATGCGGCGCGACCGCAATGGCGGGTGTTCTTTATATCGGCGATTTTCGTCCGATTTAGCTAGCTTTAAATCAACAAGTACTAATATAACAATAAACCTGGCCCCATTTAACAGCATGTTTATGAAACTCGTTTTCGCCCATTAGATACCAAACCACTCACTCGTGACTTAAACAGATACTAAACGGAACAACGTATTAAATTAGTATTCTGTTTGTTGAGGTTTGATCAAAGCATTTGATTGGTGCCACGTGAGAAACTGACTTTTCGACATGAGTTCGAAACCAAGACTGTTAACAATTGCGCTATTATGCCAATTAGTTGTAAGTGGATTTGTCTCACGTGGTTGTGATCTTTGGAAATGTTCAAGCATGGGTTCAAGGATGGTTCTTATTTTCTTGTCTTTGTCATACAATATGAAAGTAGTTATAAGTAACGTCCTTGGTCATAATTGATAGAAGCGTTATCTCCAGCTGAAACTATACCAATCTTGAGACACAAAGCTGTCTTCTCTAAGCATTTGGCAATTATTTCTAAGGAAACATCAATGAATTGATGACGCAGAACAGGCGTTTTAGATTTGAAGCAATTAATGTCAGTTTTAATTTGGGACCATTTGTTACTGGACCAAACAATGCAGATATCAATCAAAAGAACACTACCAATGCAATATCGTACGGAGTAAAATACGCGAATACGTCATAGCGACATATGTGTGAACGTTCGGTAGTTCGTGTCTTGTGCGCTTAGTGGGGCTATTGGTCTATATGATTTACGACCAAAGCTTCTCAGAAATCAGAGAGTCTGTTGGATAAAAACGTTGACCACCAAACCATGAAATTAGATTACCTTGTTATATTGAGACAAGTCGATATGTGATTAATCATACGATATGGGATAGCCATTGTGTAATTCATGAATAGGTTTCATTGAATAAATACAAGTTATTAATCGTTTCGTGTAAGATATTCCTCAAATTAAAATTGAGTTTTTAAATGGATTCTTTGATAGTGTTGCGTAAACAATTATCAATTATATGGATACACAATTTATCATGTTAAAGTTGGCTTAACGTCACTTCACAAGGTAAAGTACCTTTAACTTTGAGATACACGTTTTGGTCATTTTAAATTAATCTTTTTGTCTCCATCGTTTAAGTAAGGGGACACAGAGACTGGACATCCTTGCTGTAAATGTAATATTACTTTGAATGAATTAAGATATGCCTCTGCCATTGCAAGACCTCGTTTAAGACACACGTCATTAGAATAGGAATATAAGATTCGAGTGAGACTAAAACTATAAGAACAACACGTTATGTCGTACACGCCTACGAAATATGTTTCTCGACGAATGAACAAACTGTTAAGTTAGAAGAAAAAAGTGCCAATTGCCATCGCGATGCAATTCCATGCAGACTTAATGCTGTACGTGTTGTAGGAAACATGCAAGAAGGAAGTGAAGGGAACGTAGAAAGAAGCCGACTGTGTAATTGATGGGCTGAGGTTCCAACACGACACTAGCAGGCTGTTCCACAGCAGGACAGAGTCGTGTCACTGTTGCTATATTGATTGCTCCAATCCCTGGGGAGCCCACGTGCTAGCTGATCCCTGCTTAGCCTTATCGTCACAATGGTTAGAACCTGAAAGTTTCTCACACGCCATTTGTTCCAATTGTGTTACTGGACCTGATAGGTCTACAAAGACGTGAACAAAGTTTTAAAAGGAATGAAGACTTTACTGAAAAGGTCCTAAAAATGTGATAAAGTTTCTTCTTCGTTGTTAGTAATATTCCATTTAAACAAAATACGCTCCATGTCAACGTCATTGTTGTGCTGGTTAATCAACTTTTGCCTTCAGCTATACACCGAATTGATTAGATGACTCGAATTCTTACATAAAATACATTCCTGTTATACAATTTTATTATGTATGTTATATGTTGACATATCGTCATTTTACAAATTATTTTCATTAGGTAGTTCACGGTTCGGAAGTAGGTGGCTTTAATCAGGTGTGGAGTATCCCTAGAAACAGGTACGCAGTTAAGCTTCTTGTTATCGGTAAACTTTTGACACCAGCAAGCAATCCAATCGCCGCATCCCAATCAAGCGCCTTGTTCCGCGGCTCCCGGATTATCTTAATCAAGGAACTCGGTTAGGGTTTCTTTAGCAGTCCAGGAAAATCGGTTCCTCGCCAAGAATTACACTTGTTTGACCTTCCTTTTACAACAGCAATTTGAATCCACATTTAATTTTAATCGTTCAAATGTTATTTCATATGTTTTATATGCTCATCATTGTTCAAAAATCGTTATTGTATGAACCCGCAGGCATCTGATATAATACACAATGACTATTTTGATGGAAAACCTCACTCACTCACTCACTTATTTTTGATAAGGCAGGCGGTTCATGTTTACCAGCATAATCGGTACTAAACTCATATGAAAATTAAACTTAAAAGGACACTGACATGTGAACACACATAGATACACTGACAATATAATTGAGCTTCAGATTCATAAGATTACCATATACTTCGTTAGAGCTGATAATTAACTTATAAAACAATGAAAAGGTTGCGCATCATGACGACCTTTCAACAAATTAATTTCACAAGGAACATGTTTATCACAACAAACGTACATTACATGAATGATATCCCGCCAGTATGTTGACTGAAAGGTCCAACGAGAAACAGGGAGCCTCGAAAACATTCACATACATAATTTCAGCTAATTTTAAATTATCAGTTATTATCAGTCCAGTTATTTACTATAGACTAGTGACAGTAAATGCAACATTCATATATTGTGGCAAGAGCTTTGACCAATAACGCAAATGATAATTTAAATACAAGGGACCCAGGGATCTATTTGGTTACCAAATAAGTATTGCCAATGATTATTACAAGGAAAATTGAATGTAGGAGCAATGGATGCGTATATGTTATGATGTATTCAGCTGGATACCTTTTGCGTATTCAATTTAGTAGACATGTGATGTTTTGTAGATGAAAAAGGGACGAGTATTGACCAGAGAATTGATGTGTCCTACAACATAAAGATATCCGTTCATTTGATCTTCGCCGGCATTTTTTTTAAAACATACGGTGATCAGGTGTAATGTTTTTTAGCACGCGATTCTCATTAAGTTGAAAAAGGGCAAAGAGACAGCTGCAAGGCAAACAACACTTCAACAAGGTCTCGAGCTCTTCAAATCCTATTGTAGATATGCCTTTATCATTTCAGGAGTGGTCTAAGGGCAAAAAAGTGTCAAAAGAGAGAGAGAGAGAGAGAGAGAGAGAGAGAGAGAGAGAGAGAGAGAGAGAGAGAGAGAGAGAGAGAGAGAGAGAGACAGAGAGAGAGAGAGATAGAGAGAGAGAGAGAGAGAGAGAGAGAGAGAGAGAGAGAGAGAGAGAGAGAGAGAGAGAGAGAGAGAGAGAGAGAGAGAGAGAGAGAGATTTTATTCAGCATTGGAGGCCACATGGCCAAGAGTACAAATACAAAGATAATGTACATTTCAACAATTGTTGCTATACATGTACATTTCGGTGTGCGAGCTTAATTTCATACAAATTTCTTTTCAAAAAGATAGCTTAACCTTTAAGTATGCTTACATTTTTATTTGACAAAAGTTCCACAAATTTTTGCTGTGTTGGAAAATTACAAAATCGATTTGGTATGAGTTTTGTTCTACTTTCTCTAAAGAAAGGACAAACAAGAACAAAATGTTACAACGGTCACATACTAATTCAGAATAAGTAGTGTATTTGTTGAAAATGAAATTACATAACACACAATGACAATGAATCATCCTATATCCATGAGTAACATAATCATTGTCAAACGTTTTCTGTGATCGCCACATCAGTGGTGCATGTTTATGAAATTTGGTATAATAAAGTAGACAGGAACAGTCAAAGTTTGAAAATTCTAATAACAGTTTTCATATCGTCTAATTGATAACAATTTCGTCACAAATACATTGAATGAGTATAAGAGAAATTATATGAAGTACGTTTAATCGATTTGGTCACTTACTGAATATTTCACAGAAAATAAAAAATGTAGTTTTGAAAAAAATAACCCCTGGTCACTTCAATGAACTACCAAAAGGGGAGCTGTTGACAATAAGGCATCATATTGAGTTAGGGAACATTCCACTGTCCTCTTATAATGCAAAAAAGGAAAAAAGATCGGTTTAGTCTTCGTGTCGATACCTTGCTTCAAAGACATGCCAAATCATAAGATATTTGAACAGAAATACACATGTCAAGTAGGTGAATAACCTTTCGGTACGCAGCTGTAGAAATCGATGTCTGGTATAGCATACTCTCCACCTCCACATTACACAGAAGCACCTCATGATCACCCACATTATGCACCTAACATTTCCTCTCTCTGAATGCATCTATTGGTCAGATGGAGATATCATAGGCCTTCAATAATTGATAGGGCTATTACAAATCCTTTCCATTACGAACCATTGTTTACACACGTTCCGCTATTAGAGGAATAGGTGTTATGCTGGCCACATAATCAATTACCATCAACCACTAGAGTATAGGAGATTGGCACTGGAGTGAGTTCTCTATTAAATGCAAAACGCTAATCACTGAATTATTCGGGCTACAAATCGTCCCTTCTGAACAGCTGTCATACGACTCGCATGTATGTTCAATTGGATCTGCACGACAACATTAATCAGAATTACTCGATCGTACTTTTCATTTAAGGTCATTTATATAACTGAAGTTTAAAGTTAGTGAAGAGAGCTTTTTATTTGTATCTTTCTGGTGATCAATATTTCTTTAATATTGTAAATTTGTTCCTGAGTGTTTAAACATTCGTAAACAAGTAGTGGTATCATAAGCATGTTCCTTTCAATCAGTAGATTCAAATAATTTCCTAATAATTGAGATAAAACAAGGGGAGAATTGTTACTATTCACACATCCTTTTCCGTCAGTGTATTTGAGTCAGCCAAACTACTACAATACCATGATTCCCCGAGCCCTGTGACTTTCGTTTGGCTTAAAATAACCAGCCAACGAGAGAAGTCACATTCGAGCAAAAGAAGCCGTACCCAGATGAGAGGACAGAGGTGGGATCGTCAACGTTCAAATCATGAACTTGTATTGGACGAATAATTACATGCGTAAGTGCCGTGTTAGAGTATAACATTACATTTACGTTGTGATCCATATACCCTCTCATTCCATAGGCTTCAAAACTTTGGAGGATATTCGAAAGGTTAAAGATAAAGGATAAAGTAATGGTCAAAATTCTCGGCAAACCAGAAGGTAAAAACTGTACATGCGATCAGTAACATATTACTATAAAAAGTATTAATGAATGGAATCTATCCAAAACCAAATGGAAAAAGAAACTAAATGGTGAAGTGGTTTATGGTGTAACGCCTTTGTCGATAGTATTTGCTAGTACATGTATTATAGAAGGGAGAAAACCATCAACACCATCATGGCTATACATTTAGGTGAAACCTGAGAGCATCGACTGGAACTAGCGACCAATGACTGGTAATGTAAGTGAATAATGTGTGGTATTGTACCATAGTGCAAATAGAACAGTTATCTAAACATTAGACAAAGGTGCCGATTCGAACCCCGGACGTTTTGATCCGAAACCGAACGCGCTGACCACTGCGCTGTCTAGAAATTAATAGGCGAACCTTGTCCAGGGTGATGATTGATGCTGACAATTGTTCTAAAGCTCTAATGCCAACTTCCAAACGCAAGGCATAACTCTTGCCAGTCTGCATTACTGGCTGATTTAACCCTTGCGGTATTTCCCTAGCTTTCTTGTGTCGAGGCAGTGAATCGCTGCACTAGAAATGCATAGCGGGCCTGGATTTCTAAACACAGATTTCTTAAGGAAATACTGCAAGGCCTTAATCAGCCAGTAATGGAGACTGACAAGAGTTATGCCTTGCATTGGGAAGTTGCTCTAATGCGTAATGAATAGATGTTGACACTTAACAGTAACTCGATTGCAGGGACGTCCTTATCGGATTTGCAATGTGATTAATGAAATACATCACGCATCTGTATAATGTTAAGCTTCAACATAGCGTGTTCAGATGTAATATCCTTTTGAAATAAATATGGCTGTAATGTGATAATATCGCTCAAGAACTAATATCAACTTATCCAAGTGATGTATCTGTCATATTTAATCCTTTTAAATCATATCACTTAGGGTAGCAGTAAATGTCTTTGACACAATAGCTGTTTCGAAAAAAAACGATAGAGCTAATTTAATACTTTAATGTTACTTTGATCTTAACTATTCTGCTAATTTGTTTTGTCAACCTCAGGCGTTTGAATTAAAGAGATGTTCGTTTATATCGGTACAATGGCTGTGTCCTTCTATTGCGTTGATTGCAAAAGAACAAACTAGTAACAGCAATGAATAAGTAAGTATATACGTATATATCTCTTTAGTCTTGTTATCAATATCCGTATAATTGCTCACCTCAAGTCAGTATTTAATGACAAGCCTTTGACAGAACTATTTGAAATGTTCGTTTTCGTAGTAGTCTAGTTTCACATTGCTTGTTCAAGATGAATTCCATAAATGATTAATATAGAAATACGATTGCTACTATACCGAATGCCCTGAATAGTTAATGCAACTTAAATGTAATCCTTTCTTATAAAGTAACAATTTTCTCAGCACTGTCCTCTCGTCTTTCTTAATTTGAAAGGTATAAATATTTGAGAAGCACTTACAAAATTCGTCACATGCTCCCGCGTCGAGTTTTAGTTCTTAGTGTTCTTTCTTTGCTCATACATTTGGAAGACTTCAGTCTACATTGACCAAATATAGTGTACTAATGGCTTTATTCACTAATTATAGTGTGCTGAGAACATTCACTAATTATAGTGTACTGATGACTTCACTGACTATTTATAGTTTGCTAATGGCTTCATTCACTAATTATAGTGTACTGACG
Organism: Gibbula magus; assembly: GCA_936450465.1. NCBI lineage: Eukaryota > Metazoa > Mollusca > Gastropoda > Trochida > Trochidae > Gibbula > Gibbula magus. The sequence continues at coordinate 45,579,589 of OW388291.1, forward strand.
ACAAAATTCACTAATTATATTGTACTGACGACTACATTGACTAATGATAGTGTACTAATAACTTCATTCACTAATTATATTGTACTGACGACTACATTGACTAATGATAGTGTACTAATAACTTCATTCACTAATAATTGTGAACTGATTACTACATCGATTAATTATAGTGTAATGATAACTACACAGACCCATTATAGTGTAGTAATGACCATATTGACAAAATTATGACTACATTGACTAATTATAGTGTACTAATTTGGATCAGCATATCACTGTGGTCCATTTAAAGTGGAAGTTTGCAGACAGCATTTGAGAGGTGAGATGACTTGGTGTTTACCTCAGAGTTCAGAGTATGTTTCACGTGCTTCACGGGGGCTAGTATAGTGCTAGTGTGCACCGGTTGAGAGGACAGATCTGCGTTCGTCCACGTTCAAATCGTGAAATGTTATTGGCTGATAAATTAGATGCTACGCATTTTAGCTATGAGTAACCAGCCTACAGTAAGATGACAGATACAGGGCTCGGGGAATCAAGGTATTATAGGTATCTCATGCAGTGAAACCTATGAGCATTGACTGGAACTCGCGGAACATGGATGATACTGCAGTGTAGTCAGTGTACTGTTGCATCTTACTGAATGAACAGTTTCCTACAGCAGACAGTTACCGAGCCCCTCGAGCCCCAGACCTCTTGATTCGGAATGGAATGAACTTCCGTTATCCCGCTCTCCGAAAAGCAGCAAGAATTCGAAAAAACATGATTCACTATTACACATGACTTTAACACTGACATCATTGGGGTATTTGGTGCGTTTGTTGTGGTCGTGAAATGGACCAACGATAGAAGAGGTCGCCTTCCGTGCGAAACTGTTGACCTAGATACGTCACTGCCGTCTTATCGAAACGCCGTAATTATTGCCTGGCGTAATTAAAGTGATGTAGCTCTAATTTAGGAGGTGACATAGAGGTAAGACCGATGTTGACGATAGATAATGCATTGGGGAACACGTGTCAGACGATACTTACCGATGTCATTTAATGGTAATGTTTAAAACAACATTTACATCGGAGTTCAAAATTCCGGTTGAGAAGCCTTGTTATATGTATAGCGTATAACCTATATCTACCTATATCTATATTTCCTCCCCAGCCTGTGAATATTCCGTGTGTCAAGCGGCGGTCACAACCCGCCGTACTTGCAAGTGCGTGCTGTCTACGTGCAAAAACGTGGGTAAAATAGTGGTAGCCGTACGTTATAAGTACCGACACCGTACGGATTTGGGAGCACGCAGACACGCCGTAGCGCTTTTAGTGCATGCAGAACTTTCGCCGCGTGCGAGCTGCGTGCGACTGCGTATTTTTCACACGTACAACTTCCGTGTTTGCACTCTACGGACACTGTGCGCACAACGCACGGACTCTGTGAGTGTTTTAAGTTTTTCACATTGACACATACTCCACGGACGACGCACTTAGCACGTGCGTGCTCCGCACGTTGCAACTGCGTTGCCAGTGCGTCGTCTTTGCTTACTCTGCTTCAACTGACAAATGAGCATGCAACACCCACGTTGCCAGTGCCGATTAAGTACGTGCTCCGCAATTACAACGTACGTTGTGCGCACTGATTTCTGCAGTTATTATGCGCTGCCATTTGAAGCTGCTCTTGCAGGATCAGAAGCGGGAGTCCCTGAGTTGAATGGTCGGCATTTTGAGGCAGCAGCACTGAGATAGAACCCCTTAAGGTAGCCCTATACCCTTACCACCTGGGTGCCTGACATCGGCCTGAAAAACTTAAGTTCATGGCACTTGCACGCACTTCACCGTGCGTGTAAGTAAGGACATCGTGAGTGTGCAGCACCTGTTAGTACGGTATCCGAACGTTAACGTGGCAATCGTACGTCACACGCAAGGTGCAAGTACGTTGTAAGCACGGCCAGGCATTTCATGCGGGCAACTTACTTACACCTTGCGTGTGACGTGCGTTGATTTTGCTCCCTCCCTGCGTGTCCCACTTCCTCCCCACGTTTTTCAGAAACGTGGCCTCCAAAAAAAAACGTACTGACAAAAACACGCACGGTGGGTTGGGACCGAGGCTTAAGTCACAGTTAAAAGCAATATAACTCGCATGTGTTTCTTCCTTCGAGGGCAGCAAATATTTTGTTTATATTTATTTTAATCCGTTTTCACATAAAGTAAATATTCCAACATCAAGTGTCGACTTTAAATGAACAGAACACAATCTCTTACATCAAACGCACTTTCAGTTTGTTAATGCACGGGCTGCTCTTGTGATTGTCTTTTACGTTTCACGACATGCGTGTTGGCATGAAATGCACGTGCGATTGTGTATTCAACGTACCGGGGCATTTGTGATTGCTTGAGGGATGCGTGCGATATGTAAGACTCGGACATACTCTACTGAAATAGACATGTGCAATGCATGAATACAGTAGTACACTCGTGTGTCATTGAACGTTTGGTGCAAATGTACACAGGGGCTTGTATTGCTGAAAACAATTCCTAGGTCCAAAACTACGGTGCAATATATACCCTATACTAATAAAAAAAGGAAGGGATGCAACGCCGAATTTACCCCTGCCCAAACAAGTCCACATTTCAAAATGTCAACACACATTTTACACGTACTACATACTGCAGAATTAACACACAGTGATTTCTCGTTCGAATAAAACAAATATCAACAAAATCGGTGCATTATTTCTCAAGTTATGACACTTGAAACACACTTTTTTACTCGTCCAACTTGAGTTGGCCAAAATGGTGTCTCAGAAATACATCGATAAAAATCGAGGGAAAAGTCGATATTTCATTCCTAGCAAAAGCAATCAATCTCAAAAAGAGTTTTCTACCATCCCTTCACATCCCTGATAAATTTGTCATAATTGAATAGTTCGAGTATCTTACCGTAACAACTTTATTGCAACTTTATAGTAACTACAAGCAATACAAGCCCCTGTGATTTTATGTATTGATTGTCCCTTTCAAAAAAGTGACACGAGTAACATATATATGAAGTCACAGGTGAAGTTTTAAGAACTGTCTTTTGCAACTAAGAAATGCGAAATAATTCTTGGACAAAATATATTTTCAATAGTAAAAAGTTTCCACCATAATGTCCAAACCAGTGTTAGATATTGATTGATGTTGATTTCCAAAACGTTAACTATGTTGCGATGAGATGATGAGATTAGGAAGATAAGCATGTAGCACGTATGAGTAATATGAATGGATCGTGTTTTCAAGTCCACATTCCGTATTGCACGAAGGATGAGAAGGCATCAGAACAATACAGTGAAGGAGTGTATCAACTGTTCGCAGACGTTCATCACCTGTTCCTCAGAATCAGGAACCGGATAAAGTACAGACTGTGAGTCTGAAGACGTATTTTATTCTTGAGTGTAATTGAAAGGAAGTCAATATTGAAAGCCACTGATTTATCCTCTAATCTTTCTCGGCTTATACGTGTTGGCTTAGACGAGGTGTTGATGTTACCCTTCCTGTTGGCACACGAGATCGCAAAACTGGATTGTGGAACTCGTTCCATTAGAAGTGTCTGTGTGACTCAATGAGTGTACATCTTTAAATCTCTTCGAGGGTAATAATTATTATGTAATGTTATAAAGGTAAACTTCCGGCAAATGAGACACTGTTTTCTCATTTACTCATTAAATAACACATTTGAAAAGGTATGTGAACAGACATTATTTTATGTCAGATAAACAACAGTCTACACCAGTCTGAGTGAAATCTGCCGTTTCCCGAGGAATAAAAGTTGCAAATAGTTGCATCTAACGTGATGCGAACTTATATCGTTCGGATCGATAACAGCCTAATAACAACCTGAAGGCTCGCATGTTCTGATGCTATTCATGTAGCCAATCATAGAACGTCCAACAAAAACTTTCGGAACAACAGGCTAGAGACCAGTAACTCCCAAAGGCCATACTTTCGTCGGTTACCGTAACACGAGGAAGGTTCTAACTAGATGTTTGACTGTCCATCATTCGATCATGTTCCTTTTCTTGTTGTCGAAAAATAACGCAGGTTAATCATCATGACATGACGTCGTACAATCGTTATCAGTCTCCTCACGTTAACTAGGGTGCTGACACCACTCCTTTTGCAGTGTCTATGTCAACCTCTGTTTTTCTTGTATTGTTACACGGGCAGTGTGTGGAGTTGCGTAGTCTTGTTGAAGTAGCATTCTTGGATTGTTCTACAGGAATGGAAGGACGACTGGAGTCAGGATCCTGTTGATATAGCCGTTGGCGTTGAGGGTAACATTACCATCATAGTCATTCCCTTCAAGGATCGACAAGCAGCAAAATAGCGGAAACGTGTGGCTACTATCTTTCTAACATGTGTTGAAAAACATCTCTAGCTGCTGACGTCACAGTGAAAAATGCTAGTTAGTATTAGCATACGCAAATGGGGTGCTCTCTCTCTCTCTCTCTCTCTCTCTCTCTCTCTCTCTCTCTCTCTCTCTCTCTCTCTCTCTCTCTCTCTCTCATTCTCTCTCTCTCTCTCTCTCTCTTTCTCTCTCTCTCTCTCTCTCTCTCTCTCTCTCTCTCTCTCTCTCTCTCTCTCTCTCTCTCTCTCTCTCTCTCTCTCTTTTGACACTTTTTTGCCCTTAGACCACTCCTGAAATGATAAAGGCATATCTACAATAGGATTTGAAGAGCTCGAGACCTTGTTGAAGTGTTGTTTGCCTTGCAGCTGTCTCTTTGCCCTTTTTCAACTTAATGAGAATCGCGTGCTAAAAAACATTACACCTGATAACCGTATGTTTTTAAAAAAATGACGGCGAAGATCAAATGAACGGATATCTTTATGTTGTAGGACACATCAATTCTCTGGTCAATACTCGTCCCTTTTTCATCTACAAAACATAACGTATCTACTAAATTGAATACGCAAAAGGTATCCAGCTGAATACATCATAACATATACGCATCCATTGCTCCTACATTCAATTTTCCTTGTAATACTCATTGGCAATACTTATTTGGTAACCAAATAGATCCCTGGGTCCCTTGTATTTAAATTATCATTTGCGTTATTGGTCAAAGCTCTTGCCACAATATATGAATGTTGCATTTACTGTCACTAGTCTATAGTAAATAAATAAATGCTCGATTGTGAAATCATTCCATTTTTAAAGTGAATGTACGTAGTTGGACATAATATCGATAATTATGATGATTGTAGTAAACTATACTGAGAAATTAAAGTAGTTACACTTGCATATCATTAAACTGATATACATGTTATTA